>JALGBA010000254.1:0-381594 GCA_023970755.1 Azemiops feae
TAGTTATGTGCCCCTCTTTCCACTTTTTATACTTGTCCTTTTTGTCTTTCAATTTATCAGAGAGTTCTTTATGCAGCCATGCTGGCTCCTTTTGAGAACTATTATTTTTCTTCTTTGTTGGTATTATGTAGACTGGGCTTTTATAATCTCACTTTTCAAAATTTCCCAAGATTCTTGAGTTGTTTTCCCCTTGAGGATTCTCATCCATGGAATCCTTCCCAAGCTCTCTCTAAGTTTATTGAAATTAGCTCTCTTAAAGTCCAAGACTATAGTTTGACTATGTTCTATTGCTTGTGCTTGCATAATGTTGAATTCCAACATTGCATGATCACTCCCCTCCCCAGGTTCCAGTGGCTTCAACATTTTCTATCATTTCATCTCAGTGAGAATTAGGTCCAATATGGCTGATCCCCTAGTTCCCTTCTCTACTTCTTGGGAGACAAAGTTGTCTAGCTAGGTTTGTCTCAGGAATCTGTTTGATCTTCCACTTGGTGCAGAGTTTGTCTCCCAGTTGATGTCAGGGTAGTTAAAGTCCCCCATTACTATTGTGATGTGCTTCCTACATACCTTAGTTAGCTGACTAGCAAAAAGTTCATCTATTTCCTCTGTTTGGTTGGATGGCCTGTAGTATACATCTATGGCAATGTCATTTTCCCCCCTTTTATATTGACCCAAATGCATTCAAGACAGTTTTCATCATTGTGCTCTATTTCTGTAGAGATGTAGTTATTTCTTATATAGAGAGCAACTCCTCCTGCTCTTTTATTTGGTCTGTTTCTTTTAAATAATTTAAATCCCTCTAGCTGTGTGTTCCATTTGTGGGTTTCATCCCACCATGTTTCCGTAATGGCAACAATATCATATCTGCCCTCATTAACCTGAATTTCTAGTTCACCCTGTTTGCTGTTCATACTCTGTGCATTGGTGTATAGACATTTGAGTCCTTTATGACTGACCCTGTGTTTACATTCTACATAACCTGTGTGGTGCCTGAGTTCCCCTATTGTCTTACCACCTATTTGGTTTGTGCACTTTGTTTTGTTTTTTTTAAACTTTTTATTAATTTTCCAATGTTACAATTATATCTTTGAAAAGCAACGTGGTGTCTGAGTTACAATAATTCCATTACATACAAGTATTATTAATACAAATCTCCAACTATTACAGCCAATATTTCCTCTCTTTTTTCCCTTAATACATACTGTCTCTTGTTTAAATTAGTATACTTCTTATTCTATCCATCAGCTACTTAATAGCTTTCTTACATTTATCAATAATTTTATATGTCTTATTTATTTTAACATTCCAAAATTTCTCCCATTTCAGCATTCTTCCTTATGTCCACTTTCTCATATTTAAGCTTATAATTTTTATTCTTACTACATCAAAACATGTTAATTACGTTACATCACTCTTAACATATATATGTCTTAATCACCTTTATCTAACCTTTATAAACAACTCAATATTTCAATTTAACTGTTGATATTTATGCATCTAGGTTTTAATTAGCCAACATTTTTCTTTATCTTCACATCATAACAATATCTCGTATTCAAAATACGGGTCTTGTCTACTTAAGTATATTCTATTTTAAACCTCCTATATATGCCCGCACTCCATTCTTCTTCAGTCTTATTCTGGCTTTTTTTCTTTGCCAAATCATCTTCCATGTCCTTGCTTCAGGGTCCTCAAAGATTTCTTGTATTATTGTATATATTATGTCATATTGAGATGACCATCCAGTCGCCATTTTTGGAAGTCTGAGGGGTCTGGCAGGACTACCAGATAGTCTCTTTATTTTCTCCTCTTGACGTAGTTGTCCTGAACTGTTTATCTTTTCTTCCATCTGTTTCTCTTCTTGATCTTCAAATTCCTTCTGATTTATATAGCAGGTTTTTTCCTCCATCCATGTTGTCAGATTTTTTCCTGAATTTTCTATTGTCTGTACTTGTTGGGCAGTTAGGTCTTCTGTCATAATATTTAATTGTTCGATTTTTTCTATTGTATTCTGTATAGATAGGTTTTTAGTTATAGTCAAAGTTTGAGTTTGCATATCTAAGACGCTTTCTGTTTTTCCCCCCGAAAGCTCTTATTTCATCGCCAGCTTTAAGAAGAGTTTGGTAAGTTTGGTAAGTTATTTTCAACATAGCAAAAATTTGTTTTTGCATTTCTTCCATAGGAAAGGTCTGTTCCTGGACTTCCATAGTGATGAGTTGAATTGAAAACTTTCACAGTTTTTCCCCCCCAGTAAATAATAAACAGAGCTAAAACTCTCACAGCTGGTGTTCAAGGTTACTACATGGATCATATCTTGTTTTCTAAACTGTCAGCCAAGTCTCTTTTCTTTAAGAATAATAAATTGCAATTTCAATTTTAGCCACAAGATGTCACCCCACTGTTTAAGGAATTCCTTTAAATCTCAAAGTTATTGTAATCCTTTCAGGGTTTTTTTCTTCTATTTTAAGAGGAAAAACCCAGACTTTCGAATGAAAATAAAAAGTAAAAAGTAGATAATCAAAAATCTTTTAACCCACAAGCTTTAGGAAATAAAGTTCCAATTGGGATCCAATTATTTTTTCAACGTTTTCAAAAAAAAGCTCCCCTGTGTATTCAATCGCCACTGTTTCTGGAGGGAGGGCTAAAATCCCCCTTCCCTCTCCACAGGGGGGAAAGTACTTTAGCAGCTTGAATAGGTACAAAAAAGCAATTAGGATTTAAGAGAGGTAAATCTCACCCAGTCCTTTCCACGCTGCTTTGAAGTTGCCAGATGGTGAGTGTGACTTCGGCTGGCTGCAGCCTAGGGACGAGCCATATTTCTATGGCTGGTCCTTTCGTCCGCCAGTTTGGAGGGATCGCCAGCTCTAACGGGAGAGTTGCTGCTCTCCCGCGATCCAGCGATAGCCCCTCCTTGCTGGTCGCCTCTTCGGGGTGACTTTTGGCCCTTTTCAGAGCCCCCCAGCAATGCAAAACTGAATGGGGGAGAGAGAGAAAGTCTCCCAGCTGTCCATGGCGGCCACCTGGCAAACCGGAAGCCTTGGTTAGTGCACTTTGTGTGGCACTCGCTATTAGAAGCTTGATTTTGCTTGACAGCAAGGTTGTTATTCTTGTCCACACACACATCTATGTTACATGCACTGATAGCCCTATAATTTTTAGATTGCGGGGGACAGGGATGTTCTGTATCAATTAACTCACTGTCCCTGCTGTTTAGTTTAAATATTCCTCCAGAAAATCTGTGAATTTATAGCCGAGTACTCAGTCCCTTTCTTTGATGGATGCAAACCATCTCTTTTGTACATTTTTTCATTGGACCAGCTACAGACATCGTGACTAATATATCCAAAGCCTTCCCCTTTACACCACTCCTTTAGCCACATATTGAATTGTGCTATACGCTGGCCTTTTCCATTTTGCTCCTTATACACTGGTAAAACCTCTGAAAAAGTAAGCCTACAGCCTATTCTGCTAAGTTCCTGCCCCAAGCTCTGGAAATCATTCTGCACAGAGAGTACATCTTTTTGGGACAGATCGTTAGTGCCAAGATGTACAATAGCCTCCACATCACAGTCCTTGCTGGCATTCTTGATTATTTTAGAAATACGCTTCTTGTCCCTACTGGCAGTAGCACCTGGAAGACACCTGACCTCTTTCGAAACCTCTGTGTCCTTTCCTAAATTTACATCCCTTGTAATTGAATCACCAACCAGAAGGTGGCTTCTCTTTTTGGATGCCTTTCTGTTCTTGCATGACTGATGTGTAGTACCTGATTCGCACTTCTCCCTGTCGAAAACAAGTTCTTCATCTCGGACCACGATCCCCTGCTTATTTGAGTTATCATCACAAATACCTTTACCTGTCTCCTTAATGTCCCTATTAAGGTCAGCAAGGGCACTGCATCTGTTGTGCAGGGACACAGCGAAAGCTTTGTGTTTATGGTTCACAGCTGTCACCCTGCCAGATCCCACGGTTGTCCACACTGCCCTTCTCCTGCAGGATCTTTGTGGTAGAGGGGGCTGACAAACTTACAGATTGTAGCACTTCCCAGCAAGCTCTGGGCAGTTTAAATGCAGTTTAAATGCAATGAAGATCCAATCAGCAGGGCCCAAGCTACTTTTCTGCTCCAGCCTCCCCAAACTTACAGATTGTAGGTGCTAGACTAGACTATTTCATACCACCTGCTACTATTCCATGGGAAGGCTTCTGGAAGTTAGAATTCTGCATCACTGGAAGATGTCAGATTTGGGAAGGAATTCTGTTTGGGATCTTCTGTATTCAAACCACTTATTTTACTAATCTGCAATCTTCCCATGACTTCAAAGGCAAAGCCAAGATTCCTTTCAATTCCAGTTTCCTCCACCACAATCCGTTCATTGGGGTGGAAGTGGGAATGGTTTATAGTAAAGTACAGTATGTTAGTTTTTTCTGAATACTGTGTGTAAGCCTCCTAATTTGAGACTCAGTGAAGGATTATCTCTGTACAGGTAGTCCTTGAGTTATGACCATTTATTTAACAATGGTTTGAAGTTACAACAGCCTCAGAACAAGTGACTTATGACCCATCCTCAAAGTTACAACTGCCATACCACCCCCGTGGTCACATAATCACAATTTGGGCACTTGGCAACCTGCTTGCATTTACAACGGTTGCAGCATCTTGCAGTCACGATTGTGATTTGGGACCTTCCCAAGTGATTTGCAACATGCAAAGTCAATTGGAGAACCAGATTTGCCTAATGACTGTGTGATCCACTTAACCATGTTATTCACCTAACAACTGCAGTAAAAATAGTTGTAAAATCAAGTCCAGTACCATGATGACTTGCTTAATGAGCACATCACTTAGCAACCAAAATTATGGCCCCTATTGTGGTTGTAAATCGAGGACTGTATGATCATGGTCATTCTGTTTTGATTATGTACATTACAAGCTTAGGTGACTTGGTATAGAAAACAGTATAGAGTTCATAGACAAAATCCAGGAAAACTAACAGGAAAAAACCAGTTGTGTGCTTTCTAAAACTGTACAGCACTTTCATTCTAATTTAGAAGAATTCTAAATTAGGCTTTAGAGTATTTTAATGTGGTTGGAGATGGAATCAGCAGCACACACCCATTATTAGAAAAAAATTAGTTAATAGAAAAAAGGAGAGGCAAAGGACATCAACAATCTGGAGTAAATTCAGAGGAGGGCTACCAAGACGGTGGGGGGTTGGAAACTAATAGAACTGTGACAACCACTTAAAAGACCTGAGGTTGTTTAACCTGTGAAGACTGAGGGGAGACATGATAGCAGACAGTTTTTAGATATTTATGGGTCATAAAATGGGTTCTGTAAAGGGCCAAGAGATGCCTAGATTGTCGCTGGAGGAAGACAAGGGATGACTCCAGCTGGACATGACTTAGAGCTGCTATTAAGGTCTACCTTGTGGCGGTAAGAGCAGCGAAACAGCAGTATTTCTCCGCTTTTATTGCATACTCAGAGTGCCGCCCAGAGGCCCCATTTCGGGTCGCCCGTTCCCTCCTAAGTCAGGGGGGCTTGGGCAATCTTTTGAAGGGCCAGGCAGAGGAGTTTGTTCATCACCTGATGGACAAAGTCGCTCGGATTCATTTCCAGTTGGACCCCATGTGTGGAGATAGTCCATGTGAGATGCCTGGGGAGAGAGGTCTTGCCTTGTTATCTGGGAACAGTTTGATCTTGTTGGCCCTAATGAAGTAAACAGGGCCCTTGATACTGTCAGTACCACCACCTGTCAGTTAACTGTAGAACCTTGTCACTCCTGGATGGAGAAAGCCTCCAGGATGGTGACTAGCGGGTGGGTCCAGACAGTGATTAATCCCACCTGCCTGGACAATTTTTGTCCACGTTCCAACCTCCCATTCTTAGGGACGTTTGTGGAAAAGGTGGTGGCCTGGCAGTTGCAGAGGGTCCTGGATGAAATGGATTATCTGGACTCCTTTCAGTCAGGATTCAGGCCCAGTTATGGGATGGAAATGGCATTGGTCGCGCTTGATGTTGTCTGGTGAGAGCGAGATGGGGTAGTGCAACCATCCTTGCTCTCCTTGACCTCTCAGCGGCTTTCGATACCATCAACCATGGTATCCTTTTGGGCCAACTGCAGGGGCTGGGGCTGGGTGGCAAAGTTCTGTGCTGGTTTGGCTCCTTTCTCTGTGGCAGGTCCCAATCGGTATTGATAGGGAGTGAGAGGTCCAGCCCTTGGTACTTTCTCCACTCCTTTTCAAATCTATATGAAACCGCTGGCTGAGATCATCCATCACCATGGGTTGAGATATATATTGTATGCTGATGACACCCAACTCTATATTTCTACTCTTGGTAACCCAAGTGATGCTGTGGCCGCCCTTTCACGGTGCCTAGAGGCTGTGGGGGCCTGGATGGGGGACAACAGGCTTTGACTGAACCCTGGCAAGACTGAATGGCTTTGTGTACACGGGGCTCCGGGATCTGGGACTTCATCATCTTTGACCTCTGGATGGGGTGGTACTGCCCCAGAAAGACCTGGTCTGCAACTTGGGGGTTCTCCTGGACTCGCAACTCCTGTTCGAGGAACAGGTGGCAGTCGCAGCTAGGAGAGCCTTTGCACAACTTCATGTTGTGCGCCAGTTGCGAACTTTCCTTTCCTAGACTAGGATTTCCTACGCTCAGTCATTCAGTCCCTAGTCATCTCATGGCTGGACTGTTGTAATGTGCACTACATGGGGCTACCCTTGAAGAGCATTCGGAAGCTACAGCTGGTGCAGAGTGCGGCAGCACAGGTAGTTTTGGGGCCCCCAAGAATGGCCCCTGTAACACCACTGCTCCACGAGCTGCATTGGTTACCCCTCTGCTTCCGGGTGCAATTCAAGGTGTTGGTGATCAACTTTAAAGCCCTTCATGGCATGGGTCCAGGTTACTTGAGGAACTGTCTGGACTCACTGGATTTGGCCCGTATCACTTGTGCTGACAGAGGAGGCATGCTGCCAGTCCCGTCAGCCTGATTATTCTGGCTGGCGGGGTCCAGGAGGAGGGCCTTCTCTGCTGTTGCTCCTGCCCTCTGTGTCAAGCCCCGTGGGCTCGACATTCACAGGAGGGGGGGGACCCAAGCAGCCGGCCGCAGAAGTAAGCAGCCGGCCGCCGGAAACGCCGCACAGGAGGAACAGCTGTCCCAGCCCGTACGGCAGCCTACCGGGCGGCGTGAGAGGCTCCGGCATCGTCAACTCCACAGGGCGACCGGGCGCGGACCGCGGACGTTGGCGACGTGCACTGGGACGGCCCGTCGGCAATTGGTTGGGTCGGCTGGTCGGCGCTCCGTCATAGCCGGCTCCGGCGGCAGCGGGGGTTTCCTGGCGGCGCAGGATGTGGTGCGGCGACGTCGCCGATGGGTGGGGCATCCCGTGGGGGCTCCACAGCCTGCGGCTTCTGCGGCGGCGCCTGGAGCAGCTTACCGGCATGCGGGAGAGCCGGCACAGCCCAGGAGTCCGGATTGGTGGCACAGGGTGCAGGATGCGTCCGTCAGCGGCAGGGAGTCGGGCGATGCCATTCCAGGCCGGAGCAGCCTGGAGCCATTGGAACACAGAATGGCAGGGGGGAGACCGGGCGTTGGAATGCGGATTTTTACCTCCGAAGGTCGGATGCTGGCTTACTGATTGGGGGCGGAACTGCAGGGTGGGGGAGGCTATGTAAAGCGCCGGGAGCAGATCACTCCCAGAGCTGACTTTATTACTGCACAGAATAAAACTGCTTGTCAACTCGTTCCTGCGTTCCTGGATTTGTTCCCACGGACGAAGAAGGACGTCTGACACTCTGGAACATCTTGCCCCCTTGTTGCAGAAAACCACAGGACTCAGACCACGGAATCAAAAGAAGTTGGTTTATTTGCGCAAAGGTTCAGAGCAAAAATCATAACAACCTCTGAACACCTTCTCATGGAATAACAAGTACATATATACTCTTTTAGAAGCAGCAAAACACGGAAATGTAACTTGTTAGCATTGATTGGTTACTTGAATTACAGCCCCCTTTCAGCCCCCCTGTTGCTATGCTAAAGTAGTTAAATATCTTGTCCCCCTCTCATGGATCGAGGTCACAGGTATCTTGCCAATCATCTAAGTTTCCGGCAGCACATTTGTGGTTAGCTACCAGCGAGAGCAAGACATAGAAGCGAGACATATGTGGTTAACTGTAATAGAGCTTCAAGCTTGACACCTTTGTGCGACCGACAGATGAACTTGTGGTTTGACATTTTCCATTTCCTTTTTGCCTCTTCTAACTAATACACGCATTTAAGACTCGTCCTGTTTTATGACTTATGTCTTGTTTTATGTCCTGCCTTACCCTGATGTGAGGTTGGCTCCAACCCTCCAATCTTTTCGTAAGGGCCTAAAGACGTGGCTTTGCCAGTTGGCTTGGGGCCCCAGTGGGGGAACAGCACAATGAAGGTGGTTGATTGAGTAATAACAGATCCCACCTCTCCCCCACTTTGCCCCTGCCCTCCCCATGTGTCTTTGGTTTTAATGTTTGTTTTCAACTTTTTATGTTTTAACTTAGATGTAACTGTAAGCCACCCAGAGTTACCCTATGGTAAGATGGGCAGCCAATATATTTTATAAATAAATAAGTAAAATAGAAAAGGGAATGGGCTTCTTCTCTGCTGCTCAAAAAACAGGACAAAAACCAGTCGGTTGAACATACAAGGAACTAGATTAACTATCAGCATTAACTATCACATTAACTATCAGCATTGTGTGTCATATAATGGCCAACCAAGTGCATCTGGGAAGCCAACATATATGGACAGAGAGTAGCAGTCAGGGATTCAAAAGGTAACCATCAGTTATCAAGGTTTATAACAACTGATATCCCAATTCCATTGAATCTATCAAATCCAAATTAATGATCATCACCATGTATGATGGAAGTTTTTCTTTTTTGTTCTCTTTGATTGTCTATGTAGATGAGTAGAGTAGAGTAGAGTAGAGTAGAGTAGAGTAGAGTAGAGTAGAATAGAAGCTGGAAGGGACCTTGGTGGTCTTCTACTCCAGCCCCCTGCTCAAGCAGGAGAACCTATACCATCTCAGACAAGTGACTGTCTAGCCTCTTCTTAAAAATCTCCAGTGATGGGGCTTCCGGTTCCGGATCACGGCGCCTTCGGACGTTCTGGGAGAGTTCTCTCTCCGCCGTCTGGTTTCTCTCCGTCGAAAGACCCTGGAAAGGGTCGAAAGTCGCCCTGGAGGGGCGACCACCTCTGAGGAGGACCCTCGCTAGATCGCAGAAGGGCGGCAGCCCTTCTGTTTGATCCAAGGCAGCTCCTTTGGATTGACGAAAGAAAGATCGGCCATTAACATGGCCGATCACTTAGCCGTACCAACCGAAAGCCAAAAGCACTACTAAGCACAACGAAGCACCGTGGAAGATCTGGGTGAGACCCTTCCTTACCTTTCTTTTACCCTAACTACTTTCCTGTGAAAAGCCTCCTGAAACTTTTTCCCCGCTCTCAATGCAGCAGCGTTTGCATACTTGGGAATCTAAGCTTTGGAAAGAAAAGAAAAGAATAACTAACCTTAACAACTAGATAACTGGATTTTTGTTTTGCGGATACCTTGGGGTCCCAAAAGTTCTTATTATAGAGACTTATCATTTTCTTTAACTATTAATTTTGGAAAATATCTTTTTTTTCTGCTTTTTTAATTGAGAAAAAAAAGGCTAATTGGCGTCTGGGAAAAGATTTTGTGGTCTGCTGGGGACATCTTGTGGTGAAACGTGGCATAGCAACTGATTTTTTTCCCAATTGTCCCTTGATTTGCCCTTCATATTATCAAAAAAGATAAGAATTGGAAACAGCTGGGTGGTGAAAACAACTTTTAGAAAGTGTGGAGGTGGACATTGGCTGATTTTTACTAAACATAGCCTCCACTAAAGGACTATCTCTAATCACCATGGAAACAGAGGAACTCTACCCACAACTTAACTATAAACTTATACCTGAAAAAAATCCTTGAAGCCACTGAGCTAATGAACTTAAGAGTGAAAGCCGAGGATATTTTCATAAAACTACAAATTGAACCCCAGACTCCAACTGATCAACTTATAAGCCAAAAAATAACAGAAGAGGGACAATTTAACATCAAAGAGGATTCTACACAACAACACGTACAACTTATTGAGAACTTTGGTAATCCAACATTGACTTTAACTACAGTACCTGTAACTCCAAAAGCAACAGGAATTGATCAACAAACACACCACATTGAGAACTTAGACAATTTAGATAACCAAACAATAATTACAACACCGGATATGACCTTTTACTTTACTCAGATGAAACTGGAAGAAGAAGAAGAGGACCAGACTGAACTGATGATAAACATTCCAAACCAAATATGGAGATTTGAATTATTAGGGCAACAACCTAATTACTACAAAGGGGCCAGTTCCTTTGAAAAACTGATAACTGGATGTTCTCCCTTGGTTCAAACAACATGTGTGGGAATGAAGGGAGACACATCTGAGGATTCAGAGGCACTGGTATGGAAGCCTGCCTGGCACAAAAAGAAAGCCAGAGTTAGATTTAAAAGGGGGATTTAAAAATCTACTTAATGGGTTAAGCAGCTTTTTGGAGTGATTGACTTAATATCTAGGATTTAGATTGATAATGGAAATTAAAATTAACTGTTAGATTATAGTTTTAATTGTTATATGGAAATAGATTTGTGATAATGGAAGATATTTTGTTAGTAAATGAAATAGAATATATTTGTGAATAAAGTAAGAAGGTAAATTTTGGAATAACATGTGTATTTTAGTTACGTTAATTATCTTATAATGAAATGAGGGAAATTAAGGTTATCCGAAACTTAAACATTGGTTATAAAAGGCTAAATAGGAACATAGTAATTGGAATTAAGTAAAACCCAAAAACAGGACTTGGATATGTATAAGCAAAATGTTATTGATAAATGTATTGATTGATTGAGCTTTAGTTAGAAATGTATTAATATGAATATGATATAATACTTAAGGGAACTAGAGAGGGAACCTTTATTGATGTAACCTGAGATATACATGAATGATTTTGTTATTGGACTATTGATTGCCCTATCTCCACGCTGCTTCCTAATCACTTGGATGTAAAAATTTGAAAAATTAATAAAACTTGTAACACGGAAAAATCTCCAGTGATGGAGCGCCCATGATTTCTCGAGGCAAGCTGTTCCACTGGTTAATTGTCCTCACTGTCAGGAAGTTTCTCCATAATTCTAGGTTGCTTCTCTCTTTGTTCAGTTTCCAACCATTGTTTCTTGTCCTGCCCTCTGGTGCTTTGGTGAATGTGACCCCCTCTTCTTTGTGGCAACCCCTCAAGTACTGGAATACTGCTATCATGTCTCTTCTATTTCTTCTTTTCTTTAGACTAGCCAGACCCAAGTCCTGCAGCCGTTCTTTGTATGTTTTAGTCTCTAGGCCTTTGATCATCTTAGTTGCTCTTCTCTGAATTTTTTCCAAACTCTCAACATCTTTTTTGTGATATGGTGACCAAAATTGGCTGCAGTATTCCAGGTGTGGTCTTACTAGGGTTTTATAAAGCGGTACTAATACTTTGTGTGATCTTGATTCTATGCCTCTGTTTATACAACCCAGGATTGTATTAGCTTTTTTGGCTGCTGCTGCACACTGCTGGCTCATGGTCAAGTGATCATCCACTAGGACTCCAAGGTCCCTCTCACAGTTACTGTTTTTAAGCCAGGTCTCACCCAATCTGTACTTGTGCCTTTGAGTTTTCCTGCCTAAATGTAAAACTTTGCTTTTCTCCACATTGAGAAAAGTTTGTCTTCTGGGGTATTGGCTACTCCTGCTAGTTTGGTGTCATCTGCAAATTTGATGAGTTCCCCTTCAATTCCCTCATCTAAGTCATTTATGAAGATATTGAAGAGTACTGAGCCTAAGACGGTACCTTGTGGTACCCCACTGCTTACTTCTCTCCATGTGGATGTAGTACCATGGAGGACTACTCGTTGAGTACGGTTTGCCAGCCAGCTACAGATCCATCTGTTGGTGATGTTGTCTATTTCACCTTTTTGTAGCTTACCAAGGAGTAGGTTGTGGTCTACCTCATCAAATGCCTTACTGAAGTCTAAGTATACTACGTCCACAGTATTTCGCTGGTCTATTAGTTTAGTCACTTTATCGAAGAATGAAATAAGATTGGTTTCACATGATCTGTTTTTAACAAACCCATGCTGGCTACCAGTTATAACTTTGTTTGCTTCTAGTTGTTCGCAGATCTGTTTTTTGATTATCTTTTCCAGGATCTTCCCAGGTATTGATGTTAGACTGATTGGTCTGTAGTTTTCTGGGTCTGTTTTTTTTCCTTTCTTGAAGATGGGAACCACAACAGCCCTTTTCCAATCCTCGGGTACTTCCCCGGTGCTCCAGGATTTTTGAAAGTTATGGTGCAATGGTTCTGAGATAACATCTGCCAGCTCCTTCAGAACTCCTGGATGTAATCTGTTGGGTCCCAGTGATTTATATTCGTCAAGGTCAGATAGGTGTTTTCTTACCATTTTCTTGCTTATTTTAATTTTTGTTTCTAGTTTGTCTTTTACAGTGGTTTTTTTGGTATGTTGGGCTGTAGTTTCTTTTTGTGTGAAGACTGATGCATAGTATGAGTTAAGCAGCTCTGCTTTCTCCCTGTTGCCTGTTATTTCCTTGCCATCTTCTCTCTTTAGTGGACCTACAGTTTCCTTGACTTTTTTCTTGTTGTTAATATATTGGAAGAAACTTTTTTATTATTATCCTTGATTTCTGTTGCAAGTCTTTGTTCGTTCTGAGCCTTTCCTTTCCTGACTTCATCTTTGCATGTTCTGGCTGTCTGCTGATAATCGGCCTTAGTTATGTCCCCCTCTTTCCATTTTTTGTATTCGTCCTTTTTGTCTTTCAGTTTGTCAGAGATCTTTGTGCAGCCATGCTGGTTTCTTCTTGAATTTCCTGTTTTTCTTTTTCAGTGGTATTGTGCTGATATGGGCTTTTATGATCACATTTTTCAGAGTTTCCCATGGTTTTGGGGTTGTTTTCCCCTTTAGGATTTTCATCCATGGGATCTTTCCTAGGTTCTCTCTGAGTTTGTTAAAGTCAGCTCTTTTGAAGTTTAAGACCCTGGTTGGATTGTTTTCTGTTGCTAGTGTTTGCATTATATTAAATTCCAGTATGACGTGGTCACTTTTGCCCAAGGTTCCGGTAACTTCAACTTCCTCTATCACTTCTTCTCTATTGGTAAGAATTAAGTCCAGTTGTCGGCTAGGTTGGTTAGGAATCTGTTTGATCTCCTGCTCACTGCAGAGTTTGTCTCCCAGTTGATATCTGGATAGTTGAAGTCTCCCATTACTATTGTGGTATGCTTCCTACATACATTTGTTAAATGGTTGGCAAAGAGTTCATCTATTGCTTCTGATTGGTTGGGTGGTCTGTAATATACACCTATGGTAATGTCACTTTTTTTCTCTTTTATATTGATCCATATGCATTCTGGAGAGATTTTATCTTTGATCATGTGCGTTTCTGTAGATATGTAGTGTTCTCTTACATATAGTGCAACTCCCCCTCCTCTTTCTGTAGACCTGTTTCTTTTGAACAATTTGTATTCATCCATCAGTCCATTCCTTTCATGGGTTTCGTCCCACCAGGTTTCTGTAATACCAACTATGTCATACCCTCCCTCGTGTACTATTGCTCCTAGTTCGCCCTGTTTGTTCCCCAAGCTTTGAGCATTAGTATATAAACAATTAAGACTTTTATGTCTGTTCATGGGTATGTTTTCTGGATCTCCTGGTTGTTTTTTTATTTTTTATTTTTTCTCATCACTCCCTACCTCTTTGTTTGATTTGTTTTCTTGGGATTTATGACTGGTTTTGTGTTCTAGAGATTCTAATGATTGATCACCCTTCCCCCTCAATTTTAGTTTAAAGTCCTTCTAATGAGTTAGGCCAGTCTTTTTCCAAGTACATTTTTCCCTGTTTTTGTGAGGTGCAGCCCATCCCTTGCCAAGAGTCCTTCGCATAGGAAATGCAGTTCATGGTCCAGGAAACCAAAGTTTTCTTGGCGACACCAACCCTTTAGCCAGTGGTTTATTTCTAGAATTCTTTTTTCCCTCAGTGGGTGTTGGCCTTTCGTTGGGAGTACTGATGAGAACACTACTTGTGCTCCTAGCTTCTTAACTTTATTGCCTAGTTGTTTGTAGTCTCTCACTATTGTACTCAGGTTCTTTTTGTGTCATTTGTCCCAATATGGAGGAGTAGGAGAGGGTAGTAATCTGTAGGCCTAATTATTTTGGTTAGGTTCTCAGCCACATCTTTGATTTTTTCTCCAGGGAGACAACATACCTCCCTGGATTGTATGTCCGGTCTGCAGATGGATGATTCCGTTCCTTTGAGGATAGAATCTCCTATTCCCAACACTCGCCTTCTTTTTTGGGGGGCTGCAGTCTGGAGTACTTTTCTGTTTATCTCTGGTGTGTTTGTTGTGACTTTTTTAGGGATATTTGAAGTTGTTTCCTTGCTAGGTGTCTGCATGTTTTTTTTGAGGGCAAGGTTGTGGGTCTGCGTGTTTCCATCTAGGGGGATAAATTGATTGCTCAGTTTTAGTGGGGCTGCTTCTGGTTGGGTTGGATTGGGCAGAAGAGAATTTCTTTCATATAACTGAACATTAGCTGCATTACACCACCAATTTATTTATTAATTTTACATATTTATTTTCATCAACACATTTTCCAAAGAACAAGTTTATTGCGGTTTCCAATTATATTCTGTTATCCCTTCATTGAGAGATGTGATAATTCACATTTTTCTGGATGGGGTATCCACTATGGAGTTATCCCTGGAAAACAGACCAAAAGAGATTTCAAGGGAATATCAGTACATGATTTTGCAAAGTATGATTTTCCATACAAAGCAATAGCAATAAATCTATAAGACATCTACAAATTGCCCTGTGCATTATTTATTTGCAAACATTTTATTTTGGAAAAACCACATTCCATCTGACTACAGGTTCCAGCACGATATGTGCCAGACAGGTGAGTGATGTTTCTGGTGAAGGCTACTGTAGAAGCTTGTGCTGGGCTTCCATTGTATGAAGAAAACTTGGCAACCAGCCATAAAGTCATTAATAATAATAATAATAATAATAATAATAAAGTTGGAAGGGATCTTGGAGGTCATCTAGTCCAACCCCCTGCTCAGGCAGGAAACCCTATACCATTTCGGACAAATGGCTGTCCAGTCTCTTCTTAAAAACTTCCAGTGTTGGAGCATTCACCGCTTCTGGAGGCAAGTTGTTCCACTGGTTAATTGTTCTAACTGTCAGGAAGTTTCTCCTTAGTTCTAGGTTGCTTCTCTCCTTGGTTAGTTTCCATCCGTTGCTTCTTGTCCTGCCTTCAGGCGCTTTGGAAAATAGCTTGACTCCCTCTTCTTTGTGGCAGCCCCTGAGATATTTGAACACTGCTATCATGTCCCCCCTCGTCCTTCTCTTCATTGAACTAGACATACCCAATTCTAGCAGCCGTTCCTTATATGCTTTAGCCTCCAGTCCCCTAATCATCTTTGTTGCTCTTCTCTGTACTCTTTCTAGAGTCTCAACATCTTTTTTACATCGTGGTGACCAAAACTGGTCACTTATATCCCTTGTACCTGGAGGAGAGGGGAAGAAGGTTCTAACTTGACCTTTAATGGAGGCAGAAAATGGAATTAAACATTTTCTATTGAAGGCTTCCTACCAGAGAAATGTGCTCATGTCATTGAAAAAAATGAATGAACCAGCAACTGACCACTGCATGAACAGGACACAAGAAGAAGATCCAGTTCCAAGGAGAATAAAAACTGGGACTCACCAGTTCATTACATAGTTTTGATAGCTGCAGATTTATAGGCTTGTAAGAATACCATAACATTGAAAAAAGCTGACTAACTGTTCTATTTGGTAGTATTGACACCAGCCTCCAAGATTTCACAGTTGGATATAGAAACTGAAATTGTACAAATAAAAGAGATGTTGGGGCTAGGATGCAAAAGCTGGTCCAGCTCATGGATTATCAGCCCACCTCAACTGATACTCTGCCCATTTTTGCCTTATCTGAAAATTACAGTGTTCTAGTATTATCGAACATACTCTCTCATTGACTTATAAAACAGGTCAAGCTGTTGCAAGATGAATAAAAATATTATACATGAGTACAGAAACATCCTGCAGTATACATTAGGTAAGAAGGGGAACTCCAAGGATCCATCTTTAATATGTATGTGAAAAATGCCCATTTTTTTCATAGGTGTACAGTTGAAAGGTAGATAAACTACATACCTTTCAAATAAACAGAGTTGCTCTTTCGTCCCCTGTGGTTCTTATCACCATAGTATCTAATTTGTAGACCTAAAATAGAGCTGTCGCCTGCTCCAACCACAACCATATGATGCTCTTTGGAAAGAGCTGCTGAACTGATTATTTCAATTAGCTCATATTTATTTTTAACCATTTGCCAGGACAGTATGGAACACATAATCCATCACAAAGTTGTTTCTTGTTTCATCTCATAACTTGCTTGTTTTGTGTAACATATATCCTAAATGCTCTTTCTTTGGATATACCACTGAATGGGACATAAAAACTCAGTATTCTTTCTCCTTCAGCCAAATAAACTGGGATCCATCTTCCTAAGGTATCAAAATATAGTAACATCTGGAGATAACAGATGGGGTTCATTGAGCTCAAGAGCTGGGAAAACCTTGTTTTGGAAAGGCTCAGTGGGTATTGTTATGTATTGACTATGTATGAAGTTGTGTTAATCCCTGCTAAAGTGAAACTAACTTAACTCCAACTGCTTGTGAAGCTAAAATGAAACTAACCTTTAGATGACCCTGACTGTTAACTCCAACTGTTTTGGAGGGAAACTTTGAACATTAATATTTGGGTGGGATTTTCAAGTATTGTGATTGGTTAAGGCCTTGTGGGCTTAGAGTATAAATTACAGGCAATTGCCTGCAGTTCTCCAGTTCTAGTTTGAGTCAATAAATAATGTTGTAACTATGCTGGTCTGCTCCTTGCCTATTGAAGCCCACTACACAATAGTGGCGACGAGGATGGGATGCTGCAGAGGAGAGAGCTGATGCTAACCAAGAGATTGAAATCACTGGGTGATAGGCTGGATAAAGAGCCCTGGCAGGCCTAGTTCTCACCCCCCGCCTACCAGTAAGCCACACTGGAGGCACGCTGAAATCACTGGGTGTCAGACCAGGTAAAGAGCCCTGGTGGGACCACGCTCCCCGCCCTGCCTGCCAGTAAGACACACTGGAGGCACAGATATACCTGAGGGATCTGTCCCCAGGATCCCAAAGTGCAGCACAGCTCCAACCGCAGCAGTACAGGCATTAACCAGCACCACAGGGGCCTCCCCAAAATGGCTAAATTGGGAAGGCTCAACGAGTTTGATATTACTCATCCGGAACAGTGGAGCTCATACGTCTCCCGAGTAGACAACTATCTCCGGGCTAACCAGATCACAGACAATGGCCTGAAGGCGGCAACCTTACTATGTGTCTGTGGACAAGCCACGTTTGATATTGCTGAAAACCTGATAGCACCAGCAAGTATAGAGACTGTGGCCTATGCAGAACTCAAGAAAAAATTAAGGGAACATTTTGAGCCGAAATTCTCAGTAATCGCCCGGCTCCATGCATTCGAGCAACGTGAGCAGAGATCCGGGGAATCTGCAGCAGAGTTTGTGGCAGCCCTTCGCCAAGCTTCTTGCCAATGCAAGTTCCCTCACCTGGAAGACCGTCCCAGAGACAGGCTCGTTTGCGACCTGCATAATAGAAAATTACAGCAGCGCCTATTTGCCATGGAGAAACTGACTTTCCAAGACGCATTGAAGGAAGTCATGGTGGAAGAGGCTGCCGGAGGGGCAATGAAGACTCTCCGGCCACCTAAAACACACACCAGCCCCACAGCGATCTACCAAGAGACCGCAGAAGGCTCAGGGGAGGCCAGTGAGAGTGACGAAATCGATCGTTTGCAGAGAGAGCCACACAGACGGCCATGGTCCACAGAGCAAGCAACTTCCCCACAGAGCTGTGCAAGCTGCAGGGGACATCATGAAAGAGCAGAGTGCAGATTCCGCACAGCAGTATGCCATGCCTGTGGAAAGCAAGGGCACCTTGCCAAAGTTTGCAGAGGTCGTCAGCGGGAAACGAAACCTGCGACACAGCAGCACAAGGGGAAATGGCCCCTAGGACAGAACAGAGTTGAATACTGCTCAGGAAGGCATAGCATCCAACGCACAGGGGCCCAACGTTCCATCAAAGAAAAGATAAGACTCCAACTAAGACTGCAAGGGGTCCCATGCTCCATGGAGCTAGATACTGGATCGGCCCTGTCCGTTATCTCCTCCAGGACTTTCAACCACATTTGCAAATGTAGCCAATGGCGGGTCCCGCTCAAATCATCGAGCTTAGTGCTAACGGACTTCCAGAATTGCCGTGTTCCCATAAGGGGGGAAGCTACCATTAGAGTACAATTCAGAGAGTTCGAGGGTCCCCTCAGTGTAGTGGTCGTAGAGGGACCGTACACCAACCTCATAGGACTGGACTGGTTCGAGGCCCTGGGCATCAGGGTGACGGGCATCCATCGAACACAAATAGCTGATCTAGCAGCAGTATGCCAACAATATGCTGACGTATTCAGCACAGAGTTGGGACAATACAAAGGGGCACCCATTTCACTCAACCTCGATCCAGCAATAACTCCAATTCGATTAAAACTGCACAGGGTTCCTTTTGTATTGAAGCCAAAAATTGATGCGGAACTAGACAAGCTGGTACAGCAGGGAGTGCTCCAACCGGTGGACTGTAGCCAGTGGGAGACTCCAATAGTGACCCCAGTTAAGCCTAACGGGGACGTCCACATCTACGCAGACTACAAATGCACCATAAACAAGGCACTACAGCAACATGCTTACCCTGTACCAGTAGTGAGCCACATCCTCGCTTCACTCCAGGGAGGCCGAATCTTCGCTAAGTTAGACCTTGCCCAGGCTTACCAGCAGCTACCAGTAGACGACACTACCACAGAAGCACAAACAATCGTCACACACAGAGGTGCATTCCGAGTGCGCTGCTTGCAGTTTGGGGTAAGCGTAGCACCAGGGTTGTTCCAAAGTATTATGGAACGAACACTGAAGAACATTCCCAGCGTCTGCCCGTATTTTGATGACGTCCTGATCACAGGGGAATCAGCGGCAGTCCTGGAGGAACGTCTCCGTGCAGTACTCCAACGTTTCCACGAGGCAGGCCTAAAACTCAAGAAGGAAAAGTGCCAGATCGGCGTGGAATCCACAGAATTCTTCGGTTTCCGCATCAATGCTGCCGGAATCCACCCATCTGACACAAAGCTAAAGGCAATTCAGCAAGCCCCCACACCAAAATCCAAGGGGGAGCTACAAGCATTCCTGGGCTTGCTCAATTTTTACCACTCCTTCTTACCGCATAAGGCTGCCCTGGCAGAACCGCTACACCGCCTAGTGGACAAAAAAACGCCCTGGGTCTGGTCGCGCACCCAAGACAAAGCGTTCAAGGTGGTAAAATCATTGTTATCATCGGACTCCGTCCTAGCTCATTTCAACAAAAACCTACCAGTAACACTAGCCTGTGACGCTTCACCATACGGCATTGGGGCAGTACTAAGCCACAGGATGCCAAATGGTAGAGAGGCCCCCATCGCATACTATTCTAGAACATTATCATCGGCTGAAAGAAACTATGCCCAGATAGACAAGGAAGCCCTCGCCATAGTGGCTGGCATTAAGAAGTTCCATGACTTCTTATATGGACGAACCTTCACCATCTTTACAGACCACAAACCTCTGCTTGGTCTCTTCACAGCAGACAAACAGACACTGCAGATCCTGTCACCGCAAATGCTACGATGGTCCATTTTCATGGCTGCATACTCGTACTGGCTAGTCCACAAGCCGGGTAAGGAAATGGGCCACGCCGATGCTCTCAGCCGACTGCCTCTAACACAGACTGATCCAGACCCAGACCCAGCTTGTCGTATCCTGGCGATCCAGGACCTGCCTGAAGCACCCCTACATGCAGGGGACGTTGCAGTTGAAACCACCACGGACAGAACGCTTAGCCGCGTTCTCAACTGGGTGTTAAGAGGATGGCCAGAGACCCGGCCAGGCCCTGAGTTCCATCACTACGGTTCTCAGAAAAATGAACTGTCGGCCCACAAGGGATGTGTGCTGTGGGGCAGCAGGGTCATCATTCCACCCAGTCTTCGCTCCAGGGTGCTGGATTCCTTACACGAGGGGCACCCAGGAATTGTTCGAATGAAGGCTCTAGCCAGGAGCTACTTGTGGTGGCCAGGCCTGGACAAGGATATTGAGAATCAAGTAAGGAGTTGCCAGGCCTGCCAAGAAACCCGACCGGAGATGCCACAAGCACCAGTGCACCGCTGGGAGACCACGCACGCCCCATGGTCTCGCGTGCACATTGACTTTGCGGGCCCCTTCCAAGGACAGGTGTTCCTAATTGTAGTAGACAGTTATTCCAAGTGGTTGGAAGTGGCACCGGTCTCATCGATGACAACAACCAGGGTCATCCAAGAGTTGTGCCGGCTGTTCGCCACACATGGTCTGCCAGATGTAATCGTGTCCGACAATGGGGCACAATTCACAGCAGGAGAGTTTCAATCTTTCCTCAATGCCAACATGATTCGGCATGTAACATCCACTCCATTCCACCCCGCGACCAACGGTCAGGCCGAACGAATGGTCAGGACCACAAAGGAGGCACTCAAGCGGATGACGACTGGGGACTGGAATCACCACCTGGCGAACTTCCTCCTGTGTCAACACACAACTCCCAGTACAGCAACAGGTCGCAGCCCAGCGGAGCTGAGGTTGGGCCGCCGGCTCACCACAAAGCTCGACCGACTTCACCCAGAGTAGCGGCAGAAACGGCTCAACCAAAGCCCCCCAGGAACTTACAGCTGGGTGAATTGGTCTGGGCCAGGAACTATGGAAGTGGGGCACCTTGGGTGGCAGCTAGGGTAACTAAGATAATGGGGCCCTTGTCATACGAGGTTATTCTGGAAAATGATCGTATGGTCAGACGCCACATTGATCAGTTACGGCGTCGGCAGGCCGGGCCAGTCCCAGGTGAGGATCCCGAGGTTTTATCAGACACACAAGAGAACTGTTTTCCTCCGAGTTTGCCTACATCACCCGTGGCTGCCTCTGGGGAAACGGAGGTACGAAGGGCCATAGAGCCGCAGCCACTCACGGGCGACCTAAACGGCCATCATGACTCTGTTCAACTGGAGATGGACAATACTCCACTTGAACAGGACTCTCCAATAACATTGCGGCGGTCCACCAGGATCTGCGGGCCCCCAGCCTATCTCAAAGACTATGAATATTGAACAGACTGAGGATGATAACTATCCTAGGGGAAAGGGGTGTTATGTACTGAATATACAGTATATGAAGTTGTGTTAATCCCTGCTAAAGTGAAACTAACTTAACTCCAACTGCTTGTGAAGCTAAAATGAAACTAGCCTTTAGATGACCCTGACTGTTAACTCCAACTGTTTTGGAGGGAAACTTTGAACATTCATATTTGGGTGGGTTTTTCAAGTATTGTGATTGGTTAAGGCCTTGTGGGCTTAGAGTATAAATTACAGGCAATTGCCTGCAGTTCTCCAGTTCTAGTTTGAGTCAATAAATAACGTTGTAACTATGCTGGTCTGCTCCTTGCCTATTGAAGCTCACTACACAATAGGTATATTTTGATTTGATGTAGCAGACCAGATGCAGTCCACAAGAAATCTGCACCTCGTCCATCCTCATTTCATTTCCCTTTTCTACTGAAGAAGTGGGAGGGCAGATCAATTATTTTCTGTGTTCCTAGAAAAACATATTGAAGGTTGTCCACTACACCTTTAATGGAGGAAGAACTGCCTTTCTCTGCTCAGATGGAGCATAGGAGCAATTGTTCTCATCCTTTTTATGCACAAAGAGTTCCTTCCATTCATCCTGAGGACAGCAAGGGTGACACTTCATGAGGGAGTCTCCTTTTCTATCTAGAGCTCCACCCTAACCCACAAAAGGGACAATTCAGACTTTGGTCTATCTTTCACTTCTGGATTAGCTTGCTTTTTCCAGTAATATGGACATCTATATAAAACTGTTACTACAGTTTCACTTTGAAGCATTAAAAATGATTAGCAAGGTGTACTTGACTCATAAGATTTTTAATTATGTACCAATGGAAGATGGACCTTTCAGAGTTACTGTACTGGATGTTGCTGTTTTATCATTCCAACTTTACCAGACATTTTCTTGATCCACTTCTGACTTGTGCAATTCTAGCCTGACAATATCCACAAAGGTGCATTCCCCAAGGTTGCTGTTCTGTAGCATTTTGCATGCTTGTGCTGCAGTTGATGACAATAATGTACAGTACATGTCCTGTTCACACTTTTGAATTTGAACAGTAAGTCATAGAATCCTATGTTACAATTAAATTTTTTGCTTTATACCAACTCTAGCATAGAGTTACTGACAACGTAAGCAACTCAATTTTTTATTTGCATCCACGGTATACTACATTTAGCATAATTCTGAAAAATAATGCAACAGAATCTGATTTTTTAAAAATTCTTGTTTCCCACAAATGCAGGAGTAGACCAAGCACTGCCACAAGAATGCCGAACACCAGTTACTCCATCCTCCTCCTCTCGCTACAATCGCCGCAGATCCTCAGGGTCACGAGATGAGCGCTATCGGTCAGGTGTGTAGAACAAAATATCAACAGAAGAGAATATCTGTAGCTCAGGGTTGAACTGTGGAGTCCTTGGTGCTCTCTGAGGTTGGTTGGTTGCTTGCAGACATTTCATTACCTGACTAGGTAATATTATCAGTGCTAGTGAGTGTGGAGTTTGAGGAGCACTGATATTATCTAGTTGGGTAATGAAACATTTGCAGGCAAACAAACAACCTCAGACCACCAAGGACTTCACAGAAGAAACAACTTTTATAGAACAGTAGAGAGAGAGATACCCTTCTTGGTTAAAAATGTGACTCCAACTTCATAAATCTTTTAACCTTAGCTGAACGACTCATGAAAAACAGGACATATATAATATTTATGTATGAGTTAGATGCATATTATACTTCAACTTCAGGAGAGTAAGGCAGCATTCAGACTGTTCCCTTTTCCATCCTCTCCCCACCACTCCTCTCAGGGAGAGTTCAGATGAGAGATTATGATTGACCCAATATCACCCACTGAGTGTCACAGGCTAAGGGTGGGGTTGATCCTGGGTCTCCCCAGTTTTAATGCAACATCTTGACCACTATAGGATTGGTTCAAATCTATTTTGGTGATATGACTATTAATCATATTTCCAGAATAAGGGCACATCTACTTCATGTAATGGCAAGGGAATCTGATCAAGTTTGCATAAATAAAACTCTTACACTGAAAACTCCAAGTTCTCTTGAAAGTCTTTAAAAAATTGGGATAATTTGGGCACTGAACACAATGGATCGCACTGAAATTCTTAGTGATACAAAAAAACATTGGAAAACCGAAGTATAATATTTTGTTGGATCAGTGGTATTTATACAGATGGAAAATTACTTTTGCTAAAAATGAACATTGAAAAACTCTTATTATGAAGGACAAATTCAGTCAAATTGGGCCATTTATTAACAATATTAATATTTTTCATTATTGTCTGTATGGGACTGCAAAGAAAAGTTTCAAATATTTGTATCTTCCATCTATATTACATAGGTGTGTGTGTGTTTGTGCATGCATGTGTGTATACAATATGTTTCTGGTTTCATTCTGAGTTGGTTTTACTTTCTGCTCTGTATTGCTATTATTATCCATAAGTTTCTTTTCTTTTGTAAAATACAGGAAGATAAATTATTTAAAAACCCTATCTTGAGAGTTCAGAAAAGAATGATTCAATATATGCCGCTCAATTCACATTATTCACAGTGGAGAGGAAAAATTATTTCCTGGCTCAAGAAAAAGTCAAGATCTGCTGAAATATAAACATGGACATTTGACTACCAATATTTCAACACTGCTACATTATGTTCCGTTATATTCTACTCGTTTGTTCTGAATGCTTCCCCCCAATAACATTAGGGGGGGGAAACACCTTAAAAACAATTTTTGTCATGAGTTTTCCCTCCCTTTGCTCTTGCAAGCTCTAGCCATATGAGAACCTGCTCCTGTGCCTTTATAGAAGGTTAACTTTTGTTTGTCACTGAGATACCATCACCTGGTTCACACATCATCAACTAATCCGGTTGGTCTGAACCTAGCTATTGAAACTGGTAAATTGTAAGTTATGCATTAGGGTTGTGTGAACCTGGATCATTCATGCTTACTCAATAAAGCTTGCATTAATGTGGTGTGTAAACCAGATCTTTTATCAAGGGTAAAATTCTGAAGGTCTGTGAACACTGGAAATAAATTAACAGTTTTAGTAGAAGAATTTAGCTTACTGTTCTGGCTTTGGATGCATTATGTTTTTTTATCCATAGAACTAGTAACTGTACCCAGCATAAAGACTGGGTGTCAAGCTATGAAGATTGCTTGCGTTAGGACTGCCATGCTGCTTCTAGCTTGCCTACAGTTGCGAGGGGGGAGGGAAAGGTTTGGAATGCACAGGTGGATTCTATCTGGATGGGAACCAAGGTCACTGAAGAAATGTTGTGGCGAACAGAGACGTTCTTCTCATAACAACTGCTTGAAGAATAATTGGACAATGTGACCTGAACTGTCAGAGAGGGGAGTGCAAGTTTTACTCTTTTAATTATCTTTTTCACACCATATTGCCAGAGCCGGTTTTCAACTCTTCAGTGCCGGTATGCAGTACCTAATAAAGTTATGCATTAGATTAGAGATCTAGATGACTCTGGTGTATTTACTTCGTTGGGATCCTTAGCCAGAACCTTGACACTGGGTGAGACTCTATTTCACAGGGGCTCATTGTTAATGACATCAGCATATCCATTTCCATGTTATTGCCATCCACCACACTCCATGATAACAGCAGGCTAATGACAAGGAAGAGACAAGAGGCTACACAATCCTATAATTCACCCACTTTGATCATAGCACATTAACTGCTTTATCACTTGTCACTTCCAATTAGAACATATCCGTATCCCATTGCTAATAGACACTTGGCAGCAAAATTAATTATATAGTCATAATTCCTAAAATTTGAGCTTTCAAACATTTTTTGCTAAGCAAATCCATGGTTTCTCTAGCAGCAGTGGTTACACAATGAGTAAGATTAACATTGGTTTGGTGGAGGAGGATATACTTGGTTTGATGGAGGGAGAATGCATGCTTCCTCCATTCACCAAACTTAATATTTACAATAGTTTTTCAAATAATACAAAGGTAGCATTATGATGGTTCTAGGCCTCACTGCTCTATCCCAAAGCAAGCAACAGAAGCACTATAGTTTGGTAGGAGACCCTCCTCTGTAAGACAAATCACTTTTAGCTAATTTAGCTAATTTCCAAGGTAGAATGAATTTTATAAATAAATAAACAGAAACAGGGCTGAGTAAGTTGCAGTACTAATGCAAGTTTCAAGAGATGGCTTGATCCGAAGATAATAGACAAGTACATTGTGCTTCATTAATAAAGTAAACAAACTATTGATATTAATTACTTCACTACTATCAGTTTTTAATGTCTATTAAATTCTTGCTCCCCTAATAATATCTGCCAGGGATTCTGCAACAATGATCACTTGCTTCAAGGAGTGGGTACAGTTGGGTAATCAAAGCCTTGCTACTTTTAATCACATACATTGACTTCATTTATAAGCCAATGACAGTATGTTTTATATTAGTATGTTAAAAAGGGGTGGGGCTCTGGTCTTCTGGTCACATCCAGCATTTTGAAGCACTGTTGCTGCAGATACCCCTTTCTCTCTCCCTGAGCTTGCAAATATTTTTTCTGTTGCAGGAAGGTAATACCAACTGGCTCTGCTTTCACCAGCATTCCAAGAATGAGTATACATGAGGTTTCAGAATGGGACAACTCGCCACAGGCACAGCCAACTTGTCATGGCCAACTTGCTGCGGCCAACTCACCACAGCCAACTCGCTGCAGGACAATTCGCCACGGCCAACTCGCCATGGGATAACTTGCTGCAGGACAATTTAACAATTCAATTTAATTATTTAAAATAAATAAAAACATATTTTAATTTTTGCCATTCACATTTCATTCATTCATTTTGCATACTTTAATGATTCTATTCCACCATTTCTTTGATATTAGTGTAACTCTTGTCCCGAAGCAAGTTTTCCCATGGCAAGTTGGCGTGGAAAGTTGGCCCAAAGCGAGTTGGCCACAGCAAATTGGCCACGGCAAGTTGGCTGTGGCAAATTGGCCGCTACGAATTGTCATAGACCCATACCAACTGGCTCTGCTTTCACCAGCATTCCAAGAATGAGTTTACTTTTAGATTGTCAGGCCATGGTATATGGCATATATGAAGTTTTGCTCACTTCCCACTGATTTATCCCACTTCCAAACTCCCAAACTTATGGGAATGTCTAAGGAGGAGACAGGATTGAGGCCAAGACACCAAGCTTGGGGAAAGAGGAGCAAGCTTGAATGGACTTCCTTCTGTTCTGTTATCTCACCTTTTAACAACAGTGTCACTTATTATCTGGTCCTTGCTACCCATTTGGGAAGGAAGACAAAAGGTGTAGAATCAAGGCCCATCAACAGCTTCCTGCCTGACTCTTCATTCACCTGTATTCTTTGACTACAATAAGAGTCACATTGTGTTGATTTCTTTTAAATAACCAAGGACTATGAGACAAATGATATCATGCTTTTTTTTTCTCCAGACCATTTTGATTCTGTACATACCAGACTGAAATGCTAAATAAAATTATAATAATCAATAAAATAAGTTTTCAAAGGAAAAAAACCAAGAAAGTCCAGTTGCCTTTTGGAAAAAGCACCTTTGGGACAACCATGACCTGGATGATTTAAGAATCTCCATAGACATAATAATAAATATCTTTAAAGTGAAATATAAATATATACTTCCTGAGCATTTCAGCTTTGGTTTTTAGGTTGAAATTACCATAATATGCAAATTAACTACCTTTCATTGATTGAAAGGGAGACAGTTAATCAGCAAAAATGTTTGACAGATGATGATGGGTAGATTTCCTTGAGAAGGAGCCAGAATGAGATAAATCAATTACAGTCTTTAAGTAGAAACAGCATCAACACCAGAATCAGAATCAGAATAGAGCTGGAAGGGACCTTCATACCATTTCAGACAAGTGATTGTCCAGTCTTTTCTTAAAAACCTCCAGTGATGAAGCACCCACAACTTCTGAAGGCAAGCTGTTCCACTGGTTAATTGTCCTCACTGTTAGGAAGTTTCTCCTTAATTCCAAGTTGCTTCTCTCCTTGATTAGTTTCCATCCATTGTTTCTTGTCCTGCCCTCTGGTGCTTTGGAAAATAAGTTGACCCCCTCTTCTTTATGGCAGCCCCTCAAATACTAGAAGAATGCTATCATGCCCCCCCCCCCAGTCCTTCTTTTCTCTAGACAAGCCAAATCCAAATCCTGCAACTGTTCTTCATATGTTTTAGTCTTCCAGGCTTTTATTCAACTTAGTTGCTCTTCTTTGCATTTTTCCCAAAGTCTCAACATGTTTCTTATAATGTGGTGACCAAAACTGGATGCAGTATTCCAGGTGTGGCCTTACTAAGGCTTTATAAAGCGGTACTAATACTTCATGTGATTTTGATTCTATGCCTCTCTTTATATACCCAAGGATTGTATTAGCTTTTTTCGCTGCCGCCGCACACTGCTAGCTCATATTTAAGTGATTGTCCACTAGGACTCCAAGGTCGCTCTCACAGTTACTGTTTTTGAGCCAGGTTTTGCCTAAACTGTACTTGTACCTTTGGTTTTTCCTGCCTAAGTGTAAAACCTTGCTTTTCTCCACATTAAATTTCATTTTGTTTGGGCCTAAGACAGAACCTTGTGCTTACTTCCCTCCATGTAGATGCTAGTCAGTTAACTAAGGTATGTAGGAAGCACATCACAATAGTAATGGGGGACTTTAATTACCCTGACATCAACTGGGAGACAAACTCTGCACCAAGTGGAAGATCAAACAGATTCCTGACAAACCTAGCAGACAACTTTTTCTCCCAAAAAGTAGAGAAGGGAACTAGGGGATCAGCCATATTGGACATAATTCTCACTGAGATGAAATGATCGAAGGTGTTGAAGCCACAGGAACCTTGGGGAGGAGTGATCATGCAATATTGGAATTCAACATTATGCAAGCACAAGCAATAGAACATAGTCAAACTAGAGTCTTGGACTTTAAGAGAGCTAATTTCAATAAACTTAGAGCTTGGGAAGGATGAGAATCTTCAAGGGGAAAATAACACAAGAAGCTTGGGAAATTTTGAAAAGTGAGATTATAAAAGCCAAGTCTAGCACAATACCAACGAAGAAGAAAAAATAGCAGCTCTCAAAAGAAACCAGCATGGCTGCATAAAGAACTCTCTGATAAATTGAAAGACAAAAAGGACAAGTATCTCTCCAAAATAGTGAATAGCGTAGTTATAATAGTAATAATCAAAAATAGAAATGTTTTCAGGCTCCCTCAGTATTCCAGGAGTTGAATAGTCAATAAAAATTTAACTGGTTTTTTTTTTTTTTCTTCAATTCCCAAAGCTGTTTTTCCCAAGTGCCCAAACGCTGCTCTCTCACAGCAGGGAAGTAATTCAAATACAAAAGCTTTTTACAGGAGAGTAATTAGGGAAAGAAGGGGGAGGAAAGGTCTCACCCGGATTCTCCATGGGGGTTCTTTATGCTTAGTTGTTCTTCTGACTTTCGGCTCGTGCAGCAAAGTGATCGTCCATTTTACTGGCCGATCTTTTCTCCGACGGCCCTAAGGAGCTGGCTCAGACTGAGGAAGGAGCTGCCGCCCTTCCCCAGTCAAACGAGGGCCTCCTCAATGGTGGTCGCCCCTCCAGGGCGACTTTCGACCCGATTGAGGGTCTACCGGCAGAGGGAAAACAGCCGGTGGGAGAGAAGGATCTCTCTTTTTTATTTTTTTAATGTGAAAAATAAAAAATCTATTAACTTGGAAAGAAAGACATTATAGCCTGCTGAGGACATCTTGTGATGAAAAGTGTTACTGCAACTGTATATTTTTTTTCATTGCTGGAGGATGGCTTTAACCTTCAAAGGATGATAAGAGTAAGATAACTGAAACAGCTGTGTGGTGATTTGGTCTACTAAGAATTGGAGGTGAATATTTGTTGACTTTTACGAAATATAGCCCTCACTAAAAGATTAAAAGATCCTTTCACTACTGACATGGAGGTACCTAACACACAGCTGGATTATGAGCTTATATTGGAAAAAATCTTGGAAGCCACGGAGGATATGAACTCTTACTTCCAAATTTTGACGGATCAAGTTATAGGTCGAAGAACAGTGGAGAAGGAGCAGAGTGGCGCCAAAGAGACTAGTGAGCAATATATACAACCTAAAGAGGAACCATATCTACAACTCAACTATGAAACTACACCGGGAGAAATTGTGGAAACTAAGGAACAAATCAACTTTACACAACCCCAAATGCAATCTATGGAGAAGCTTGATGATCAAAGAATAACTTTAACTGAGATGCCTGAAGCATCAACATCAATAGAGACTGATACTCAGATACAAGTTATTGAAAATTGTGATAATGTGGATAAACAACTAGTAACTACAACATGGAATAAAACGGCTTCCACCATCCAAAGGCTACTAGAAGAAAGGGAAGAGAACTTTGACCAATCTGAAGCATTGAGGAATACTGACTTTTTAATATTGTGGTTTGATGATGCAGGAATTTTATTATGGAAACCGGTGTGGCACAGAAAGAAACCTAGAGTTAGATTTAAAAATGTGTTTTAAAATTTTATTTAATGGGTTTAAAAAGGCTTTTGAGATTTTGATTGATTTAATAACTAACGGAGTACGTGAATCCTGTAAGAGGATATCCTTTGTAATAATATTTTGTTTTAGATATGATAACTACTTGGAGAGGTAAACTTTATCTACTGGATTAAAAAGACTTTTTATAGATATAGATGAATTGATAAAATATATATTTAAATCAGATAGAAATGTATCTATTGGACTGATATTTTTATTTTAAATAAGATAATTATTTTGTAATAGAAGAAGAATAAGAGGGATTGGTGACAAGAGAAGAAATGGTATTAATGAAGAAAACATAAGAATGTTATTGTGGGAATAATATACTCATTTTAGATATAATTATTATGTTAAAAAAGGAAATGAAGGACACCTGAAGTGTTAATAATATGTCTATTTAAGGCTAATTGGAATATGGTAACTGTAAATTAGTAAAGCCTAAAAACAGGACTTGGATTTTTATAATTGAAATGTGATTGATGTTTGATAGGATTGTTTGAAGTTTATTTAGAAATGTATTAATTTGAATATGCAATACTATATGAGGGAATTAGAGAGGGAATTTTCAATGAATCAATTTGAGCTATATATCTGTGATTTTTTTTGGGATGTTTGATATACCCATCTCCACGGTGTTTCCTAAGCACCTTGATGTAACCTTTTTACCCCCATAAAAATCCAATAAAATATATTTTTTTAAAAAAAAAAAGGACAAGTATAAAAAGTGGAAAGAGGGGCACATAACTAAGTCAGAATATCAGCAAATAGCCCAAGCCTGCAAAGATGAAGTGAGGAAAGCTAAGGCTCAAAATGAACTAAGGCTTGCTACCAAAGTCAAAAATAACAAAAAAAGCTACTTTCAACATGTAAAAAACAAGAAAAAAGTGAAGGAAATGATTGGCCCATTAGTGGGAGAAAGTGGCAAGAAGATGACAAGCAACAGGGAGAAAGCAGAACTACTTAACTCGTTTTTTGCATCCATCTTTACACAAAGGGAAAAAACAGTCCAACCTATCAAAAACAGTACCGTAAAAAACAGATTAGAAACACAAGTTGGGATGGGCAAGAAAATGGTAAGTGAGCACCTGTCCAGCCTAGACGAGTTCAAATCACCAGGTCCAGATGGATTACACCCCAAGGTTCTGAAGGAACTGGCAGATGTGATCTCAGAACCACTGAACTATACCTTTCAAAGATCCTGGAGCACTGGGGAACTACCAGAGGAGTGGAAAAGAGCTGATGTAGCTCCCATCTTCAAAAAAGGGAAAAAAATGGATCCAGGAAACTAGAGACCTATAAGCCTGACCTCAATACCTGGGAAGATTCTGGAAAAGATAAGCAACGAATCAGCGAACACCTAGAGGCAAACAAAGTCATTACCAAAAGCCAACATGGGTTTGTCAAAAACAGATCATGCCAGAAAAATCTTATTGCATTCTTTGACCAGGTGACAAAATTAGTGGACCAGAGGAATGCTGTGGATATAATTTACTTGGACTTCAGTAAGGCATTTGATAAAGTAGACCACAACCTACTACTTGATAAGATATAAAAATGTGGGTTAGACAGCATCACCACCAGATGGATTCATAGCTGGCTGACCGGCCGTACTCAGCGTGTGGTCCTCAAAGGAACTGCATCTACATGGAGGGAAGTGTGTAGTGGGGTGCCCCAGGGCTCTGTTCTGGGCCCAGTGATCTTCAACATCTTCATCAATTATTTGGACGAGGGGATAGATGGGGAACTCATCAAATTTGCAGACGACACCAAGCTGGCAGGAATAGCCAACACTCCAGAAGATAGGCTTAAGATACAGAAGGATCTTGACAGACTTGAACATTGGACGCTATCTAACAAAATGAAATTCAATGGTGAAAAAAGTAAGGTTCTACATTTAGGCAAGAAAAAGCAAATGCACAGGTACAGTATAGGTGGTACCTTGCTCAACAGTAGTAACTGTGAGAGGGATCTTGGAGTCCTAGTGAGCAATCAATTAAATATGAATAGAACAGAACAGAACAGTACAGAACAGAGCTGGAAGGGACCTTGGAGGTCTTCTAGTCCAGCCCCCTGCTCAAGCAGGAGAACCTATACCAGTGATGGCGAACCTTTTAGAGACCGAGTGCCCAAACTGCAACCCAAACCCCACTTATTTATCGTCGGGTGCCGGATGGGCGTGGCCCACTGGGTGGGCATGGCCTACTGGGTAGGCGTGGTCTACTGGGTAGGCGTGGCCAGCTCGACGTCACTCGTGTCAGGGGCACTTGTTCAGGCCTGGGCAGGACTGGGGCGGATCTGAGGGTCTCCAGCGGAGGGGGGGTGGGACCGGGGCAAGCGCCAGGGCATGGTCCACTGGAGGAGCCTCACTGAGCCTCAGGCAAGTTTCCAGCTTGCTTCTCTCTTTGATCAGTTTCCAACCATTGTTTCTCGTCCTTCCCTCTGGTGCTCTGGTGAATAACATGACCCCCTCTTCCTTGTGGCAGCCCCTCAGATACTGGAATACTGCTATAATGTCTCCCCTATTTCTTCTTTTCTTTAGACTAGCGAAACCCAAGTCTCGCAGCCGTTCTTCGTATGTTTTAGTCTCCAGGCCTTTGATCATTTTAGTTGCTCTTCTCTGAATTTTTTCCAAACTCTCAACATCTTTTTTGTGATATGGTGACTAAAATTGGCTGCAGTATTCCAGGTGTGGTCTTACTAGGGTTTTATAAAGCGGTACTAGTACTTCACGGGATCTTGATTCTATGCCTCTGTTTATACAACCAAGGATTGTATTAGCTTTTTTGGTTGCTGTTGCACACGGCTGGCTCTTAGTGAAGTGATCGTCCACTAGGACTCCAAGGTCCCTCTCACAGTTACTGTTTTTAAGCCAGGTCTCACCCAATCTGTACTTGTACCTTTGATTTTTCCTGCCTAAGTGTAGAACTTTGGTTTTCTCCACATTAAATTTCATTTTGTTGGATAGGGCCCATTGTTCAAGTTTGTCAAGATCTTTTTGGATCCTGAGTTTGTCTTCTGGGGTGTTGGCTACTCCTGTCAGTTTGGTGTCATCTGCAAATTTGATGAATTCCCCTTCAATTCCCTCATCTAAGTCATTTATGAAGATATTGAAGAGTACTGGGCCTAAGACGGCACCTTGTGGTACCCCACTGCTTACTTCTCTCCATATGGATGTAGTACCATGGAGGACTACTCGTTGAGTACGGTTTGCCAGCCAGCTACAGATCCATCTGTTGGTGATGTTGTCTATTTCACCTTTTTGTAGCTTACCAAGGAGTAGGTTGTGGTCTACTTTATCAAATGCCTTACTGAAATCTAAGTATACTACGTTCACAGCATTTCGCTGGTCTACTAGTTTAGTCACTTTATTGAAGAATGAAATAAGATTGGTTTGGCATGATCTGTTTTTAACAAACCCGTGCTGGCTACTAGTTATGACTTTGTTTGCTTCTAGTTGTTCGCAGATCTGTTTTTTGATTATCTTTTCTAGGATCTTCCCAGGTATTAATGTTAGACTGATTGGTCTGTAGTTTCCTGGGTCCGTTTTTTTTTCCTTTCTTGAAGATGGGAACCACATCAGCCCTTTTCCAATCCTCAGGTACTTCCCTGATGCTCCAGGATTTATGAAAGATGTGGTGCAATGGTTCTGAGATAAAACCTGCCAGCTCTTTCAGAACTCTGGGATGTAATCTGTCGGGTCCTGGTGATTTATACTCATCAAGGTCGGATAGGTGTTCTCTTACCATTTTCTTGCTTATTTTAATTTTTGTTTCTAGTATGTCTTTCGCAGTGGTTTTTTTGGTATGTTGGGCTATAGTTTTTTTATTTTTTGATTGATTGATTAAATAGAGAGATAGGCAGAAAGGAAGGGAGACATGTAGGGAGACAGACAGACAGACAGAAAGACAGACAGACAGACAGACAGATAGACAGATAGATAGAGAGATAGAGAGATAGGCAGACAGGCAGGGAGATATGCGGGGAGAGAAACAGACAGAAAGACAGAGATAGATAGTTAGAAGGATAAATAGATAGACAGACAGACAGACAGACACAGATAGATAGATAGATAGATGATAGATAGGTATAGATAGGTATAGATGGATAGATACATAGATAGATAGATATATCTTCTCTCTTAAGTGGACCTACTGTTTCCTTGACTTTCTTCTTGTTATTTATATGTTGAAAGAAACTTTTTTTTAATGATCTCTGACTTTTGTTGCAAGTCTTTGCTCATTCTGAGCTAATCAATCGGATTTAATTTAGCAAATCTATAAGATGCAGAGTTGAAGGATGACTTTATATATCCTATCAAGCCCTCATACATTTCTGTGAAAATGTAAAAAAAAAAAAGGAAGATACAACCTACCCTAGACTTTAAAAAAAACATTAAAATGAGGCTGAAAAATGTTAGGTTCCCCCCACTCTGAGGCCACAAAAGAGCACTGGACTTTAATATTCCTACCCATGGCCAAAGCTCATCACCTAAGTTTCATTGCTTAATGGGAATTCATATCTACAGTAGTTAAACCCCAACATTATTTCCATTATTCAGCCTGTAGTTTTCATGGTAAGTAAGTTGAACTAGTATGAATTTGCATTTTCAGTTAAAACAGTGAATGAATAATAGAGTGAAGCAGGACCGCCGTTTTCTGGGTCTTAGGAATTGTGGAAGTCACTATGAGAATCTTAATGGGGTTTTTGTGTACTAACAAGGTACACAAAGACGATTCATTCCATTCACTTTCTTATAGGAAGTTGCAGTTTTATAAGGGATCACCTAAATCAGGAGACAGCAACCTGGGACATCAGAGGGCCAAACCTAATTTCTATGAGAACCCTGTCTGACTACAGTTACCTAAAATGTTTTTCTATCTTTTGATGTGAGAATTAGAATTTGGAAATTATCTTAACTGGATCTGGTTTGGTTTTGTTTTTTCCCATTTGGCCTGCTTTAATTGAAGGTGGCTTTTCATATTCTTTGGCAGAGAATCAGTTCACATCACCTAAAGGTGTTAAAGGTGGTTCTACAAGCTATTGAATCATAAGGTGTACTTAGTGTCAAGGTTCCGACTAATGAAACACTTCAAAGAACTTCCAGGCATTGTTTATCCTAAAAAGTCTTTATTCATGTAACAAAGTGTCGGCACGGCATGGATGGATGCCAAGATCTGAATTCCCCTCCCCTGAGCATATAATATTCCAGCCTATTCCCCTCCTCTTATTTACAGTCATAAATCACGTTCTCCAATCAGTTTGAAGGCCAAAGGTTCTCTTCCGTTTTGCAGCCCACCAATTCCTTATCTCACTAGTCCCCACACACATTCTTTCTCCTCCCCTCCCAGCACCATTTAAGTTAACTCTAAAAATACCACACAGCTCTGCATATTTTGTCAGAGCAAGAACATCCAATGTTAGCAGCGTTGACATCCGGCCCCCCTTACAAAAAGGATAGGTCCTGTATGTAAACAAAAGCATATGTCAGGGATTATCTCTTGGTTTGTTGGGGTTTTTCTCATGAAACATTTTGATGAGTCGGTCTAAGGCAGGACATAAAACAAGACATAGGTCATAAAACAGGACATGAGTCTTAAATGCGTGTATTAGTTAGAAGAAGCAAAAAGGAAGTGGAAAATGTTAAACCACAAGTTCATCTGTCGGTCGCACAAAGGTGTCAAGCTTGAAACTCTGTTACAGTTAACCACATATGTCTCGTTTCTATGTCTCGCTCTCGCTGGTAGCTAACCACAAATGTGCTGCCGGAAACTTAGATGCTTTGGCAAGACACCTGTGACTTCGATCCATGAGAGGGGGACAAGATATTTAGCTACTTTAGCATAGCAACAGGGGGGCTGAAAGGGGGCTGTAATTCAAGTAACCAATCAATGCTAACAAGTTATGTTTCCGTGTTTTGCTGCTTCTAAAAGAGTATATATGTACTTGTTATTCCATGAGAAGGTGTTCAGAGGTTGTTATGATTTTTGCTCTGAACCTTTGCGCAAATAAACCAACTTCTTTTGATTCTGTGGTCTGAGTCCTGTGATTTTCTGCAACATTTTTATGGCGACTCCGCCGGGACTTGGAGCGATATTTCGCTGAGGACGGCACGGACCGACCAGTGCCCAATCGGGGCCGTCACGCTAAACCTTCAGCCGGCATGGATGATTTCTCCGGAAGGAGGCGTACGGCACCGGAGGGGTATTTGGTGGACAACCGACCGATCCAAGAACCTGAACGGAATCAAAACAAGTCACGAAACAAAGCTGGTTGGAAAACAAGACGCCTGCAGGCAAGTATTGTGGAATTGTAGGCCCACTCATTTTGAGAGTGGAAGAGGGGGCCTGATCACCCCCTGGGTCCGGGATCGGCGCATCCTAAAGTGGCCCAAGAGTTGTTGTGTGGGTGGTTAAGCCATTGCAGTTCCTGTTGGTGACCGTTGGAACATCCGGCATCACAGGTCAGTGGCAGTGTCTTAGAAAATGGGTGGTGAAGGAAGTGTCCCTTGGACACCTCTTCAGTGTATGTTGAGGAATTTTAAAAAAGATTTTAGGATGCAATGTAAGGCTGAATTGCTGGCAGCTGCATTGTCAGGCAATTCCAGAACCCTAGGAAGGAATCAGTGTGTTTTGTGTAAGGAAGAGGGACATTGGCAACATGAATGTCCTAAAAGGTTTGAACTTGGAAGAATAGAACAGGGACGTGGACATTTAACTTGAGAAGTCAAAATATATGATTTCCAGGGAGAAGGAAGAGGAAAAATGTTTCGTCCATATGGATTCCAAGGAAGAGGTCGAGGCCAATTTCAAGAACAAGTAGAGGCCATAGGTTTGGCCGCAGCTGAACAATGGCCTGAGGACTGAAAGGGACCGGGTTTAAGTCAAGCCCCCCCCGAACCCTTGGTCCGAATGAAGATAGGGGGCAATAATGTGACCTTTTTAGTAGATATGGAGGCATCTAGATCTGTAGTTACTAAGTTATTGGCTCCCTTCTCTGCTGATGTCATAAATGTACAGGGAGTTGATGGCTCAGTAAATTGTCACCCTTTTCTAAAGCCCCTGAGATGTTCCCTAAATGGAAGGGACATTGAACACCAATTCCTATATATGCCTGAGTGTCCCATTCCCTTATTGGGTCGAGACATGTTATGTAAAATGGGGGCAACTTTGTCATTTGAAGAAGACGAAATGGCACTAGTAATGAAGCATCCTCCAGATGAGATGTGGCGAATAATGGTGGCCCAAGAGGTTCAAGTCCTCGATACTTGGCAGGAGTTTGATGTGCCCCGCTTATGGGCAGAAGATAATCCGCCAGGATATGCAGGTCACCATACACCACTAGTCATTCAAGTGAAGCCTCTGGCAGTGCCTATTCGTCTCCGGCAGAGAAATTATCCTCGTCCCATTGCACAAGCAATTCAAGACCATATTACCAAATACTTAAAGGCAGGCATTTTAACAACTATTCAATCTCCTTGGAACACCCCAATCTTACCCATCCCAAAGGCTGATGGCTCATTTCGACCAGTCCAAGATTTGCGTATTGTCAATAATGCTACAATTACTGTACATGCTGTAGTGCCTAACCCATATACCCTACTGAGCTTGATTCCAGCATCAGCTGTTTGGTTCTCTGTGGTAGATTTGAAAGACGCTTTCTTTATGATCCCAATACATAAGGACAGTCAGAAGCTGTTTGCTTTTGAGTGGGAAGACCCAGTAACAGGCCAGAGAAAACAATATGCTTGGACCAGACTTCCTCAGGGATTTAAAAATTCACCTACTCTTTTTGGCAACGCCTTGGCCTCAGACTTAGAAGACTTCCAGCCATGCGAGGAAGGAGATGTACTACTCCAATATGTTGATGATGTCTTAATAACTGGACAGACAAAAGAAACTTGTTGGGACAACACCAACCAACTACTTCATCTGTTGATGGACAAAGGATACCGTGCCTCAAGGAAGAAAGCCCAATTAGTGAAACCCCAGGTTAAATACTTAGGTTATACTATAAGTCAAGGCCAGAGAGCAGTAGGACATGAGAGAAAGGAAGCTGTGTGCCGAATTGCAGAGCCAACTAATAGGAGAGAATTACGGGGTTTTTTAGGAGCAGCAGGATATTGTAGAATATGGATACCAAATTTTGCCCTGCTAGCCAAACCACTGTATGAGTCCACAAAGCGGGGAGAAAGAGAGCCCTTTATTTGGACGCGTGAACAAAAACAGGCTTTTGAGACTTTAAAAGTGGCATTATCTCAAGCTCCTGTTATGGGACTTCCCAACCTCGAGAAACCTTTCAATTTGTATGTGGGCTCAAAGAATAATATGGCTCTTGGAGTCCTGACTCAAGAAAAGGGAAGTTGGCAACAACCCATAGCTTACTTGTCAAAACAACTTGATGGAGTATCAAAGGGATGGCCACATTGTCTTAAAATTCTGGCAGCCACAGCTCTCCTGATAGAGGAAGCTAATAAATTGACTTTTGGACAACCAACTACAATCTATACCAGTCATGCAATTCGTGGAGTTTTGGAAACAAAGGGACATTTATGGATAACTAACTCCAGAATTTATAAGTATCAAGCTCTTCTCATTCAAAACCCTCAAGTGACATTAAAGCAGACAAATGGCCTAAACCCAGCCACCCTATTGCCTATACCAGGTCCTAAAGTTGAACATAACTGTATGCAAGTGATAGAAAGTCAATTCTCATGTAGACCTGATTTAACTGATGTGCCACTGAAAACAGTGGACTATAATTGGTTTACTGATGGGTCAAGTTTTATTGCAACAGGAGAACGATATGCAGGCTATGCAGTTGTCTCACTTGATAAAGGCATAGAAAGTGGGCCACTCCCAAAAGGCACAAGTGCTCAAGCAGCAGAACTGTGGGCTCTAATAAGGACACTGGAAAGAGCAAGAGATGAAAGTATAAACATTTGGACTGATTCTATATATGCATTCCTCACATTACATGTACATGCTGCGGTCTATAGAGAAAGAGGACTCTTTAACAGTGGCAGGAAAAGAAATTAAACATCCTTTTTTGATTGAAAGACTTATAACAGCAGTCCTGGGACCAAAGAGGGTAGCTGTCATGCACTGTAAAGGACATCAAAAGGGACAAGATGAAGTAACCCAAGGAAATAGAGCAGCTGATAGAGAAGCAAGGTTATCAGCAACCCGAGACAGCCAAGTTTACCCTGACATGACAGCTTATGTAGCATTGGAAATGCCAAAAGGACTGAGCCCTAGATATTCTAAAGCAGAGGAACTACAGGCAAGTGTAGATTTGCAAGGACACAAGCAGGGAGAGTAGTATGTACTCCCAGACGGAAGGATTTTTGTACCTGAGAATTTAGCCTGGCCAGTGGTAAAGGAAACTCATTCAACTACTCACATGGGAAAGAGTGCACTAGCTGAAGCCCTCCACCGTATTGTGTATATTAATCGTCTTCACTCGCTATGTGCCCATGCAACTGAGAGATGTAACATTTGTGCCCAGGTTAATCCAAGACAAGGACCTATTCTTCCGCCAGGAAGTCAGCCTAAGGGATATTATCCTATGGATTCATTGGTTGTTGATTTTACAGAAATGCCAAAATGTGGACTATATAAAGCAATGTTAGTCCTAGTGTGCAATTATTCAGGATGGCCTGAATGTTTCCCAACCAAGACCAAGCAGGCACGAGAAGTGGCCAGAATCTTACTCAAGGAGATTATTCCCAGATATGGAGTACCCTCATTCATATCATCAGATAATGGACCTGAGTTTGTACATCAAGTAAATCAGACGCTGGCTAAATCCTTAGGGACACACTGGAGGTTTCATTGTTCTTTTCATCCTCAATCAGGGAGGAAGGGCAGTGAGGATGAACTGGACTATAAAGGAAAGGTGACAAAGGTGTGCCTTGAAACTCACCTTAAGTGGGTGGATGCTTTGCCACTAGCACTTTGGTCTGTGCGGTGCACCCCTCAAAAAGGAATTAGGCTATCTCCTTTTGAAATGATGTTTGGAAGACCCCCTATCATAAGTTCTAACTTGAAAAATCATATAGGGGACTTAAGTCAATTAGGGACTACATGGGTGAGTCAAATGGTGGGAGAATTAAACAAGCAAATACAAGAAATCCAACAATATTGTGTGTCCCTCAGTCCACCATTTTTGAGTACCCCCAGTCATAATATTCAAGTGGGAGACAAAGTATGGGTAAAACACTGGAAAGGGGAAAACTTGAAACCTAAATGGAAGGGCCCGTATACTGTGGTCCTGTGTTCTCCACTTGCAGTAAAGGTGTTAGAATCCAAGTCTTGGATTCACTGAACTCGAGTTAAGCCTGCAGCTGATGAATATTGGGAGGCAGAGCAGGATGATGCCCATCCTTTACTGGTCCGCTTGAAGAAGAGCCCCTTATAACTGCCCTACCGGAAACAGGCAGGCAACATACGGGGCAGAAGAGGCCTTACTGGTGTCACTCCGGAAGCTGACCCTCTACGTACGGCTGAAGACAAGAACGAGGACAAGAGCTGTTAAAGTGTTAGGAGTGTGTGGTGTAGGTTAGATCTATTTTAAGGAATGGTAGTCTGACCATACATAGCCATAGGTGCAGTGAGTCTGGCCTTAGTGGGTCTGATCACCCTGGTTGTGACCGGTTGTATTGGACACCTTTTCTTCTGGAAACGTCCCAATCCCAAAGAAACAGAAAAAGCACTGACTGTGACCAAGGACAGTGTGTATCTCTTGGGGACACTTATGTTTGAAGCACCTTGGGAGTGGGTTCTCTGTTGTATAGTAGGAGTCTTGGGAGTTTGGGTATTATATTTAGCAAATAAGACTTGGCTGTGTGGCTCACCCAAGACTGACCTGGTCCTTTCCCAAATCACACCTAACCCCATCCATCTTCCTGATGTGGTAATTTCATAATTGCAGTTGTTCCCCTTGGTGTGACTGTGAGTGTGAAACTGAGTGGGATATTGGGCTTGTAAGATAGAAAAGGAAAGAAAAGTTGACATTGACTCATTTTAGATTATCAAACAGGAGTCTTCTATGGCTTTGGCTAATGTTTGCAAGTGGCATGTTGAGTAAAAAGGCCCTGAATGGTAGTCCCCAATGTTGTGAGAATGACCAACTAATTCCTCTCACACTTGAAAAAGGCTCCTGGGACGTTGAGGATCTCAAAGACAGGACATCATCAAGGTAGAAGGAGTGCCTCTGCGACAATTGAGAGAAGGGAAATACATACTGAAAATACTGGAACTAGGTCAGGCTTTGATTAATCAATCTGACCCTACTTTAGGCCAAAAAAATGCTGGCTATGTTTGTCTGCATCTCCATCAGCCTATCATGCAGTCCCAGTTTCACCAGATCTTTGGGCAAAGACCAATGCCACCCTAGCTTTTGACAGGGGTGGCAGATGGGGAACCATCACTGTAGAGGCAAAATTACATGGTGATTTCTATAATACGTTAGAAAAGCTGGGAGTTAGCCATCTTCCCATCGTTGACCCTGTGGCTGTTGGTGTGGACCTCCTAGGGCCGCCCTCCTTATGTGTTAAAAGGAGTCAGGAACCTTGGAAGGGCACTTCAGTGGGATCAGAGACAGGAAATTACTGGCAAAACTGTCAAATAGAATTAACCATGAGCCCTCAGAGTAGACTTATGGATGTGAAACTAACTCGCAGCATTTCTCCTTCTGCACATCACCTATTCCAAAAGAAGGTCACCTTCTCAACTCCGCCACAACTGAGCTTTACAAAATGGGAAGGAAATGCTACTTTGATAAAGTGCCCAAGCCAATTTGAACCACCCCGATTCCCACTTTGGCTCTACAGTAAGCCCATGCAGAAATTCTGTATTCCATTTCCCTTTGGAAACGACAGCTCCCATTATCTCCTTGAAGGCCCCTATCTCAGGGATGAAAAAAGAAACCCTTGTCAAAAAGCTCCACTACAGCCGTTAACTGGCATGTTTATGGCTGGCACCTTGGGGGTCTGGAGTAATGAGAACGGTCATCGATTTCATGCCTTTTCCATGAACATGGCAGTGTGCTTAGAAGAGAATGGGGTATTTTTCTTACGTGGGGAAAAGGCGTATGTATGTTTACCTACCAACTGGACTGGAACGTATACTCTGGTTCACCTCATCCCAAAGATGGGTGTTGTTAATGGGGAACAAGCCCTCCCTGTTCCTCTTATGGGACATATACAGAAAAGAGTTCCCCTAGTAATACCATTATTAGCCATCCTAGGGATAGGCACTGCAGTTGGAACAGGTGTAGGTAGTTTAGCCCATTCTGTAATACAGTTTCAGCAACTTTCTGAAGAATTTCAACAAAGCCTAAGCCAGATTGCTGGGACTCTGGTAGAAGTCCAAGATCAGATAGACTCTTTGGCAGCAGTAGTCTTACAAAACCGGCATGCCCTAGACCTCTTGACAGCTGAGAAAGGAGGTTTGTGTCTGTTCTTGGGAGAAGAGTGTTGCTTTTACATGAATAAATCAGGAGTAGTCAGAGAAGTGGCAAAGGACTTGCAAGATAGAGCATCCAGAATTAAACAAGGAATGCAAGGAACTGACTCATGGTTCTCGTGGCTACCAGGCGCTGCCTGGGTCAAACAGATGCTGTTTGTGTTATTAGAAACTATAAAAGTGAGACTCAATTGTTACCTAAAATGGAGTCTCAAAGGGGGGAATAAGGCAGGACATAAAACAAGACATAGGTCATAAAACAGGACATGAGTCTTAAATGCGTGTATTAGTTAGAAGAAGCAAAAAGGAAGTGGAAAATGTCAAACCACAAGTTCATCTGTCGGTCGCACAAAGGTGTCAAGCTTGAAGCTCTGTTACAGTTAACCACATATGTCTCGTTTCTATGTCTCGCTCTCGCTGGTAGCTAACCACAAATGTGCTGCCGGAAACTTAGATGCTTTGGCAAGACACCTGTGACCTCGATCCATGAGAGGGGGACAAGATATTTAGCTACTTTAGCATAGCAACAGGGGGGCTGAAAGGGGGCTGTAATTCAAGTAACCAATCAATGCTAACAAGTTACGTTTCCGTGTTTTGCTGCTTCTAAAAGAGTATATATGTACTTGTTATTCCATGAGAAGGTGTTCAGAGGTTGTTATGATTTTTGCTCTGAACCTTTGCGCAAATAAACCAACTTCTTTTGATTCTGTGGTCTGGGTCCTGTGATTTTCTGCAACAGGTCAGCCTTCACATCGCTAGATTTCACCCAAGTAGCTTCGGACAGTGAGTACCCCTTCCATTGTACTAGGTACTGCAATTTCCCTTTAAAAATTTCACGTTTCACTTCATAGTGACTCTGACCCGCTACTACGAGGGGCCCGGGTGCCTTCTTAGGGGGAGGTCTTAAAGTGGAGCCCTGACAAGGTTTTAACAAGCTGCAATGGAAGACAGGGTGAATCCTCCCTAAAAGCCTAGGGAGTTTCAGTTCTACTGTGACGGGGTTGATGATCCTTACGATGGGGAAAGGCCCCAAGAATTTTGGTCCCAATTTCTTGCTGGGCAATTTGAGGCGTAAATATTTAGTTGACAGATAAACCTTTTCCCCAACTTGGAATGTTCTTTGGGGAGCCCTCTTTTTATCAGCCTGCTTTTTATAGGTCTCAGAAGACTTTTTTAACGCAGTTTTCGTGTTTCTCCAAACTTCTTCCCACCCCCTCACCCATTGATCAAGTGTCTGGGAGGCGGAGGGCACCTGAGGGTATTCAGGTATTGGGCTGAACTCTTTTCCTGTGGCTACTCTGAAAGGCGTGTAGCCGGTACTGCTGTGAACAGAATTATTGTAAGCCACCTCGGCGAAAGGGAGGAGGTCAGTCCAGTTTGTCTGTTGGTAGGAAACGTAGCATCTGAGATATTGCTCCACCATTTTGTTAGCGGATTCTGCAGCCCCATTGGTAGCTGGATGAAAAGCAGATGATAAGCCTTGGGATGATCCAATTAATTTAAGAAAACTCCTCCAAAATTTCGCTGTGAACTGCACCCCTCTGTCCGAAATTATTCGCTTAGGGGCGCCATGCAGCCGGTAGATATGTTTCAGGAACAATTTAGTCAGTCGTTGGGCAGATGGGAGTCCTTTGCAGGCGATGAAATGAGCCTGCTTCGAGAACAGGTCTATCACAGTCCAGATGACAGTATTTCCCCTACTTTCAGGTAGGTCTACTATAAAGTCCATAGCTATTTCTTCCCATGGTTGAGAGGGGTCAGCCACTGGTTGCAGTAGCCCAGGGGGTTTCCCTGGAATTCTTTTCATTGTGGCACATACAGTACAACTCCTGACATAGTTTTCCACATCTCGCTTTAGCCCCGGCCACCAGAATTGCCGGTGGATGAGGTGTAGAGTTTTTAAATATCCAAAGTGCCCAGCCTGTTTTATATCATGGCTGTGTTTGAGAGCATTAAGATGGAGGGCTTCAGGCAGATACAGTTTTCCCCCCTTGTAAGCCAAACCATCCCTGCATGTTAGGGAGGTTTGATTATCTTTGAACCATTGATTGGTGAGGAGCTCTTATTTTATCTTCTTTACCCCAGGGTCATCAGGATTAGGGACCCTGCGAGGTGTAAGTTGAGTGGCAGTTTGTGGATTGGAGATAATTGCCTCGTTAACCTCCTCACATTCACTTTTGTACTGGGGTAATCGGGATAGCGCATCAGCTAGGAAGTTTTTTCCTCCTGGTATGTACTTTAGAGTGAAGTTGAAGCGGTTAAAGTACTGTGCCCACCTCACTTGCTTTGGGGACAATTTGCGGGGAGTTTTCAGTGCTTCTAGATTTTTGTGATCTGTCCATACTTCAAATGGCACCTTGCTCCCTTCTAGATAGTGTCGCCAGTTTAACAGTCCCCACCTAATAGCGAAGGCCTCCTTCGCCCAGATTGCCCATCTTCTCTCGCTTTCAGTAAATTTTTTAGAGGTGTAGGCGCAGGGTTGTAGAACTCCACTTTTGTTCTTTTGCAGTAATACAGCTCCGACTGCCACATCGCTGGTGTCAGCTTGGATTACAAAGGGTTCCCCTGGGCAGGGGTGCTTTAGGACCGGTTCAGCAGCAAATAGTCTTTTTAAATTCTCAAAAGCTGTTTGACAGCTCATAGTCCATGTAAGTGGCTGGCCCGGTCACGGTTTTCCTCCTCCTTTGCCTGTTTTGAGTAGTTCTATAAGGGGTAGGGCAATCTCGGCAAAGGAGGGGATGAATTGACGATAGAAGTTGGCAAAACCTAAAAAGCTGTGAAGCTGTTTGCGAGTCTTTGGGGCTGCCACTCAATTATAGTTCTCACTTTGGCTGGATCCATTTCAATGCCCTCGTTGGAAATTCTGTAGCCAAGATAATCTAATCGGGTCTTGTGAAATTTACATTTTGACAATTTGGCATAAAGCTTGGCATTCAATAATTTATTTAACACTTCTCTCACCAGCTTTATGTGATCAGTCATATTCGTGCTGTATATCAGGATATCATCAAGATACACCAGAACCCCTTTGTACAAGTGATCATGTAGGACCTCATTAATCAACTGCATGAATACGGCTGGGCCCCCCTGTAGTCCAAATGGCATGACTTTGAATTGATAGCTCCCCATGGGGCAGTTGAAGGCAGTTTTCCACTCGTCTCCCTCCTTTATTCTCACCCGGTAATATGCCTCTCTCAGGTCTAATTTAGTGAAGACACTCCCCTTAGCCAGGTGGGTTAGTAAGTCCTTCAGGAGGGGGAGGGGGTATTTATTTTCCAAACTCACCGCGTTCAGACCTTTGTAATCCATGCAAAGATGAAGAGAACCATCTTTTTTTTCTTTGAATAACACAGGGGCTCCCACGGTAGATTTGGTCCGTTCAATGAACCCCCTCGCTAGGTTTTTGTTCACGTATCACTGTATCTCCTCCATTTCGAGGGGGGACATAGCGTACATTCTCGGTCATGGAAGTTTGGCTCCTGGCACCAGTTCGATAGAGCAGTCATTGGGTCTGTGAGGGGGCAGGGCATCGCATTCTTTTTCACTAAATGCCTCCGCTAGGTCCCGGTATTCGCTGGGGATTATTGGTTCGCCTGGTGGCGGTGAGGCAGCCATGTGCGCTCGCTCATTAGGTGGCCTAAAGTGTCCCGCAACATCGGTTGAATCAGTGGGGGGTTTAGGCCCTATAGGTAGTCTCACAGTTCTCATTCCTTTCTCCCACCAGATAAACGGTTTCCATTTGTCCAACCAGGCTAGCCCTAGGATCACAGCCTCAGTCATTTTTGGAGCCACCAGGAAGCGAATAAACTCCCAGTGCTCACCTATTTCTAGGCATAGGGGCTCAGTTAATTGTGTGACAAGAGTCCCTCCCATCAGGGAGCCATCGGCTTGCTCAAACCTCACGGGCTTGGAGAGCAGTTTTGCTCGTATGCCCAATTTCATGGCAAATGGCAAGCTAATGATGCAATGGGAGCATCCAGAATCGATTAGCACGTTTAAGTCTATTTGTGCCCCCAACTTAGGGAGTATAAGTTTGGCGGGCAGTGAAAAAGGCGGGACGTGTCGACTCACCATCGGGTCATTCTCTCCTTCGTCGTCGCTGTCAAAGGAGGGTAGAGCAGGGGCGGGTCCACCTGGAGTCCCAGTGTCCTCCTGTGTGGGGGGTGTAATCTGGGCAACAGGTTCCTGTGTGACCCGGTTGGATTTTTCTCTCATTAGCCGCTGGGCAGGTTTCCTTCTCGCCGCTGGTTCCGGTCTGCTCTGTAGTCGGGGGTAGGGGACTGGACAGGTTGCTGCTCGATGTCCCTCCTGTCCGCACCGGAAACACTTATCTGACGGGCCTGCAGGTGGCCTGGGTCTTTCAGCCATCGCAGTAGTTTGGAGGTTTTCGTGGGGGTGATTGCTGTTCGGGTTGCTCTGGCTGCTGCTCGGATTCAGGTGGGGGAGGCTTCTTATAGCGGGCGAGCTGAACGTCTAGCTTCACCGCTGCCTGGTACCATTCTTGCAGCTGATCAGGTACTGCTCGATAGAAGCAGGCCTGAGAGAGGTGATCGTCTAATCCCTCAATGAAGTGATGGATTAGGGATTGCTCAGGCCACCCCTCTATTCGACCTGCTATCTTGCGAAACTCTCGCACGTACTCCAGGGCAGGCCTGCCGGCTTGTTTTATTTTGTGGATTTGTTCTCTTGCCTTGAGGCCAATGGATGGGTCCTCAAATCTTTCTCTCAGCCCTAGGAGGAAGAGGTGGGGGTCCTCCAATTCCGGGGCTTGCTCATTATATAAATTGTTCAGCCATTCGGATGCTTCTCCCTCTAGGCTGGACACAATCACATCGACCATGGCCCCTGGGTCCGGGTAGAGATAGGCCCAGCAGTTCAAATGAGAGCGCACTTGGTTGAGGAAAAAAATCAGCTTCTCTGGGTCCCCATCGAAGGTTGCTCTGAAAGGTGGTGCAATTATAGGCTGTTGGGGCCCCCACTGTGGCTGTTGCTGCTGGCCCCATCCTGGCTGCTGATTTATGCCCAGGGGTTGCACGTTCGGGGGCTGTGGCCAATCCCCTTGCTGTGGTCGTTCTCCCACCAGCTGCTGATCTCCTGGCTTCTGCACACCCCAAGCTGTTGCAAGGCCTCTATTAGCTGTGGCAAGCTCAGAGGTTGCTGACCATTCACCTGAGGGGGTTCCCAAACCTCCCATTGCTGCAGGGACCCCAGGCTGGGGTTTTCTCTCTCTGTGGGGCTGGAGGGCCTGGCAGGGGACTCCTGGGGCTGGAGGGCTGTCTGGTCTGCAGACAAGATTTTCCACTCACCCAAATTCTCAGTGGCAGACGATCTGTTAACTCTCCACCATTCTGCTTTTGAAGTCTTTGAGGGTGGCAAGGCAGTCTCGAGGCATCTGGAGTCTCCGCTGGGCTGGGTCCAGCCTGACGACCAGATAAGCTCTCTTAGCTGCTTGGGTTTTTTCTCCAGCTGGGAATTCTGCCAAAGCTCTTCCTCCCCCAGCATCTTGGCTGTCGCTCCCCCCCCTGGGGTAGCAGCTGATGCCAGGCTGTTTGCTTCAGGCAATTTCCCTTTCTCCATTTTTGAAATCTTCTCCTGAATCTTTGCCAGCTTCTCTCAAGCCTAGAGACAGTGGCTGGAGTTCAGGACTCCAGATGTTTTGAAAAGTTTGGAGATCTTGGCATGATGTCAAGGTTCCGACTAATGAAACACTTCAAAGAACTTCCAGGCATTGTTTATCCTAAAAAGTCTTTATTCATGTAACAAAGTGTCGGCACGGCATGGATGGATGCCAAGATCTGAATTCCCCTCCCCTGAGCATATAATATTCCAGCCTATTCCCCTCCTCTTATTTACAGTCATAAATCACGTTCTCCAATCAGTTTGAAGGCCAAAGGTTCTCTTCCGTTTTGCAGCCTGCCAATTCCTTATCTCACTAGTCCCCACACACATTCTTTCTCCTCCCCTCCCAGCATCATTTAACTCTAAAAATACCACACAGCTCTGCATATTTTGTCAGAGCAAGAACATCCAATGTTAGCAGCGTTGACACTTAGTTTTTCACACACGGCTTCTCCATTTTGGCTTTATTTTTGTAAAATAAATGATGACATGGTGTAATATGTCGTGTTGTTGTTCATCTGAGGTTGTATTTACCTACATCAATACCTGGGAAGATACTGGAAAAGATAATTAAAAAACATCCAAAAGTACTACTTTAAGCTGACTGTAAACAACGTGTATGGAACTGGCTAAGATCTGTGATTTTCTCTCTTCTACTTGGAAATTAACTTCCTGGGGGAAAAAAAAAGAAAAACCCCAAGAAGCAAAAAGCCTCAGAAAGTGAGAAGGAGGGGGATTACTGTAGCTAAGAACAATTGTGAATATTTGGCTAGAAAACAGCTGGGTAAACCCACTTGCATAGAAATGTAAAACAAATCTAAATAATTCCTTGAAGTAAACTGTTGCAGTACAATTATTGTACTCTAATAGAAGAGAATATATGTACCTCAGGGTTGAACTGTGGAATTCTTGGTGCTCTCTGAGCTTTGTTTGCTTGCAGACGTTTCATTACCCAACTAGGTAACATAATCAGTTTGAGTCATGTTGTTGTGATGTTATCTAGTTGGGTAATGAGTCGTCTGTAAGCAAACAACCAAGCTCAGAGAGCACCAAGAACTCCACTGTTATTATACTTTAAATTGATGTAAACATCATAGCTTGTTTCCAGAATATACAAGAATGAAGATGTCTAACTCCATTATCAAGTTATAAGTGTCATGGTTCCGACCGAGAGAGACAAATAAAGCAGAACTCCGAGGCTTGCAAATTCCTCAAAGAACATGTTTATTAGTTACAAAGTATCATCACGGTCAAGAGTGAAACCAAGTCTGAATACACAAGTAACAATTTCCCAATACAAAGTTAAATGTCCCACCCATAAAACTATGCAAGCAACTACATTCCCCAATATTATTTGGCGGGCTTTTTATGCAATGCCCAGTCCCTAGTCTTGGGAGCAGCCGATGACCTTGGTTCCCATGGGCAACCCCCCTCCCTCCGTTCTATGTGGCAACCTAGAATGAGAAGAAAAAAAGGCTGCAGCCATGCTCATTGTAGAGTTGACAGTCAGCCCCTCTCAAAAAGAAACAGTCTCCTGTAGGGGAAACAAAAAGCAGGTTAAGTATTTCCTCGAGGCTTGTGAGGATATTTATCATAAAACTTTTTTATTAACCTGTCTGCTTTCACATTGGTACATTTCACCCATGTAGCTTCTGACAGGGGATAGCCTTTCCACTGAACAAAGTACTGTAACTTTCCCTTGTACAACCTAGAATCAAGAATTCATTTTATTTCATAATGTGTCACCCCCTCTACCACTACTGGACCCGGCAGCTTCTTTGGAATAGGTCTTAAAGAGGATTCAGACACAGGTTTCAACAGACTACAATGAAACACAGGGTGAACTTTCCCCAACAGTCGCAGAAGTTTCAATTCCACTGTAACAGGGTTTATTATCTTGGTGATGGGAAAAGGACCAAGGAACTTTGGCCCCAATTTTCTGCTGGGTAACTTTAACCTTAAATATTTTGTTGAAAGATAAACCAATTGCCCAACATAAAAAGGGTTTTGAGGGGAGCGTCATTTAACTGCTTGCTCCTTATAAACCTTGGTAGCCTTGGCCAATGCTTTCTTCACATTCACCCAACCCCCCTGGAAAGATGTCACCCATTGATCCAAAGTCTGGGAAGTAGGAGGCTCCTGGGGGTACTCAGGCATAGGCACAAAATCCCGACCCGTTACTATTTTAAATGGGGTGAGTCCAGTGCTACTGTGCACAGTATTGTTGTAGGCTACCTCTGCAAAAGGCAGGAGATCAGCCCAATTAGTCTGCTGGTAATTAACATAGCATCTGAGGTACTGTTCCACCATTGCGTTAGCTTTTTCAGCCACTCCATTTGTACTCGGATGAAAAGCCGACAAAAGCCCCTGAGTCGACCCAATCAGTTTAACGAACTCCCTCCAGAACGTAGCACTAAACTGGACCTCCCTGTCAGAAATAATCTGTTTCGGGGCTCCATGGAGCCGATATATGTGTTTCAAAAACAGCTTGGTTAGCTTCTGGGCAGAGGGAAGTCCTGAGCAAGTGATGAAATGCGCTTGTTTGGAAAATAGATCAATCACAGTCAGTGGTGGGACTCAAATATGTGAACAACCGGTTCTCTGTGTGGATGCCGCTTCCAGAACTCCATTCTGGGCCTGGGCAACAAAAAATTAGCTACCGGTTCTGCTGAACTGGTGCGAACTGGCTGAATCCCACCACTGATCACAGTCCATATTACAGTGTTTCCCTTGCTCTCAGGCAACTCCACTATAAAATCCATGGCTATTTCCTCCCAAGGCTGGGAAGGATCAGCAACTTGTTGCAGCAATCCTGGGGGTTTTCCAGGATGTCTCTTCATGGCAGCACAGGTGGCACAGCTCTTAACATAACTCTCAATGTCTTTTTTCATCCCTGGCCACCAGAATTGCCTCCACACCAGATGCAATGTTTTCAAAAATGCAAAGTGACCTGCCCGCTTAGCATCATAACTCCGCTGAAGTGCTTGGAGTCTGAGGCCATCTGGGAGGTATAATTTAGAGCCCTACCAGTCTAGTCCCCCCTTAGGGTTAAGAGAGACTTGTTGTCTTTGAACCAGGTGTCAGTCTCTAATTTCTCCGTTAGTTCCTTCAATAAACGATTGTCAGGACCGGCAGGTGGTCTCTGTGTTTGCGATCTGGTTGTTATTTGAGAAGCGGATTGTGGCAGAGGAATAATGGAGTTAATTACTTCATCTTGGTGGCTCTTGAACTGAGGCATTCTAAATAAGGCATCAACCAAAAAATTCTTACCCACTGGAAAATATTTTAAGGCGAAATTAAAATGGTTGAAGTTGTCAGAACCCATTATTATTAAAGGGGACTCTTTTCTATTTCTTTTTATTTCATTTCTCCGGGTTCTGCCATTCTCCCAAAGGGGAGGGGGGAAGATGCTGCGGGCTGTCTCTTTGTTTCTTTCTGTTGCCACATTGTATCCCTTCCGCTGTTTCTGCATATTTACTCTTTGAACTATCTCTCCCTTGATGTTACCTTGGGGTGAGAAAGGAATGTGCCTCCGGCCATCTGGCTTATCTTTCGTTTCGGAAGGGAAGGTGTGAAGACCCAACAACATCGATGCGAGCCTGGGAACCTGTGTTATCAGCTCCTTTCCCACAGCGGACTTAACACCTGAGGATTGGCCCATTCAAACTGACTGGATGAACTATTGGGGTGGGGTTTGCTTGGGACTCTTTTAACCTATTGATCTGAGCGGGAAACTCTCAGTTCCTGCCTATCATGCCTGCTATCAGCTTCTCCTAATAAAAGTTCCTTTTGGAAGAAACTGCTTCCACGAGTTCTGCTTTCTTGGGATGAGGTTTTGAAGTGGGCCCTGACATTAGGCAGGAACTGCAGTAACAGTCAGCCCGGAAGGAAGACCCTTACCGGGGAACTTAGCAAACAATGTCGGATATTGGAACGGAAAGGGAAGGGAAGAACCTGTGATGGGGGGGGGAAGCCTCCCACCAAGCAGACCCCTGCGGATACAGCTCCGAATCCTCGAGCTCATCGGAAGAGGTAGTGGTCGCAGAACGCCGCCACAAGCCCAGGTGGTCGATGGGTGTCAGGAAGAAGGAAGATTGAGATAAGAAAGCCAGGAAGGTGACGCTCAGACGAGGCAGTCATCAACTGGGATGGAAAGTCGAGATGGAGAGGTCACTCCGCCTTAGTGAAGACGAGGATGACCGACCACAACGTTCCAGCCAGTTTCTGGAACAAGCCATTGACATGTTGAGAATCGCACTCGACTCCATGAGGGAGGAGAAAACTGACCCATGCCGAGGCATCGTCAGCCTGGGCTCCACAGAAGGGACAGATGAAGGGGGGCTGAGCCAGCAGTCCCAGGCCCTTCTGCAAGCACCGCTGAAGCCGCAGCCATTGCAACCGCCACTGCCACCCCTGGCCGAGCAGCACCTGCAGACAGAGACGGATGACGGCACAGACGGAAGAAGGGACATCGATCCATCCGAAAGTTCCTGCCGCTGGAGGTGAAGTACTGCGGGGAGCCACGGAGCCTGGGATTTTTCCTAACCCAGGTGCTAAACTACATGGAGGAATATGGCCGCGACATACCAAGCGACCGGGGCCGAATCTGCATCGTGCAAGCAGCACTGGATGGCACCGCGGCAGACTGGGTGGTAGAACTCCATGATGCTGATGCCCCAGAGCTGCAAAACTTCAACCAATTTATGGCGGCTCTCAGACATCGTTTTGAAGACCCCCTAGTGCTGTGCAGGTTCTGAAGTTTTGCTTGATAAAAAATACAGGAAACCAGAAGTTGCCTTCAAGCTTTACGTTTTAATTCAGCTGAACAAAGACGGGCTTCTCTAAAAGAGAGAAAAAGCCCCAAATATCAGAAAAGCCTTATTTTTATACCTTCTTTAATTACATAAGCAATTTACCCAGCAAAGCTGACACACATAAGATAAAGACTTCGCCCTTTAAAGCTGGCACACTGTAGATAAGAAGGAAGAAAGCAGAAGTAGCTAAAAATGTTCCCTTTTGGGTGTTCCCCTAAGACACCATATGTTCCCTTTTGGGTGGTTTAGGTCAGGGGTCGGCAACCTTAAATACTCAAAGAGCCACTTGGACCCATTTCCCAGAGAAAAGAAAACACTAGGAGCTGCAAAACTTGCACGCGCAAGCGCGAGGGGTGGGGAGCTTGATTGAAGAGTTTAATTAAAAAGAAATAGAGGCTGCTGTGCATGAGTTTTCTCTCTCTCCCTCCCTCCCTCTCTTTCCCTCTCTTTGTCTCCCTCCCTCTCTCTGATCTTCTGCTCACCTGGCAAGCTGGCTTCACGCTGTTCTCCGACAAGCTGACACACATTCTTATTGGGCTGGCTCTCTCCTGCCCTTGGTCTGCTAGTCCTCTTCCCCCACTCAGTGTGTGTGTGTGTGTGTGTGTGTATGAGAGAGAGAGAGAGAGAGAGAGAGAGCTGCTGCTTCCTGCTTCGACGCAGCAAAGGCAGGAGCCCCGCCCAATAAGCTTGTCAGCTTGTCCGAGAACAGCGTGAGGCCACACACACACACACAGAGAGAGAGAGAGAGAGAGAGAGAGAAGGGAAGCGCAAGTGCCTCTCTCTGTCTCGCTCTCTCTGCAAATGGCGGAGGAGGCTGGGAGCTGCAGGAGAAGGCTCAAAGAGCCACATGCGGCTCCGGAGCCATGGGTTGCTGACCCGTGGTTTAGGTGTTTCCCTAAGACACCATATGTTCCTGGGTGGGTTAGGATATTGGGTGTTTCCTTTGCTGTCCTTTTATGACCTTGCATTCATGGTTCTGCAAGTGGCCAGAGATAGCGGGGCCATCTGCACGTATTCACAATTCTGTCCCCTAAGTCCGGGTCAACACTAGCTGACCATAAGGCACAAGAGTGAATAAAGACCGTCCGGCAAGGCAGGCAGCCCATAGCAGAATACACCCAAGAATTCCGGGCCCTGGCCAGCAAACTAAACTGGCTGGAGGACATCCTGATCAGGCATTTCAAGGATGGCCTGAACTACGACTTATATGATGCCTGCATCCCCTGAGGAGACACCGACCGACTTCAAGACTGGTATGTCCTGGCCGAGGAGGCAGAAATTGACCGGGCTAAGAGGCAATGGCGCGGTGGGAGATCGTGGGGAAGGTCACCATCAGAACAGACCCGTGAACCATCGAAGCAAGCTCCAGCCGCCAAAAGAACGTCAGGATGCTTCAAATGCGGGAAAGAGGGGCACTGTGCAGCTGAGTGCCGCTCACGCACCCCTGTCCGGAAACCTGATCGAGCCCCGGCCGGGAAGCCCGGGGAAACTCCAGCAAAGCTGAAAGAGACGGCCATGAAGAGCACGGAAGTCATTGAGTTCCCTGCGTTATCCAAACGAGGGAAGGGAACTCTGCCCCCCCCCCGGAGAGATGTCCAACTCGTCAGACGACAACTCAGAAGACGAACCCCTGGTAAGTGGACCCATTGCACCCCTCACCAGGACAGTAGAATTGTTTAGCCCCGGAATGCTCGAGAGAGTGGAAATCAGGGCATTAATTGACTCTGGCTGCACCCGCTGCCTCATAAGCCCGTTAGTAGGGGATTTGGGGATTCCGGTGAGGAGGCTGAAGAAACCAATCTCATTCGGTCAATTAGATGGGTCCATAGCAGGGGGGAAGCCCGCCACACTAGCCACACTGCCAGTTCAACTCACCCTAGGGGACCATGTAGAGACAATAACGTTTGTGGTGACCCCTGGCATGGAATGCCCCCGTATCCTGGGCATGGCATGGCTGACCAAGTGGAACCTGCAGGTGGACTGGAGAACAGGAGAACTCAGGTTCCCAAATGGGGATCCACCCAAGGCCCCAGCTCAACCCCGAAACAGTGGAAACTCTGCCGAGAAAGCCACAGTAGGGGGGGGGAAGGAACTACCAGAGATTCCGGAGGAATACAGAGACCTAGCCAAAATGTTCAGCGAGGAAAAATCCGATGAACTGCCCCCTCATCGGCCCATGGACTGTTCCATAGAGATCTGCCCGGGCGCGAAACTCCCCAAACCTAAATTGTATTCCATGAGCCCGCAAGAATTAGAGGAGATGCAGAAGTTCATAGACAAAAATTTAGAACGAGGGTTTATTCAGCTGGCGAAGCCAAAAACCGCTGCCCCAGTATTGTTCCGAGAAAAGAAAGATGGGACTCTTTGCCTCTGCGTAGATTATAGATCTCTGAACGCAGTGAGCGAGAGCAATCTATACCCTCTTCCCCTCATGAAAGACATGCTATCCCACCTGTCAAAGGGGAAAATCTTCTCAAAGCTAGATTTGAGAGAAGCCTATTACAGGATCAGAATAAAGGAGGGGGACGAATGGAAGACAGCAATCAATTGCCCCTTAGGATGTTACCAGTTCAGGGTTCTGCCTTTTGGATTACAAGGAGCCCCCACAGTATTCATGCAATTGATAAATGACGTGCTTCGGGAGCACCTGTACAAGGGGGGGCTTGTTTACCTAGATGACATCTTGATATTCACTGAGACAATGGAAGAACATGTGAAACTAGTCAGAGCCATCTTAAAAAAGCTCCAGGCAGCTCGCTTATATGCCAAACTCTCAAAATGCGAATTTCATAAGGAGAAAATTGATTATCTGGGATATCACATCTCACCAAATGGCATAAGAGATGGATCCCGAGAAAGTCCGAGCAGTATTAGAATGGGCTCCACCCCGCACTTGAAAACAATTGCAGAGTTTCCTGGGCTTTGCTAATTTTTACCGGCAGTTCATCCCCTCCTTTGCACAAATTGCGATACCGATTACGAACTTACTGAAAACCAAAGGGGAGGGGAAACCAAAGCCAAGCCAGCCATTAAAATGGACAGTGGAATGTCAAGCCACATTTGAAAGTCTTAAAAGACTATTTTCCGTGCAACCGGTTTTGAGACACCCTGACACTGATAAACCTTTTGTGATTCAGGCTGATGCCAGTGATGTAGCCATGGGGGCTGTGCTTTTACAGGAAAATGATGAGGGGAGATTACAACCCTGCGCATACACATCAAGGAAGCTCACAGAGACAGAACAAAGGTGGGCGGTCTGGGAGAAGGAGGCTTATGCAGTGCGATGGGCTCTTCTCACTTGGCGGCACTTCCTGGAGGGGAATAAAATTCCTTTCCAAGTGTGGACCGACCACAAGAACCTGGAAGAACTAAAAACGCCCAGATAGTTAACTCCTGAACAAGCGAGGTGGTCGCAACATTTCCACCGGTTCAACTTCACATTAAAACACTTGCCGGGGGGAAAGAACTTTTTAGCGGACGCTTTGTCCAGACTGCCCCAGTACAACAGTAATCGAAGTGACGTAACAAAACCACTCATGCCAAATAAACAACTAGCAGCACAGGTCACCACCCGGGCACAAGCCAAACTCCAAAAACCTTTAGCAAGCCAAGCAGGAATCGAATTCAAAAAGGCACTAGAAACAGATGAATGGTTCCTAAGCCACAAAAACCTATGCACCATGACAGATGGTTTACCATGGGTCGGGGGGAAATTATACATACCCAAAAGCCAGAGACTAACATTCATGCAGTTGTGCCACAACTCAAAGTCAGCAGGCCATTTTGGGTTTGTGAAAACGTTGCACCTGGTCAAAAGGCAATTTTGGTGGCCATCAATTAAAAAGTACATTGAAAGCTACGTGGCTAGCTGCCCAATCTGTGCCTCAGCAAAGAGATTGCAAGGAAAAACACCTGGATTACTGCAGCCAGTAGCGACCCCCTCAGTGCCCTGAAAGGAAATTTCCATGGACTTTATTGTGGAGCTACCAGAGAGTGGGGGAAACACAGTCATCTGGGTCCTAACGGACCTATTCTCCAAACAAGTACATTTTATTCCCTGCCCAAAAATCCCCAATGCAAAAAACTTGCAAAGCTTTTCGTTCAACACGTATACCGACTTCATGGAGCCCCACAGCGCATCATATCCGATAGAGGAGTACAATTCACATCAGAATTCTGGAAAGCGTTCCTAAGCTTGTTAGGAACCACCCAGGGACTGTCATCTAGTCATCATCCGCAAACGAATGGTGGGACTGAACTCCCAAAAACACTCAGACAGGTTCACCCTATTTTCCACTGCAGCCTTCTCAAACATGAGCAGCAATCACCCTTAAGACCAGCTGCTGCTCCTCCCCCTCCTCCCATTATGGTGGAAGGAGAACAGCATTTTGAAATGAAAGAAATCCTAGATTCCAGGAAACACCATGGCTCCACCCAATACCCAGTAGCATGGAAGCACCCTCGCAAAATGAGTGGGTTCACAAACGCATTAGGGCCCCCAAGCTCCTTAACAAATTTCACGCAGCATATCCTGACAAACCGGACTAATCCCTGTCTCCTTTTGTTTTCTGTTTTCTCCCACAGGTGGATCTCTCTTTTTTTTAAGGGAGGCAGGATGTCAGAACCCATTATTATTAAAGGGGACTCTTTTCTATTTCTTTTTATTTCATTTCTCCGGGTTCTGCCATTCTCCCAAAGGGGAGGGGGGAAGACGCTGCGGGCTGTCTCTTTGTTTCTTTCTTTCTGTCGCTACAATGTATCCCTTCTGCTGTTTCTGCATATTTACTCTTTGAACTATCTCTCCCTTGATGTTACCTTGGGGTGAGAAAGGAATGTGCCTCCGGCCATCTGGCTTATCTCCTGTTTTGGAAGGGAAGGTGTGAAGACACAACAACATCGATGCGAGCCTGGGAAAGACCTGCGTTATCAGCTCCTTTCCCACAGCGGACTTAACACCTGAGGATTGGCCCATTCAAACTGACCGGATGAACTATTGGGGTGGGGTTTGCTTGGGACTCTTTTAACCTATTGATCTGAGCGGGAAACCCTCAGATCCTGCCTATCATGCCTGCTATCAGCTTTTCCTAATAAAAGTTCCTTTTGGAAGAAACTGCTTCCACGAGTTCTGCTTTCTTGGGATGAGGTTTTGAAGTGGGCCCTGACAGAAGTACTGAGCCCACCGAACTTGTTTCAGGGATAATTTACAGGGGGTTTTCAGAGCCTCAAAAGGTATTTCCCCCCCTTCCAAGAAATGACACCATGTTAGCAATGCCCACCGAACTACAAAAGCCTCTTTCTCCCAAACAGCCCACCTCCTCTCAGTGTCAGTTAATTTTCGGGAAGTGTAAGCGCAGCGTTGTAATTCCCCCCTGTGGTTTTTTTGTAAGAGAACAGCACCCACGGCCATGTCAGTCGCATAGGCTTGAATGATGAATTGCTGTTCAGGGCCAGGGTGCTTAAGAACCGGTTCAGCTGCAAAGAGTCTTTTTAGTCTCTCGAACGCAGCTTGGAATTCTAATGACCACTGCAATGGCTGACAAAGTTGGGGCTCCCCCCCCCTTTTCCCATTTTGAGTAAGTCAGTGATTGGCATGGCTATCTTTGCAAAAGAGGGAATAAATTGACGGTAAAAGTTGGCAAAACCCAGAAAGCTTTGTAGCTGCTTACGGGTGCATGGGGGTTGCCATTCTAGTACTGCTTTTACTTTGGCGGGGTCCATCTCTATCCCCTCATTTGAAATCCGATACCCCACATAATCAAGACGTGTCTGGTGAAATTCATACTTTGACAGCTTTGCATACAGTTTGGCTTTTAACAGTCTCTTTAACACCTCACGGACCAATTTGATGTGGTCTTCCATGGTTTCCATGTAAATAAAGATGTCATCAAGATAAACTAACCCCCCCTTGTATAAAGAGCTTTGTGGTCTACAAGTTGATAGCCAAATCTGGCCCTAGGCTCATGCCCCGGCACACATAGTTCCCAATTAAGCAAACCCAGGACAGGAAGATCATTTTATTACAATTTATTCAGAACATTCTCATAAAAAGGGGTCCTCTCTTCAAAGACTTACATTCTCTTTTATAGTTAACACATCAAAGGAAATGCAAAAGTTAATTGGATAGAACAAAAGCATCCTCCCCTTTCCATAGAAAATCATTTACATGAAGTTAAACATGTTACATATAATACCATGCATATTCATTCAAATGAACTTAATGGAACCTGTGGGTGTAAAATTTAGGATATTAATGAGGAAAAAACATCATAAGGTTACTAAGAGTCCACAAAGAGACAAACCAGATGTCAATCAACACTAAAGAGTTCTCTGTCTTATCAGAAGACAAACTACAGACATCCTGTTAAGACAAACAGAGTAAAAAGCTTTCTACATTCCAGTCTACAATAGTCGTAGTCCCAGTCCCATTCCATCCCTTAGCTGGTAGCAATCATGGCTCCACCAGTATAATTACCATTGACTCTACTCTAAATAATTCCTTCTTCTACGTTCCGTCTCATAATTCCTCTACAGGTATTTTTCTTTTTTTCTTCAACATTCAATTCAACCCAACATTTCTTTCCAGTCCATTTTACTTCACCTCTGTTGTATCCTTCACTACTGCTCCATAACAATTATTCCTCTTTCATCCCATTCTCCTCATTTTCTATCATTATTATTATTATCCATCCATTCCTTCACATGCTCTTCCTCTTGGACTGCTCTCAAACTTGCTGTGCAAGACTCCTACTCCTCTACCATTTAAAGCAAACTACAGCTGGAGTCTGGAGTTCATTGCCAGCCAAACACTGGCAGCTTTACAGGGTCTCCAAGCAGAGTCCAGCTTCATCCTTCATAAGTTGTTTTACAACCCATCTGGACTATACATCTAGAAGACATCAAAAGAGACAGCTACCATGTTTCCCTGAAAATAAGACCGGGTCTTATATATATATATATATTAGGGCTTATTTTCAGGGGATGTCTTTTCGCCCAGAGGAAGAGTGGAAAACACTTTTTGCCCAGAGGGAGACTGGAAGCTTTGTCTGCTTGCAAATGGGGCGTTTGGAAATGGAGCGAATCGCAAGCAGACAAAGCTTCCAGTCTCCCTCTGGGTGAAAAGTGCACGGCGGAGCCAGAGGCATGGGGGGGGGGGTGAGGCAGGTGATCCGGATGTCCTGCGTGGCCACCTGGCTTGCAGGAGTCTTGCGAGGCGGCACCAGCAACAGGCGGAGGCAGAGGCACGGGGGAGGCAGGCCATCCCGACACGCTGCCCACTCCATCCCACTGTCTCTTGGCTTGCCCATGGCTGCACCAGGGCAGGCAACCGCATGGCACATCCGGATCGCCTGCCTCCCCCCCGCCTCTGCCTCCACACTCGGACTTACCTGCACTGCGCCAAGGGGCTGGCAGGCTGTGGCTGCTGCCAGACATCGTCGGTCCCCACACACTCACCATCTCTTGTGCTGGCCATGCCCACCCCTCCAGCTTATTTTTGAGGTAGGGCTTATATTCAGCCCACCCCAAAAAATCAGGCTAGGGCTTATTTTCTGGGTGGGTCTTATTTTTGGGGAAACACAGTATATAATAATGTTATTTAGAAGAACATACATGTAGAGTTGAAACATGTGCTTGGCTTGACTGGAGTGCATAGCTTGCTGCTTTTTCACTAGGAAAACGTCTGCAGAATTGACTCGAGGAAGATGTCTCTAAGGAATTTACAATATTAATTCTCTTCTAGAAGCTACCTGCGTTTATGACCTCTTGTTGGAGTTCCAAACTGATATTTAGGTTTTTGATTCTAGATATCCACACAGAAGCAGTCCAGGCGGCTCTTGCAAAACATAACGAACGGAAGATGGCAGTACCTATGCCATCCAAGAGGCGTTCACTGGTGGTGCAAACATCAATGGATGCCTACACCCCTCCAGGTAAGGATCTAATACTAGAGGTATTACAATTGGATTTCAGAAGCTGATTTGAGCATTCATAACAGTCAACAGGTGTGGAGGAGTACATAGGTTTGGAACATCTTCTATTGGTTACAGTAACCCTATCTGATCCATCTCCTTTTTCACATTTGTTACAGCTAATATTGTGATATTAAAGGCTTTTCTTGAGCAGCAAGTCTCAACTGATTATAGTAGGACAAACCTTTAAAAAAGGATTTTAGAAATGAGGCTGCATGTACTATTAGACATAAACCTCTCTGTCATGGCTCAATTCGCAAACCCAGCTCATAGCCAGACAAGAAGCAACGGGAGGAGGGTATGGGTTGGAACGCAAGGGAGGGGGTAATGGAATACAAGAGCACAGACTCCACGGCCAGACATACCAGTGTTCCAAGGTCACTGGCTGGGAAAGTTCACCAGAGTCTGTTCCCCAAACAAACTAAACATAATTGATTGGATGGAGTAAAGTGACAATGGGAGGGCCAGGGAAAAGGGGAACGTTTAACTATGCTGTTTGTGCGTGAAACGAATTGGCTTCACTACTTCCGTATCCATATCTGCTCAGTAAATTATACTCTTGGAAACAAAAAATGGCCCAGGAGTCTTTATTTGCTGCATGCACTGAGTGGGACAGTTGACATTAAGCCAACTCTCACAGTAATAACCTGCCTGGACCCCACCAGGAGGTTTGAGCAACAATGTCGCCTACAGAGAAAGACTTAGAGGAGGAAAAGAGGACAGGAGAAAGTCTGGCTCAAGAAGCACCAGTGCCAACCCAGGGCGAAGCAGATGCCCAACCCACTGGGGCACAGCCGAAAATGAAAGCCAAGAAGCTGGAGCAGCAACCCACAGCAGTTAAAGAACAATCAGGAGATGCCCCATCCCAGGGGCCGAAGACCCAGTGGTCGGCGGGGGTGAGGAAGTTGGCAGAAGCCAAGGAGTTCCTTCCCCCCCCCCCAGGAGTCTATGTGGTGCGAGGGAGCTGATGAAAGACCCGGCGAGTGGCTGAATGGGATGACCCCACCGAGTGGAAACTTCCAGTCAGCACCCCAAGCCCAACTATGGAGCAGCTAAGAGAAAAATTCAGAGGTTCGTGCAATGGTGAAGCTGGGGGATGTCACCCAAGCATCAGGGACCACCACCAGCAGTGACTCTTGCTACTTCTCCTCCTCCTCCTCTCCAGCCAGTAGTCCCAGCACCAGCAGCAGCCATCGGGGCTCTGCTTCAGGGATTTTACCTGGTCTGTGAGGAGCACCAGCCACCCCCCTTCACGGCTCACTTCGACAGGTGCCCAAATCACCTAGCCCACTTCTTGGCTCAGTCTTGGCACCACATGGAGGGTGACAGAGTGATGTACCCAGATGATGCGACCCAGGTCCATGCCATCGCTGCCAACCTGGAGGAGGCTGCCTCAGAATGGCTGGTGTCGCTGCATGACAAGGATGCTCCAGAGTTGATCGGCCTCGATGCCTTTATGCGGGCCTTACGAGAGCTCTTCGAGGACCCCCTCACAGCCCATCATGCAGAGACCCGCATCTGTGCCTTGAAGCAGGGGAAATGATCAGTGACAGAGTACATCCAAGACTTCTACCGACTCGCCAGTCATATAGGGCAGTGGTTCTTAACCTTTTTGAACGAATCGCCCCCTTGAGCCAATGAGGAAGTTGTCATCGCCCCCCTCCCCCAACATAACCTCTCAATCACAACATAGGAAATAATTCTTCAATTTATGCAAACACTTTTTTTGTTTTCTTTAAAATTGTCATCAGGACATATCGATGCAAATAATTTATTTCCAGTCTTTTTCCCATATCTCAACTGTGTGAAAAATTTTGGTGCCACCCGTCACTTTATTCCCAAACTTCATGATACATGTATTTCATTATTATCTTATTTATTCAAGACACTTAAATGTAATGACGACTGAAAACAAAATTCAATTGCAAGAAAGTGAAATGCCCTCAAAGAAAAACTAAGAATTTCAAGACGAAAACTCTGAAACTAAATTAAGATTCGAGGAAAGTATATAGTCACGCACACTGTAAAAAGGATTAAAAAGACACAAAGAAAATATAATGTCACAGGGGACAGCCACTCAGCATGCGATGTTTCGAAAGAAGCGCTCTCCCCTCCATCACTGCCCATTCTGGCCAATGGCACACCACTGTATGGGTAGAGGCTGCTGCGCAACGCGCATGAAGATAAGCGATGCATATTCACATATGTACGGCATTTGGTACTGAAGCTAGCTGGAAGAACATTTGAAAACACAATTCAATCCACTAATAGCGAGCGATCTGATGTTTTTGTATGACATATACAGCAATTCACTGTACGAAAAAGTCTCAAAAGTGTCCCCAAAACTTCTCGCTCCATCGCCCCCATATCGCCCCCTTTTCATTCCTTCGCCCCCGCATCGCCCCTTTTCGTTCCATCGCCCCCCTGAAAAATGAAATTGCCCCCTGGGGGGCGATATCGCCCAGGTTAAGAACCACTGATATAGGGGACTGGCCTGTATGCCTACTTATCACCCACTTCAGAAAGGGACTGAATAAGGAGTTATACCACACCTGCCTGTCCCAAGGGGTGCCGCAAACCCTGCGGGCATGGTATTGCATGGTCAGTGAGGTGGAGATTGACCTAATGGAGTTTCATGAGCACACGGGGACAGGAGAGTCACAGCCGCCGCCTAGCTGAGAGGTGAGGAGTTCAGAAAGGGGGAAGAATGGGCGCACCCTCTATCAAAACGTGAAAGCCATGTTTGAGCACTACCGGATGTTTCTGCTGTGGCAAGGAGGGCCACTGGGTAGCTGAGTGTCTCATGCCATGTCTGATGTCTGCCCCCAGCCTTGTAGCCAACCAAAGAGGGGGAAGAAATGGATGGAGGATGCAGAGGAAAGTAACCAGCTGAGTGGCAATAGTGAAAGTGCTAAAGAGATGCCATGAGCCTGCAGTTGAGAAAGTGAAAGCAAACACCACCAATAAACTTAGAGGGGAAGAGGTCTTGGAACCGTTGATTCTCAAAGAATATCGCAACTTGGTGGAGGTATTCAACGAGAGGAAATCCAATGTGCTCCTGCCCCATCACCCCACAGACTTTGGTATTGAAATTGTGCCCAGGGCTAAACTGCCAAAGCCAAAGTTGTATTCAATGCAAGCATTTGTGGATAACAACCTGGTTTGGGGCTTTATTCAGCTGGCCAAGTCATGAATTACTGCCCCAAATACTCTTCAGAGAAAAGAAAGATGGGTCCCTTAGGTTGTGCGTAGACTACTGCAGGCTAAACAGTATTTGCCTAGAGAATGCGTACCCCCTCCCCTTGATGAAGGACATGTTGGAACACCTTGCAAAGGGAAGGATATTTACAAAATTGGACTAGAGAGAGGCGTATTACCGAGTGAGGATCAGGAAGGGTGATGAATGGAAGACGGCATTCAACTGTCAACTGGGCTGTTACCAGTTCCGAGTGACACTGTTTGGATTGCATGTGGCCCTGGCCATCTTCATGCAACTGATAAATGAGGTCCTGCATGAACATCTGTATAAAGGAGTCCTAGTATACTTTTTGATCTATACCGAAACGATGAAGGAGCATGTAAAATTGGTCAGGGCGGTGCTCAAGAAGCTCAGAGAGGTGCAGCTTTATGTGAAACTGTCCATGTGTGATTTCCATAGGACCAGACTGGGTTACCTGGGGTATCAGATTTCGCAGGACGGTGTGGAAATGGACCCCGAGAAGGTGCGGGCAATCTTAGAGTGGGAGGCCCCTCGAACGAAGAAACAATTGCAGTTTCCTCAGTTTTGCTAACTTTTACTGGCAGTTCATCCCTACATTTGCCCAGATTGCCTTGCCCATCACGAACTTACTAAAGACAAAAGGGGTAACCAAGCCCAGACCCAGTCAACCCTTAATGTGGTCACTGGAGTGCCAAGCGACATTTGAGAAGTTAAAATGCCTCTTCACCACTGAGCTGGTTTTAAAGCACCCCGGCAAGCCATTCATAATTCAAGCGGATGCCAGCAACGTGGCTGTGGGAGCAGTGCTTCTCCAGAAGACCGCGAAGGGGGAAATACAGCCTTGCGCCTACACTACTTGCAAACTCTCTGAGACGGAGAGGCTATGGGCTGTCTGGGAGAAGGAAGCCTACGTGGTCCGCTGGGCCCTCGTCAAATGGAGGCAGTTCCTGGAAGGCAGCAGAATTCCTTTCAAGGTGTGGACCGACCATAAGAATTTGGAAGTGCTAAAACCCCCTTGAAAGCTATCCCCCATGCAGAGTTCGATGGGCTTAGTACTTCAGTTGTTTTGACTTCATGCTTCACTTTCTACCTGGGGGGGGGAGAACTTCCTCGCCCTCCCCAGGATGCCACAGTACAACAGTACCAAAGAAGAAGTCATCAACACCATCATCCCCTCTAAGCAAGTAGCCACGCCAGCCCTCACGAGACAGCTGTGAGCCTCACCAACACCAGTAGCTGAAGATCTAGTACAAAATCTAAGAGGGCTTTAGCAGAAGATGAGTGGCTCAAGCAACATAGGGACAAGCTCTCAATGAGAGATGGGTTGGCATGGATGGGGGCCAAATTGTATATTCCGGCGAGCCAGCAGACCCTGGTGTTACAGTGCAGCCATGATATAAAAATGGCAGAGCACTTTGGGTTTGTGAAAACTCTCCACCTAGTAAAACAACAGTTTTGGTGGCCACGCATGAAGAAGGACATAGAGACCTATGCAGCCAACTGCCCAGTGTGTGCATCAGCAAAAAGGCTACCCGGAAGACCACCAGGGTTGCTGCAGACCGTGGCCAGACCTCAGCCCCCTGGAAGGAAATATCAATGGACTTTATTGTGGAGTTGCCGGAGAGCGCTGGAAATACTGTGATCTGGGTTGTTACGGAACTTTTCTCCAAACAAGCCCACTTTGTGGCTTGCCCCAAGTTCCCCTCTGCCTGGTCACTGGCTAAGCTGTTCGTGCAACACGTGTACCGGCTGCATGGTACTCCCAAGCACATAACAGATTGGAGTGTACAATTCACTTCAAAGGTTTGGCAAGACATTAGGCAAAATGAGAAAATAGGTATAAATGTTAAGAAGGAAGTTTATAAATTGAGGGCCTTTGCTGATGATTTGGTGATATTTCTGCAAGACCCAAAAATAACAGAATACTTGATGAGGAAACTAAATGAGTTTGGGTCCTTGGCCGGTTTTAAAATTAATAAGCAGAAAACATCAATGTTGATTAAGAATATGACTGCACAGGATGGTGATATATTGACTAAAAAGTCGGGTTTTAGGGTTGAGAAAAAGGTGAAATATTTGGGGGTTATGTTATCAAATTCAAATACAAGCTTGTTTAAAAATAACTATGTGCCACTCTGGAATGGTATCAAAAAAGTTTTATTAAGATGGGACAAATTGCATTTATCATTATTGGGTAGAATTTCTGTGATTAAGACAAATGCTTTACCAAAAATGCTCTTCCTGTTTTAAACATTACCAATACTTGCAACTGAAACTCTGTTTAAACAATGGCAGAGGGATATCTCTAAATTTATATGGCAGGGGAAAAAACTGATAATTAGATATAAATTATTGCAAGATGCTAAGGATGCTAAGGTTTGGGTTTACCTGATTTGAAACTGTATTTTGATGCTTGTTGTTTGGTTTGGCTAAAAGAATGGGTGGACCTTCAGAATAAGAGGTTATTGGACCTAGAAGGCCATGAATTAAGGTTTGGTTGGCATGGCTATTTGTGGTATGATAAAGTTAAAGTAAATGTTGATTTTAATAATCATTTTACCAGGCATGCCATATTGAGTTTGGAATAAATATAAAACAAGGTTCTCTATGAAGGTGCCACTTTGGGTTTCCCCGCAATAAGCCTTTTTTTAGAAAAGAGATGGTGATGAGGCCAATTTGGTGGACTTATGGTAAAATAATATCTTTCAATCTGGGTGAGCCTACCCTCAAATCTAAGGAGGAGCTAGAATCAGAAGGTCATGTCTGCCATTGGTTTACATATATGCGATTGAAAGATTCAAGTTAGATAAAAAGAATCATGGGTTTAATTTTGCTAAAAATGAATTGGAAAGCCTACTGTGCGGTAGTGATGGAATTATTATTGCTAAAGTTTACAAAATGTTACTGAATTTAAATCTGGAAAATGAACAAGTAAAACATTGTATGATTCAGTGGGCAAGGAATTTTGGGTATAATATAATGCTTGAACAATGGGAAAATATGTGGAATAAAGGATTAAAATTTACATTAAATTATAATTTAAAAGAAAAATTTTACAAGATGATGTACCGTAGGTACTTAACACCAAACAAGTTATCAAAAATGTATAAAGGTATTTCAAATGAATGTTGGAAATGTAAAGGTAAAGAGGGGACTTTTTACCACTTATGGTGGACGTGTGATAAAGCAAGAAAATATTGGAGTGGATTCATATGTTAATACAGAAAAGTCTTAAACTAAATATAGAAAGGAAACCAGAGACTTTTCTCTTGGGGCTAATGGACAAAGACCAGGAAAAAATATATGGAACTTTGATGTTATATATATGTATGTTGACAGCAGCAAGATTACTCTACGCTCAGAAATGGAAGACTACATAGATTCCTACAATGGAGGAATGGTTACAAAAACTGATGGAGCCAGCAGAGATGGCTAAACTGACTGTACTGATTAAAGAAAAGAATACGAATACTTTTATTGCCATGTGGAAACCGCTTCTAGATTTTGTGCTTGAGGTGGAAAAAAGTGAAATTTTGATTTTGGGCTTTATCAATTAGATAGATTTGATGTTATTGAAATGGCTAGTTCAGTGGTGGCAAACCTTTTAGAGACCGAGTGCCCAAACTGCAACCCGAAACTCACTTATGCATCGCTGGGTGCCGGGGGGGGCGTGGCCACCGAGGGGGCGTGGCCACCGAGTGGGCATGGTTATGGTAGTCATGGCAGCATGGTGGGCGTGGCCAGGGTGGGCATGGCCGCCAAGTGGGCGTGGCTATGGTAGTCACGGCAGCGTGGTGGGCGTGGGTGCCGTGGGGCAAGGCAAGGTGAGGCAGGGGTTGGGGCTGGTTGCAGACAAAGGGGGGCTCTGGTGAGGAGGAGGTGGAAGAGGGTTTAAGCAAGCTTAGCAACCAGAGTGGGGATCCCCCCCAAAAACAAACATGCTTCATGGGTAACCTCAAAGCACGACAGAAGAGACCAAAACCTGCTGCAACCACCCAGCAGATGGGAGGGGAATAAAAACCAAACAGCCCCCCCCAATCCTCAATGAAAACCTCAGACAAGGGGAGGAGCGTGGGCAGGCGGGCGTCTAGCTCAGCTGATGGCTTGGAGGAGAAGGGCAGCTACACCCCCTCCCAAACGCTGCCCTCTCACGAAAGCAGGATGAAAACTCCAAAAAGCAACAAGGAAAAAAAGGTAAAACAGAAGAGTGTCTCGGGATGGTTTTCTTCCCCACTTCCTTCTAGCTGCAGGATAAATATGTAAAGACCACAAAAGAAAAAACTTGGCTTTCTCTCGTTTTAATTCAGAAGGAAGGAACGGGAGGATTGGGGGGGGTTGTTTGTTTCAAAGGAAGGGAGAGAGGGGTTGGGGGAGCGTGGCAGGAGAATGGCGATGGCGCAAGGCTTCTGGCTATGCAGGGGTGCGTTCTTTTTAAAAGAGCAAAACGAGGCAAAAAGTAGGTTTCAGCGTGGCCGGGGGGGGGGAGGAGGAGGACGAGGGGCGGCGGAGGCAGCAGAGCGGTATTTACAAAGTTATAGCTTGCAAGCTGGGCTTCCAACTAGGACCCCAGCTGTTAATGGCGGCCGGGGGCCAGTGGGGGGCTGTTTTTCTTGCCTCGTGTGCCCCACGCAAGGTCCCCCTTCCCCTCCCGGGGCCCGACTTACCCGGGTGGTGCCTAGCTTTATCCTCAACTCCTCGAAGGCTGCCATCTGTTCTGCCTGCCGCTGCTTCTGCAGCGCGATCTTCTGGCTGAACGTGCGCAGGTTGGATGCCGCTGTCACCGTAGCGGATGAGGCGCCAGCCGCCGGGGAAGGCGGTGGGGGAGGATGATGAGCAGGCCCCGTCACCTGAGGAGGAAGAGCCCGGCGCGGTGTTTCGGAACCCCGCGCCGGCGCCATCATCTTGCACCGCCGGCAGGCGCCGCCTCCTCACGCCCTGCCTCGCGCACCCCGCGCGGAGCACACTGGGAAACTGAGTGCACCGCCCACTCAGCCCAATGGGCGGAAGCTGCCGGCGGACTCCCGCTCCCGGCCTGCTCCGCGCGCAGCCACCCAGGCGGAGGGAGATGGAGTCCCCCTGCGACGCAAACGCCCCTGCCCATAGGACTCCCGCTCCCGGCGGGCACTGCGCACGGACTTGGGGGAATTTACACGCGGGGAGGGGCAGGGGTAGGAGGTGGAGGCGGCGCAATATGGCGGCGCCGGCGCGGGGTTCCGAGACACCGCGCCGGGCTCTTCATCCTCAGGTGGCGGCGCCTGCCGGTGGTGCAAGATGGCAGCGCTGGTGCAGGGTTCCGAGACACCGTGCCGTGCTCTTCATCCTCAGGCGGCGGCACCTGCTCGTCGTACGGAGGCGACGCCTGCCGGCAGTGCAAGATGGTGGCGCCTGCGCGGGGTTCCAAGATACCGCGCCGGGCTCTTCATCCTCAGGCAGCGGCGGCAGGGCCTGTTCATCATCCTCCGCCACCGCCTCCTCGGCCTCGTCTTCCCTGGCGGCTGGCGCCTCATCCGCTACGGCGGCAGCGGTGTCCAACCCACGCACGTTCAGCCAGAAGATCACGCTGCAGAAGCAGTGGCAGGCAGAACAGACGGCAGCCTTCGAGGAGTTGAGGATAAAGCTAGGCACCACCCGGGTAAGTGGGGCCCCGGAAGGGGAGGGGGGGACCTTGCGCGGGGCACACGAGGCAAGAAAAACAGCCCCCCACCCGCCCCCGGCCACCATTAACAGCTGGGGTCCTAGTTGGAAGCCCAGCTTGCAAGCTATAACTTTGTAAATACTGCTCTGCTGCCCCCGCCGCCCCTCGTCCTCCTCCTCCCCCCTTGGCCACGCTGAAACCTACCACTGCCGGCTCGCGCCCCGCTCGGTCTCTCGTCTGCTGCAAACGCCGCTTCCGAAAGTTCCTGTTTTTATAGCCTCTCCCTATTCCCAGACTGCGCATGGGTGGAAAGCTGCGCATGCGCAGATCTGCGGAAAGCTGCGCATGTGCAGATCTGCGGAAAACAGCGCATGTGCAGAGGGGAGGAGGGAGCAGCCCGACCAGAAATGGCTTGCGTGCCACCGGAGATGGCTCCACGTGCCACCTGTGGCACGCGTGCCATAGGTTCGCCACCACTGGGCTAGTTTATAATATTTTGTAAAAGTAAAAAGTTGAGGTTTGAAGTTAATACTCTATTGCACCAAAGGAAGTCGCAAGTCAATGCCTTTTTTTTCCTTTTTTTTCTCCCTTACCTCACTTCTCTACTACCCTTTCCCTTCCCCATCTTTTCCGCTATTTGCTTTTGTATTTCCATTGTATTGTATATTATAAACTAATAAAACTTTCTAAAATTAAAAAAAGAAAAAAATAATAAAGGTTTGGTGTGAATTCCTGAATCTCCTAGAGACTTAGCTCCACCCATCATCCACAAATGAATGGAGCTTGTGAACATAAAATGCTGTACTAGAGCAGTACCTACGATGCTACCGTGTTTCCCCAAAAGTAAGACCTACCCCGAAAATAAGCCCTAGCTTGATTTTTGGGGGTGGGCCTAATCTAAGCCCTACCCCCAAAATAAGCCCTAGTTTTGGGGTGAGGTGCACACCTAAAAATCAAGCTAGGCCAGGGGTGGGGGGTGGAGCTGCCCCACGTGTCCCACGCCTGCTTACCATTGCATCCAGGCCTCCCATGAATCGACACCTGCCTCGCTTCGCCAGCCCACTTCTGTGGTGCCCCCTGGCCTGCATTTTGCCATCAGAGGCCTTCCAGAAAGGCGTCAGCAGCCAAGAACCGAGCTACAGATTCAATCCATAGCTCAGTTCTCCGCTGCAGAGGCCTTTCCAGAAGGCCTCTGACAGCGAAATGCTGCAGAGGCATTTCCTTCGGCCGCAGAACAAGTGGGCTGGATGGGTGGGGCTGTCGGTGCCACCGCCGTGAGGTGAGACCGTGGAAAAGACACTCCCCGAAAATAAGACCTGGTGCCTCTTTTGGAGGGAAAAAAAAAAAGACCAGGTCTTGTTTTCGGGGAAACACAGTATGTGAACTACCAGCAAGACAATTGGGCTGAGCTTCTGCCTTTCGCTGAAGTAGCACACAATAACTCTGTACACAGGAGCACCGGGTTTACTCCTTTCCGAATAGCTACCTGTGCAGATTTTGTGCCCTTGCCAGACCTCCCCCATCAGACCCCTTCAAACACATCACTGGCCGAATGGATTAACACTCTACAAGATACCTGGCCTGTGGTTCGTAAGGTGCTAGGAGCTGCAAGAGAAACACAGAAGAGACAAGCTGACAGGAAGAGGGTGGCCCCAAAGGAGTTTAAGATAGGAGATAAAGTGTATCTGTCTCCCAAGTTCCTGCAGCTAGGGCAACCCTGCAAGAAGCTAGGTCCCAAGTATATAGGATGCTTCCTCATCACCTGGATCATAAATCCGGTGACTATAGAATTGAAGTTGCCAAAGAACCTTAAACGTGTCCACCCAGTGTTTCATTGTAGCCTATTGAAACCGTTCCGTAGCTCGCCTCTGTGACTAGATGCTGTACCGCCCCCTTCCCCCTAAGTTTAGAAGGGGAAAATCATTTTGAAGTTAAGGAGATCCTGGACTCCTGAATCCACAAGGGGAAATTGCAATATTTAGTCCTGTGGAAGGGGTTCCCTCTATGGGAGGCAGAATGGGTGGTAGCAACACATGTCCGTGCCCCTAAATTCACATGCAAATTCCACACCAAGTACCCAACTAAGCCTGGGTGATTCTAGGTATGTTGAGGAAAAGGTATCGCTAATAATATGAGTGTGTTTGTTCTGTTTCAGGGATAGTCTTCCTTTTGGAGGGGCAGCATGTCATGGCTTGATTCACAAACCCAGCTCACAGCCAGACAAGAAGAAATGGGGGGAGGGTATGGGTTGGAACGCAAGGGAGAATTGGAGAATTAGAATTGGCTTCACTACTTCTGTATCCATATCTGCTCAGTAAATTATACTCTTGGAAACAAAAAATGGCCCAATAGTCTTTATTTTTTGCATGCACTGAGTGGGACAGTTGACAAGAACATTGATTATTCTCTGACTTTCCAAGAAAAACTTGAATAAGTTAACAGAACAGACTTCTTTAGTTATAATGCAGTAGCTTGCGAGTATCTTCATTACTGTAGTTCATAATTTGCTATCAGATGTCTTGATAAGTATAGTTACATATACAGTATAATGCTAATGTGGTATTTTAAAATCATAGTTTGTTGAGCAAACCACACAGACTTCATTTGCCAATAGCATTAAGGCAGGATTGATGGATTTACACATTTCACCAAGCCAGAGACAGGCAACCATTCTGCACAAGGAGTCTTCATGTTTTTAACTAACTTCCAAGGTACTTGGGTAGGTTAGAATCCTTTAAAAAGTAAAGTAGGTTTATAAGTTATTGGAGGTTTATTTTGCTTTTTATTTCACTAAAATAAAAACTGACATCACACCTCCTCATTGTTGCATTGTGATCTGGTGAGTTCTGGGGGCTACAAAAAAAAGGGGGCCAGAGGAATGGATGCAAGCTATGGGTTGCCTCCTTTCCTACTGTATACAAATTTTGACACGTACAGTATAGACATATTACATTGTCTGTATTCTAGCCCCATATTCCTCTCTGCAAGTATATTGAGATGTTCCCTGAAATGGCCATAAGGAATATGAAGAGATTTGTAGAGGCTGTTTCTGTTACTGTGTGTTATTCACTTAATTCTGCCATATTAAACAAAGTCCATTTAATTCAAGATTTTGAGTTCCCACTGTGGCCAAACCAGATACACTTCTGCTGTAGCTTTATAGCACCTGGTGTTTTTTGCATTTACTAATGTTAGAAAATCGCTACTTTGGGAATGGAAATGCTTTCAGAATAAAGAAATGATTCTGACTAAATTGTGAATAGTACAGACAACATTACCTATTTTGATAGACCTTCTAATTCAAGATATCTGGAGGACACCAGGTTGGAGAAAACTATTGTACTGTAATTGCTCAGTTTCCTTTCATAGATACATCAGAGTATTTAAATGTATGCCAACTACTTAAACCTCTAGCTACATTCAACTGAACTGAAAATGGTTTCTGAATTGTTTTGCAAATTTCTTGGGCACTATTACAGCTTGAACTGAACTCTTTGGCTTTGGGTCAGTTATTGAACACTGCAACATAAAATCTTAGCCCAGGGTTTTGTTTTGCTTTTGTCTACCATGCTAGATACCTCCTCTGGTTCTGAACATGAAGGTTCTGTGCAGGGTGATTCACAGGGAACGCCAACCTCAAGCCAAGGGAGTATAAATATGGAGCACTGGATCAGCCAAGCCATCCATGGCTCAACCACATCTACCACCTCTTCATCTTCAACGCAAAGCGGTGGCAGTGGGGCTGCACATAGGCTAGCTGATGTAATGGCACAAACACATATAGGTATGTATGGACTCAATTTTTCCTTTACATATATTTCTTATCTGTTGTTGTTGTCATTAATTGTATTTATATGTATCATTTTGCAAGTATTGCAAAAGACAATGTAGCTTTAAAGAAGAAATATTCCACTGTTTGGGAGAAATATTTTAAAAATGCCCTTTCAAGAACACTCAGCAGATGTATATCTGTGATAGAAAGGCTTCTCACATAGAACTGAGCAGGTTTATATAAACACAAGTAGATTCTTATGCCATAATTTTCTTAATTTTTTAAATGTTAAAGTAACACTTTTATCTGAATTCAGAAAACAATTGTCAACCATTGTACAGTATATTTCATACTGGCAATATATGCTTTCTGAATGTTATAATATTCTTTTTTAAAAAGGGTTTCCCTTTCCTTTAACTTTTGAACATCATTCAGACCAGAAATTATTTGTTCTTTTCCCCCTGCTCTAGCTTTTTTTTTTTTTTTTAAAGTTCTGTTGGTACTATTAATTGAAGGTCATGTACTTTCAAAACTCCAGCAATGAGCAGAACAGCACCTTTCTTAAAACTGTTTATCAAGCAATATTAAAGATTTTTAATGATACAAAACTGGATAAATGAAATATTTAATGGCATATATTTTTTGGGGGAGGATACATGTTCTATCAAGGGCATGAAATTATTAAATGTCCTAATCAAGACAGTTTCATGAGTTCAAGGACCATAACAAGCCATAAAGTCTAATTTACAAACCATATATTCCTACAGTTTGAAAATAAGAAACTAAAGAAACTAAAGAAGATTATGAGTTAGCATGACAGGTGAACTCAACGATTTTTGCATTTCTTAATTAGATCATAGCTAGATATTTAGAGATGACCTCAGTTTGATGGCATGATGAGACAATGTCTCTTCATGAAAGGCATATGCGTACATCAGTTTACATATGCTGGAGGAGAACAATGGTACAAACTAAAATAAGTACTCTTTAAAACAGAAGAAACTTCTTTTTCTCAAGGTATGGATTGTTAATGATACTAAAGAAGTGTAAGTCATGCTGACTGTATTACCTTCTTCTTATTACCCTAACCCTAACCCATGTTTTTGCTTGCAATGTGGTGCACCCAGCCTAAGAGATGGTCAACGTCTTAGCATCAATAGCTTGTCTTTTTGCTGCTACTGATAATAACTTCCCACAGCCCTTTCTTCCCCAAAGCAGGAACAGGAGAGCTGTTAATTTGCAGTCACACCTCCTTCCCTGAGAACCTATGGCTGCTTCACCAAAACCTTTCCATTATCCCAAGTTCAGATGACATACCAGGCCAATATGTGCATGAATCAGTTTAGTAAGAATACATACAAATTAAGGGGTTTTTTTAATGTAGCCTAAAGTGCAACAGAGGCACAACAATCTGTATGTTTCAAATAAACATAATAGTTGTAAGGACCTACCTCATCTAAGCCTCCCAAGAAAGCAGAACTCTTGAAACAAGCATTGTCTCAAAAGGAACTTTTATTAGGGGCTAGTGACAGCAGGGAAAACAAGGCGAGATCTGAGGAAAAACCCGTGCAAGCAGTATATTAAAAGCAATATCATTACTCCTCCCCCCAGGGTCCCAGTGTTCGTTTGAATTCCAACCAATCCACAGGTGGCATAGTGTTTTGGTAACTGGCTCCATTGGCGTGCTCTTCAAGGTCTCTCTCGCTTTCGTTTCCTTCTGGCTCCAAGCGCAAACCGTCTCCTAGATAAGGGTGATGCATTCCTTCTCCTGGGGGGAAGGGCATAGTGGCAAGACAGTGCAAAGCATCTCCAAAGTATCCACCCTCCCAACAGAATGGCAGGCCCCCAAAAATGGTTACAAAAGCAAGTAAACTATAAGGAGGGAAACAATACATTTCTTTGTGGACCTGACATACAGCCCCCCTAGAAAAATGACAGATCCACCTGCAGAACACAAAAGGAGAGGGGGAGAAAACAAACAGAACAATCACATTAATCAGGTTTGTCAGGATACTTAGAGTGAAGACGTTTAAGTAACCTAGGAGCTCTAATATGTTTTTTGTACACCCACTCATTTTGAGAGGATGGAGGATTTTTCCAAGCTACCAAATATTGTGTGGAACCATGATGTTTGCGTGAATCCAAAATGTCTCGCACTTCAAAATGTTGTTCACCCTCGACCAATATAGGTGTAGGCACAGGAGGTGCTGGTGGTCTAAGCTTAGAAGTAATCTCAGGTTTGAGCAAGCTACAATGGAAAACAGGGTGGATTTGTCGTAGGCTCTTAGGGGGCTCTAATTCAACAGTCACTGGGTTGATGATGCATTTAATAGGAAAGGGTCCAACAAACTTAGGACCCATTTTTTGGGAACGCTGTAGAGATTGCAAGTATTTAGTAGAGAGGTCGAACTTGTCTCCAAACTTAAAAGGTTTCTGCTCCACCCTCCTTTTGTCGGCCTGAGCCTAATAGGCTTCTCTGGCCTCATCTAGGGCTTTTCACACTACCGGTCAGGTGTTTTGCAGCTGTTTAATCCACCCTTGCAAAGAGGGAATGTCAGGTTCCTTAGCAGGCAATTCAGATATGGGAACAAATGTCTGACCATTTGCAACCTGGAAAGGGGTGAAACCAGTACTCGAATGCACAGCATTATTATAAGCAACCTCAGCAAAAGGCAACAAATCAGTCCAATTATCTTGTTGATAGTTGATAAAGCATCTAAGGTACTGTTCTAGAACTGAGTTCAGTCTCTCTGTCCCCCCATTCGTTTGAGGATGATGACTAGATGACAGCCCCTGACTAGAACCCAAAAGGTCCAGAAAAGCTTTCCAGAACTTGGAGGTGAACTGGACCCCCCTGTCTGAGATTATGCACAGTAATTTCTTTGGAGGAGGACTGCTCCTACTGCCACATCACTCGCATCGGCCTGAGTAACAAAAGCCTCCTCTGGATCTGGGTGCTTCAGTATCAGCTCCGCAGAGAAAAGTGGCAGTTAAGCGATAGGTGACCGGATTGATAGCCTCGATTGGGAACGGTCCTAGATATCGGTGGTCTAACTTCTTGGCTGGCCGGGTTGACGGTAGGTTCCTGGTGGACAGCCATACCCGATCTCCCACCTTTAGTGGAGGCGTATCCTGCCTCGACTGATCGGCCACCTTTTTATAATCGGCGTTGGCCTTCTCTAGCTGTCGCCGCACCAATCGATGGATCGCCTGTAACTCTTCCATGAAATTGTTTGCTGTTGGGACCGGTGAGTCTAGCGGCGAAAGAGGGAAAAACCGGGGGTTATATCCCACATTGGCCAAGAACGGGGTCATCTGCATGGAGGTGTGCTGCGAGTTGTTGAATGTGAACTCAGCTATTGCAAGATAGTCCGCCCAATTGTTCTGCTGATTTACATAGCAGCATAGATATTGCTCGAGGATCCCGATGACCTTCTCAGTCCCTCTGTCAGTTTGGGGATGATGCGCGGACGAGAGGCAGATCTTGATGTCCAACACCTTCATCAACCGCTGCCAGAAACGGGCTGTAAATTGGGCCCCTCTATCGGACACGACCGTATCAGGGAGGCCGTGCAGCCGGAACACCTGCTGGATGAACATACGAGAGGTGGCACGGGCTGACGGCAAGCCACGGCACGGGATGAAATGCGCCATCTTGGTCAGCATGTCCACCACCACGAACACCGTTGTGAATCCAGAAGACGGGGGTAAGTCCATCAGGAAGTCCATAGACACAGCCCCCCAGGGTCTTTTGGGTGTCGGCAAGGGCTGCAGTAGTCCGGGCGGGGGCCCCATCACTGATTTGGCCTGCCTACACGGGGTACAGGACGTGACGTAGGCCTGGACATCGTGTCTGACTCGGGGCCACCAGAAGGTACGGGAGACCAAGTTCAGGGTCTTGAACAGGCCAAAATGCCCCGCCGCCGGATTATCGTGACACTGGCTGACGATAAGTCACCTGAGTGGCCCTCCTGGAACATAGAGCCAGTCACGATAGTGTAAGAGTCCATCCGTGACTGTCCATGGGGAATCTGGTCCCACCTCCTCCTTTCATTGAGCCACCCACGCATCCTGTTGCTGGGCCTCCCGAATCCGAGCCCGTACATCTATTGGCTCCCGCACCGCAGCAAAAGACTCGATGGGGAGCACTGTCCCGGGCAGAAGCTTGTCTTCTGCTCGGGAATATTCGGGCTTCCTGGACAGAGCATCCGCTCTTTGGTTGCGACCGCTGGGTATGTACGTTACACGGAAATTGAATCATGCAAAGAAGAGAGACCACCGAATCTGGCGTTGGTTCAATTTCCGAGCGGTCTGCAAGTGTTCCAAATTCTTATGGTGCGTCCGGACCTCGATTTGATGCCGTGCCCCTTCCAGATGCCACTTTGATGGCCAGATGCCACTTTGATGGCCAGTAGCTCCTTCTCCCAGATGGTATAGTTGCGCTCCACCGGATTCAGTTTCCGCGAGTAGTACGCGCAAGGGAAGAGGGCATCGCCGGGCGATGTAGCCTGGAGTAACACTGCTCCAATGGCAATGTCGGAGGCATCCGCCTCCACGACAAACGGCCGTTGTGGGTCAGGATGCTTCAAGATGGGCTCCTTCATGAAGGCTTCCTTCAAAGCCTGGAAAGCCTGTTGTTCTGGGGCATCCCACTGAAACCGGGTCTTTTTCTGCAGGAGCCGAGTGAGGGGGGCCGTCATGGCAGCAAAACCAGGGATGAAACTCCGATAGTAGTTGGCGAACCCAAGAAGTCGCTGGACATCTTTAACACGACGTGGGGGTTGCCAACTCCGCAAAGACTCGACCTTACTTGGCTCCATGGCGATGCCCTCAGGAGAAATGCGGTGACCCAGGAAGTCGATGGTCCTCTGGTAGAACTGGCACTTCTCCAGTTTGGCATACAACCGATTTTCTCGGAGCCGCTGCAGGACCAGACGGAGATGCTGATGGTGCGCCTCTCACGACGGGGAGTAGATCAGAATGTCGTCCAAGTAGATCACGACAAACTGATTTAACAAGTCCCGGAAAATAATAATAATAATAATAATAATAATAATAATAATAAAGTTGGAAGGGACCTTAGAGGTCATCTAGTCCAACCCCCTGCTCAGGCAGGAAACCCTATACCATTTCAGACAAATGGCTGTCCAGTCTCTTCTTAAAAACTTCCAGTGTTGGAGCATTCACCACTTCTGGAGGCAGGTTGTTCCACTGGTTAATTGTTCTAACTGTTAGGAAGTTTCTCCTTAGTTCTAGGTTGCTTCTCTCCTTGATTAGTTTCCATCCATTGCTTCTTGTCCTGCTTTCAGGCACCTTGGAAAATAGCTTCACTCCCTCTTCTTTGTGGCAGCCCCTCAGATATTGGAACACTGCTATCATGTTCCCCCTCGTCCTTCTCTTCATTAAACTAGACACACCCAATTCCAGCAACCGTTCCTTATATGCTTTAGCCTCCAGTCCCCTAATCATCTTTATTGCTCTTCTCTGTACTCTTTCTAGAGTCTCAACATCTTTTTTACATCGTGGTGACCAAAACTGGATGCAGTATTCCAAGTGTGGCCTTACCAAGGCATTGTAAAGTGGTATTAATACTTCACGTGATCTTGATTCTATCCCTCTGTTAATGCAGCCTAGCACTGTGTTGGCCTTTTTGGCAGCTGCAGCCCACTGCTGACTCATATTTAAGTGATGTCCACTAGGACTCCGAGGTGCCTCTCACAGTTACTGCTATTGAGCAAGGTACCCCCTATACTATACCTGTACATTTGGTTTTTCTTGCCTAAATGTAGAACCTGGCTTTTTTCACCATTGAATTTCATTTTGTTAGATAGTGCCCAGTGTTGCAAGTCTGTCCAGGTCCTCCTGTATCTTAGCTGTCTTCTGGAGTGTTGGCATTCCTGCCAGCTTGGGTGTCGTCTGCCAATTTGCTGATTTCCCTCAACTATCCCTTCGTCCAATTGTTGATGAGAAATGTTGAAGAGCACTGGGCCCAGAACAGAGCCTTGGGGCACCCCACTACACACTTCCCTCCATGTAGATGCAGTTCCATTGAGGACCACACGCTGAGTACGGCCGGTCAGCCAGCTACGGATCCATCTGGTGGTGATGCTGTCTAACCCACATTTTTCTATCTTATCAAGTAGTAGGTTGTGATCTATTTTATCAAATGCCTTACTGAAGTCCAAGTAAATTATATCCACAGCATTCCTCTGATCCACTAATTTTGTCATTTGTTCAAAGAATGCAATAAGATTTGTCTGGCATGATCTGTTTTTGACAAACCCATTGTTGCTGTTAGTATGACTTTTTTGGCCTCTAGTGTTCGCTGATTCCCGTTGTTTGATTATCTTTTCCAGAAGCTTACCCAGTGGTTGAGGTCAGAAGGCTGATGGGTCTGTAGTTTCCCTGGTCCATTTTTTTTTTTCCTTTTTTGTAAGATGGGAACTACAACAGCTCTTTTTCCAGTCCTCCGGTGTTTCCCAGATGTTCCCTAGGATCCTTTGAAAAATCTGTTCAATGGTTTCTGAGATCACATCTGCCAGTTCCTTGAGAACCCTGTGGTGTAATCCATCTGGTCCTGGTGATTTGAACTCGTCTAGGCTGGACAGGTGCTCACTTACCGTTTTCTTGCCTATCTTAACTTGTGTTTCTATTCTGTTTTTTATGGCACTATTTTTGATAGGTTGGTCTGTTTTTTCCCTTTGTGTAAAGACAGATGCAAAAAATGAGTTAAATAGTTCTGCTTTCTCCCTGTTGTTTGTCACCTTCTTGCACTTTCACCCACTAATGGATCAATCATTTCCTTCACTTTTTTCTTGTTTTTTACATGTTGAAAAAAGCTTTTTTTGTTATTTTTGACTTTGTTCGCAAGCCTTAGTTCATTTTGAACCTTAGCTTTCCTCACATTCATCTTGCGGCTCGGGCTAATTTTGCTGAATATTCTTTCTTAGTTTGTGCCCCTCTTTCCACTTTCTACAGTTGGCCCTTTTATCTTTCATTTATCAGAGTAGTTCTTAATGCGCCAGTGCTGATTTCTATTTGATAGCTGGTATTTTTCCTCTTTGTTGGATTGTTCTAGACTGGGCTTTTATTATCTCACTTTTTAAAATTTTCCCAAGCTTCTTGAGTTGTTTTTTCCCCTTGAGGATTCTCATCCATTGAATCCTTCCAATAACCCTCTCTAAGTTTATTTAAATTGAGCTCTCTTAAAGTCAGAATCTAGTTTTGACTGTGTTCTATTGCCTTGTAGCTTTCATAATGTTGAAATTCCAATATTGCATGATCACTTCCTCCCAAGGTTCCTGTGGCTTCAACACCTTCTATCATTTCATCCCTGTTAGTGAGAATTAGATCAAAATGGCTAATCCCCTAGTTCCCTTCTCTACTTTTTGGGAGACAAAGTTGTCTGCTAGGTTTGCAAGGAATCTGTTTGATCTTCCACTTGGTGCAGAGTTTGTCTCCCAGTTGATGTCAGGGTAGTTAAAGTCCCCCATTACTATTGTGATGTGCTTCCTACATACCTTAGTTAGCTGACTAGCAAAAAGTTCATCTATTTCCTCTGTTTGGTTGGGTGGCCTGTCATACTTGGTATCAAATAATCACTGAAGGAAATCTGGTGTAATTTCTCTCTCTGCAGGTTGCTGTAGTCATATTCTCCTTCCCTCCATTCTTGCTGTTTTTCTTGTGGCCATTATACAAAGGCACCAATATCAAATGTATTTCTGCAAGAGACCAATAAGTGTGTTAAGTTTGTCATAAAGTATATAATCTGCTTCGCATTTCCCAATAGATTATTTAAGTGTGCACTATGACACTCCTTTTGAGTAACTTATTTTTCATGTGAAGGTTAGAAATCATTTCCTGACAATTTCTATGTCTATAATTCTTTTCATTGTTATGAATGGTATGTGTAAGCATTAATTACAAATACCTTTTGTCACTTTTAAACATTTGATTGTAAGCATTATGTGCACATATAAATACTACTGTTCAAAAATCAAACAAAATTGATATAATATTTGTCAAAGTGTGAAAATAAATTGGAAACAGTTCAATTTTAATCAATATTTTTCTGGCAACTAGAATAGACTGAAAATTTTCTCTAAAACATAAACAAGGAACATTTCTGGTCTACTGTCTGCAAACCACATTCACCTAAAAGAGTAACAATCATTACTATAAATTGGAACTTGTAAGGCTAGTACATGACAACCCAATACAGTGATGGGACTATGTCTTTCTAGGTGAATATTTATTAAATTTATATGCTGCCCATCTCACTGTTAAGTGAATATAACCAAAGCAATATCTTAGTACACTCAACCTTTTCTTCACCATGGACCCCCTTTAAATACCCGTTGTGGCCACGGACCATGGCCACCATGGCCACCCCCTCCCAAGACATAACTCAAGATTTAAATAACATTTTTTCAAGCCTTTCCTGCCCCCTGTGACATTGTGGCCATCCGGGGCCTGCAAACCACAGCTTGAGAACAGCATAAAGCCAAACATGTGGATCCATAAAATGACTCTGACAGGATAATCTAGAAACCACTGCTAGTGAAACTCCGGTGGTTTAAAGAATTGGCTATGCTTACTTTATTATGTGTGAAATTCAAGAGGGTATTTTAAAAAATATGCTAAGAAATGCAGATTATTTTGAAGGATGCTCTTGCATATTGCTGTGAAAAAAGCTTTATCCATTCACCAAATTTCCATCAATTTATGGGAATCCTACAGTATTTGCAAGTTCGTGTAACCCATTCTCATGAAATGCATTTTTTTTCCTTTTCAGGTGGGCATAACCAAAATCACTGTTACATTCAATTATCATTTTTTATTTCCAAGAAGACTTAGGCAGCCTTAATGCATTCTAAAAATGAAGCTAATGTTAAATGCTGTCACTGTCTTGCACAATGATACTTTTGTTTAAATCTTATTTAATAAGAAATAATAACAATAAATCTTATTTATAAATGCATAGGTCATGTAGGTCTGCTCATCTGGACACCAGGGGAAGTAGGTTAAAGGAGATTGAATTTATGATTCCATCCCCAAGATTGCTCAATCCTGAATTTGAGAGACAATTATTTTTTTTGCAAAGGGGCTGCTTTGTCCACCCAAAAATACAAATCACCAAATAATTCAGGCAAAGCAAAAATTATTTATTAAGGATAGTGGTGTCAAGTCTTATAGAGGGTACAGAAACAAATAATACATACATTTAGTATATGTGCTGAGTCAGAGGGCAAGAAGTAAAACAATAAAAGACATTATTTAGATATTCTAATTATTTAGATTAAACAATAGAAAACATGGATCCTGGATGGCAAATTTATGGGTTACATTTCCCAGCTAAAGATGAAAAACCACATGGAAAAAGAAGGGTTCCTGCTAGAGGAGAAAGGTATTTCCTGCAAATGTGGCACTATTCAAATAACTATCCATCTTTTACAACGCCCTCAGACTGACATGCACATAGAATGACCTGTTGGTTGGACATATCCCTGCCAATGTGTCCCAGTAGTGGGTTAGAACTATATAAACTTATGTTATTTTTTTTTAATCATTTAAAATTTAAATTAATAATTTCCCCCTTTCCACTTCCTTCATTTCTGACATGAGACGAGATGAGAGATTTCTCAGTTGGGTTTGTATCTTTCTTAAAACCTGAAAGGGTATTCAAGGGCTTTCAGAATATGTTGTCTATTGTGTAGTTTTGAAAAAAGCCAGCTTGGCCTAGTGGGTGAAGGCACAGGCAGGAGTCAGTGAGTTCAAATCCCACCTTAGGCATGAAAGCACATGGGGTGACCTTGGGCCAGCCACTCCCTCTCAGCCCAGCTCACTTCACAGGGTGGTTGTTGTAGGGAGAGTAGGAGGTGGAAGGTATGTTGGAGAGGTTTGCCGTCTTGAATTGTTTATAAAAACAAATAAAGGTGTTATGCAAAAAATCTCACCTACCTAAAATTCCAGGTAGCAATAGTATCTAAAAGTCTGTTGTGCAGAAAAAGCAAAACTCTTTGTCTCTTCCAGAAGATAGGAAACAAAGGGTTGAGATTGCAAAGCAGGAGTAATAACAATAATAACAATAACAACAACAGCAACAGCAACAACAACAATAATAATAGAGTTGGAAGGGACCTTTGAGATCTTCTAGTCCAACCCCCTGCTCAGGCAGGAAACCCTATACCATTTCAGACAAATGGTTGTCCAATCTCTTCTTAAAAACTTGTTGGAGCATTCACAACTTCTGGAGGCAGGTAGTTCCACTGATTAATTATTCTAACTGTCAGGAAATTTCTCCTTAGTTCTAGGTTGCTTCTCTCCTTGATTAGTTTCCATCCATTGCTTCTTGTCCTGCCTTCAGGCGCTTTGGAGAACAGGTGGACCCCCTCTCACCTTTGTGGCAGCCCCTCAAGTATTGGAACACTGCTATCGTGTCCCCCCTCGTCCTCCTCTTCATTAAACTAGACATACCCAATTCCAGCAACCGTTCCTTATATGTTTTAGCCTCCAGTCCCCTGATCATCTTTGTTGCTCTTTTCTGTACTCTTTCTAGAGTCACATTTTTCTTACATCGTGGTGACCAAAACTGGATGCAGTATTCCAAGTGTGGCCCTACCAAGGCATTGTAAAGTGGTATTAACACTTCATGTGATCTTGATTCTATCCCTCTGTTAATGCAGCCTAGCACTGTGTTGGCTTTTTGGGCAGCTGCAGCAGACTGCTGGCTCATATTTGTGATTGTCCATTAGGACTCTGAGATCTGTCTCACAGTTACTACTATTGAGTACATTTACTGTACCTGTGCATTTGGTTTTTCTTGCCTAAATGTAGAATCTTCTGTATCTTAAGCCTATCTTCTGGAGTTTTGGCTATTCCTGCCAGCTTGGTGTCATCTGAAAATTTGATGAATTCCCCATCTATCCCCTCATCCAAATCATTGATGAAGATGTTGAAGAGCACTGGGCCCAGAACAGAGCCCTGGAGCACCCCAATACACACTTCCCTCCATGTAGATGCAGTTCCATTGAGGATCACACACCGAGTACAGCCGGTCAGCCAGCTACAAATTTTGGGGCCTCTGGAACCCCTTTCTGACCAGAACAGTTGCTCAGCCCTGGGCAAGGCTTCTTTGGGGCAGTTTCTCTCCCCAGGAGCCCACAGGCCAAGGCCCTCTGCAGTAGAAGGCCCCCCGGAGTGCTGGGCAATGGTCTCTCAGGCCTCCCACCTGCTCAGAGTTCCAGGCTGCTCAGGTGAGCCAGAGGCTTCCAACTGCCAATTCCAAAGAGGTGCTTAGAGGGCAACTGCCATGCCAGGCTGGCAGATTGGTTCCTTGAAGGTTCCAGAATAGTCTGCCACAACAGGATGGCCGACATGGTGATGCCCTCAGTGGCCAGGAATAGCCTCCTTAGTGCCCTGGAGGAGAGGCGGCGGCAGCAGATGAAGGTATGGGGAGGCCAGAGGTCCTGGGGTGTGTGTGGGGGGGTGCCTCTGTTCCCAGATGCTGGGGAATTCTGGAAGCTGAAGTCCACAAGTCTTAAAATTGTCAAGTTTAGAGACCCCTGCATTAAAGCATGTAAAACCATATGTATAGAGCATGGTTTACGGCCTAGCATTATGTCTGGATTCAGCCTTTGGCTGAGGTTAATCGGCACAGTCACCTAATCCAGTGTGCAGGAACATCTGCAGGACATTAAAAATACCCAAGATGATGGCTATCACCTTCTGGGGCTTCATCCATGTGGTAGCAACTACCATTTTGACTTTTTGACCCTCTCCTATTCAGACCGCTCTGCCATTTGCTTGGATTTGCATGACACACGGAATTATAAACTCACTACAAATTGCTGTAATGTTAGGCTAAAATCCAACTGCTTGGTGGTTCAGTGTGCTGAGGACAGAGGGTTGAATCTCCAGACTCTGCCTTCTAAGCTGGTTGTTTTCCCTTTTGAGCATCCAGCTTTCTTTCTAGAGTTTTGGTATGGTTTTTCTGTACCCTGTATTTTGATGGATTTTGGGGAGACATACCAAAATACTTATAAAAATAAGTGATGGATTATTTGTGCAAAATTGCACTGTTGATAGAGCTTCAAATAGTGGGGAAAACTAAGCCCTAAAGTGTTACCTAAATCTTCTGGTGCATTTTTTCCCACAGAAATATCTGCTTCACCGGCTGATCTTTGTTGCGATGGTGCAAGAAAATGCTAGTGAGGGTGAAATCACAGGTATTGCAGTTAGTCTCCCCACGACCTTCGAAAGACTGAGCTTCCTTTGTTAAAGTCCCTGAAGTCCCTGGGTGCTCTCAATGAGGGAAAGGTTCCAAGATCTTACTGGAATCTGTGCTTGCCCTGGGATGATCCTCTTCCATAGCCCTCTGAAGTTTCCTAGCTGGTCAGATTTCCCCAAATGGAAGGGTTTCATGAGCCTTGTCTGTTTGGCTGAGGGGAGGTCTGCTTATCTCATTCTCACTCTCCCATCTCCATTGAAGATCAGTGTTTATCACTGTGAAGACAATGCTGGTAACAACCTTAATTTTGAATCCAGCTCTCTCAGGGAGACCAAACTAAGAAACAGATACCATGTAGACCTAAACCTACTTTTATCAGAACAACTGTAGTAACAGAGTCTTGCAAGTCTGAATGAACTTCCCTTCTTTATCTTCATGAGACTTGGAGGGGATGGCTGCCTGATGCATTTTTGTAATCCCCATTTTGTCTGGGGCTCAAGCCTCATTTATCTCATTTTGCCTTGCTGGTGGATCTTCCCTCTGTCCTTCAAGGTCATCCTCTCTATTCACTACAGGTGGCTTCTAGTGCAGATTTATCACAGGGTTCAACAAAACACATTTAAACCAATATCTAATGTTTGCCAAGTCTATTTGTTCAAATGCAGAGGCCCTCCCGTTATTGCCTAATCACAATGCCCAGAAACCACAACCAGCATTGCTATTTTAGTTCAGCAGCCCCTAGAAAGCTAAGCCAATTCATCACATGTCCAATTGTGAAATTATTTTTTGAGATAGGTTAATCCATTAGTCTGGTTGTTTATCTCTGAATCATCAGACATGACACTCTCTCCTCTACAGCCTATAGGCAGATGAAGCAGGTCCTGCTGACACCAGTGAGAAAGCTGGGAACAAGCCCCGTCCAGCAGGCATTGGACGCCTACCCTTCCTCCCACCCCATCTGTTTTTTGAGGGGATTCTGAGCTGATCTCTCTGTTGATCTTTCCTGTTTCCTTTTTGAAGATTATCATGAACAGCTTTTCCAGAAGATTTCACGATTCCATTTGGGGGAAGCAGCCTCAGGAGTCCTTCTCATCTATTCCCAGAGCATACTCCACATTGTGGAGGCAGGTCAAGCAAGTATTTAAGAGAAGATGACAAATCCTTTAGTTGAATTGTGTTGGGATTTATAACAATGCCGACAAAACCTACATCCAACTTAAGCACCAATCCGTAAGCATACATAGCGATAATATTACAAGCACAATGTAGTTTGGCCACTTGCAGAATTAAGCAAACTCCCCACCAGAAGCTTCTGAAAACACCACTTCCAATACAGAATAACAGAGTTGAGTGGAAACACCTTCAGAACCTCAGATCCTGATGCTCTTCCATTCCCCTCAGGCCTCCAGCGGCACCCTCCACCACATCCTCATGGACCTGGCCCTCTTTGAACATCAGGGAGCAGTGTAAGTCAAGCAAGTCCTCCAGGGAGGAGAGCTGTGGGGAGGCAGAGGGGAGGCATCTCAGCCATGAGGCAGAGGGACCTCCGAGAGATGCCAAGTCTATCTGCACAGTTGGGTTGGAAAGGGATCGTCTGAGGAATGGATGATGCTCTTGACTCAAAGATTGACCTAATGACCACGTATTTATATATTTTATCTGTGCTTTTATTGTTAAAAAATCCCAAGCTGAAAAGTAATATTTAAAAATGCATTTATAGAAGTTAAAATGCAAGGTACAAACTGATAAACAGAGCATTCCATAACCTCTTCACCAGAACTCACAGATGGTTGATGGCTTTTAAACAGCTAAAAACAAAGCCAAAAAACTAAGAGAAGAAGCGGCATAAAGCAGAAGGCCCAGCAGCACCAATGGAAAGAAAAGCTTTCCATCCCTCCCCATATTTGGGTGTGCAAATAAGATAGGGAAGAACCCCCCCTTCTAGCACTGAAGATGTTACCTAGTTTGGTAATGAAATGTCTGCAAGAAAACTGCAGAAAAAAAACCCATGATGGAGAAAATGTCACCTTATCTAAGGGATGGGGAATCTATGGCCAGTCAAAGGTCACCAATTTACAATTCCTGGGCAACTTGAGTGTCTCCTTGAGTGTCTTGGATGGGCATTGGCATTTAGCAACTTCTGGAGGGCATCAGATTCTTCATCCCCATTTTCAGAGACAGATAAAAGCACACCTAAGATGTTCAGCCAAGAGAGCAAGGTTATAGGCTCCAGAAGACCTGTGGTTGGATCAGGAGCAGGCTTGGTCTGATTCAGAGGGCAAGGATTTATAAGCAGACTTCAGAGAAATATCTAGATTTCTCCCTTGATCTGGATGGCTAACATGACAACTTACTGAAGCCATCAACATCCAGTTGGAATAAAAACATCCTGCATCAAATCTGGAAGAGACAGGTTTGGGTCATCACTGGGAGGATCCTGCTCCGAGGAACTGGTTTTTAGCCTCTCTGAAAAAGTTCTATTTTCATACTGCCTTTCCCCAACTGCTGAGAGGTTTCTTGTGGATTGTTTCCACTTAGTTTTTATCCTGTTTTTAACCTTATGTTTTCATAATTATTGTAAACCACCTCAGGAGTTTTAGAACAGGAAACGCTATATAAATACTTGGAAGGAAGGGAGGCAATCTCTCACGTCCATGGGCAATGTAGCCAGTGTCCCTGATGTGACCCCCTCATTGGTAGGTAGCTACAAGCCTTAAATATTTTGATTTTGATAGAACATGGATGCAAGAGTGTGCATAATGTGTGTGCAAAGACCTATGGGTTTAAAATACAGTTTCTCTCTCCCTTTTAGGGCTTTATTGCAAGATATTAAGATATTGGTAATGTCTCATAACATCCCCACCAGACTTTTCTCACAGTGGAATGCCACCAAAGTGGATGTGCCTGTGACTTTGGAAGATGTTACCCAGAGCCAGACCCCAGAAGAAGTTATTACTGAGTGTCTTACACTCATTCTCAAGCTGGGAGTGTATCTTGCAACACTCAAGGTGAGAGTAAATCCCTTCAGCAGTTCTCTCTCTGGCATCAGGTTAATTTCCCTAGGACCAGCACTGTTGATCCAAAATAGACTTGGCTGTACATAACGATAATGCATTCCAACAGTAGATCTTCTTCATTCGGGACAAAGTTGGTAGAAGTGTACAGTACATTTCTGTGGCAGGAGGTCTCTCCAGCTTTTTGCCCAAGACTCTGAGATGTCTTCAGATAGCATAAGAAGTACAGCAAATCCTGATAGATCATGAAAACTGGCATTTCACTTGCTTACACCTCTCTGCTTTGGTCAAGAGACTACAATACTGAACGTCTCTTCCATTCCTTCAGAAGCCAGTTCCTTCCTACTGCTTTGGCTAGTTATGGGCTTGCACTGTAACAGGTTTTGACATATTCTAAGTTAACAATGCCAACGTGTAGGGAAGAACTTGGGGACGTACATAATATAGTGCCAAGGGCATTATGGAGACTTTTTCTAGTTTCTTACTTGCAATAATTCTTTGAGGTTCTGATGCATTAATGTGATTTATATGAACATAACTTTAATAAAAAACAATAATTGCTCTTCTTGAAAGAGCCAGTATCCTGGCCATGGAGATACAGAATCTGAGTTCTCTGGTGTTTTGTTTACTGGCAAGATTATTTTTTAAAAAAAGATTCCCAGAAAATATATTGATGCTACCTCAGTTTAAGTCAATTCTGCACAATCCATATTGGGAACTAACTTCCTTTCTGCTCCCAGTCCCATTCTTCAATCTGGAAGTTTATTTTAGGCCAAGCTTTGAAAAGTCAGTTGTTCGAGCAGCATTGGTTAAGCAGAAAAGCCTGATGAAGTCAATGTATATATACACTAATTCCAGAATACATGCCATGGGATTAAATCCGCTGTGCTTGCTTCCTCCTCTCAAGTTGGGCAACAAAAGCCTGGGCGAGTGTCTCCACACTGCTGTGCCAGAGCTGCTGATCCCAGCGGAAACAATCCAGTATTTGTGCAGGAGCCAAGAATGTTTGAGCCCGACAGAATTTCTGAAGATGTACAACAATCCTTTGCAGCCACAAATGGATTCAGGTACCTTTTTTGCCCAGAGGGGAACTCCCTCCCTCCTGGAGCCCCACAAGGGGACCAGACAATCTGCAGCCCAAAAGGAAAGTCTCCCTCCTCTGCCAGGCTCCAAGGCAGCCCCTGGTCGATGGGAACCTTCCACAGGGCTCACCAGGGACCAAATAAGTCGCCATTTTGCTAGAAAGCTGTAAGTTCTACTTGGAACTGAAGACGATTGTAAACAGACCGTAGACAGACCCTTTGACGCTTTAGTGCAAGGGTCTCCAAAGTAGGCAACTTTAAGGCTCGTGGACTTCAACTCCCAGAATTCCTTAGCCAGCCATTAAGAAAACCCATCCTGGCTGAGGAATTCTGGGAGGTGAAGCCCACAAGCCTTAAAGTTGCCTATTTTGCAGACTTCTGCTTTAAGTGCAATTAGATGATCTTGGAAATATATTCAAATTATCCTTCCATCCCCACCCTATCTAGTTTTAACACCCCAATGCCTTTCGGTTAAAAGGAGGCGGGTGGAGAAAAAGGAGCCTCCAAGGAAAATGCTTCATGCAAAGATCGTGGCATAAGAAAGGAACTTATTGAAACTGTTAGCAAGAGCACACAGGTAGTCCTCAAGGTACCACAGGTTGCTTAAGGAACAAAATTACAAGAGAAGCCCTCAAATTACATATGACCATTTCAAACTAAGATGGCTGCAGTGGCCCTGTGGCCATTCACCCTTATGACCCACTGCAGGGTCGCTGCAGCACCCCCTCGTCCCACTCCGCTTGGGCCTGCTCCACACATGCCAATCACGCCCCACACTTTCCTTCCTTGTGTTGGGGAAGGAGGGCAGGACAAAATGGCGACCACTTCCGGAATTGTTCCCTCACGACCAACTACAGGGATGCTGCAGGGCCTCTTTCTGCCATCCCATCCCGCCGGGACCCCACAGTGCTTGGGTCTGCTCCCCACACTCACCTTTTGAAGCTCTCGGGCCCTCATGTTGTGGAAGGAGGGCAGCCCACGACGTCCCTGGGCCATGCAGAGGCGACTCAAACATGGCAGCCATCTTGTGCTGCCTGCTTATGGGTGGGGACAAAATGGCAGCTGCCAGAAAAACTGATTCCTTTGCTGCCTTAATGTGTCCACAGCGATGCAGAGGCCTCTGAATGATCGTTGTGCAGACCTTGTAAAGGCAGCGAAACAAAGCAGTCTGTCCCCGGCTGCCATTTTGTGGATGGCACAAAATGGCGGCCACTTCCATATCTCCACCATGCAGCTTAACAGCTGTCGTCACATGCAACCGTGACAGGCTCTATCAGCCATATCTTGAGGACGACCTGTAATTAAGAATGCCGAGAACCAAACCTTTAGCCCAACTGTGTTGAAAAAAGCTTTGTGCGTCATATTGGTAGTCCTCGCCTTAGGACTAGTTGCTGAGCGACCTCCCAAAAGATCCTTATGACCCGGTTCCAAAGTTCCGACAGTCAGCTCCCCTCCCCCACAGTCACATGGCCGAATTTTGGGCACTCGGCAACCAACTTGCATTTATGGCCATCTGCAATGTCCTGCAGTTACACGACTGCAATTTATCTTTTTGATGAACAGGTCTTTCTTTACTTCTGTTTTTTGGCAAAAATGCCCCATAGGAAACAAGGAGTTTATGTAATAGTTGCCACAAAAAAGGCCATAAAATCAGGTCAGTCACATGATGACTCACTTTACAACCATCATCATTTATGACTGTAATAGGCAGATTCCTGGGGATTATGGGAAAACAAAATTTCTGTGAACTTGCATCTGAATGGGGGGGGGGCGGCTTGGGCAGGGGCTGGGAAGGTTTGAGAGGCTCCACTTTCAGCCTCCTGCCCTCCTGGTCATACTCGGCACACTCCTACAGAGTGCAGACCCCCCCCCCCCCCCAGACAACCACTCCACTTTAGCCAACCCGAGACACAAAGGCCACATGTATGCACACTCTGATTAGTCCCTGGGGAGAGACTGCACATTGTACACACACAATGTGGGTGCACTGAAGAAAAGACATACTCTTCTGGTTACTGCTGGTAACCAGCTGGTAATGTTTCATTTTTCTTCCACTTCCCTTTCCCCTCCCCAGAAACAGTATGGCCTACTCCTACTCATATGTCTACATGAAATCCTATGGACAAGCTACCTACCAATGTGTCCAAAGGCCTGGATCGAGTTGTAAATTTGCAATTAGAAATCTCAAAGGCCTGGATCGAGTTGGCCCGAGAACTATAATGTCCATCTCTTCACCCATGCAGAGGGAAAACAAAGCAAGCAATAAAGTTGACAGGAAGACTTGAGAGTGGTGTGCTGGTATTCTTTCAAACCAGGGCTGAGGGATCAGGGACTCTGCAGAAGCTGTTGAACATCTCATTCTTTGGGTCCTGACCCCATGAGACTAACAGTAGTTAAGGAGGGGAAAATTAGGGGCAAACGCTTCTTAGTAGTCTATACATCCTAGCATCTTCCAGGTTCTTGCCAAACTACCCCCTTTTTCTTTCTGGGGTGACTTGCCAAGAAATTTAATTCACTGGTGAATTAGGGGGAAAATACAGCTCTTTGGGTAGGAAAATTACAATAATACAATAGGTGACAAAAATGAGAATAATTTTACTCAGCAGATGAACCCAACAAGATATCCAAAATAACTTTCAAAGTTCAACTCATTTATAGCAATACATATTTTCCAGAGTTCAGCTTGACAGCAGCTGCCTATGGAAGTTACAGAAACCAGAGCAGAAGGGTTAATACAAATATCTATGAAAAATAAAGGGGAAAAGAATCATATTTTAAAAAAGAATAGCACTGAAATGGTTAGAGAGACAGTACATTTCCTTCTACAGTGTCAAGTCCATCAAGGCACAAGAATACATCCACCGTTTAGAAAAGTGACCGATAACCAGCAGTCATCTTCTGCACCTGTAGCAATTTTTTGGTTCATACTTTTAACGAAGTCTGCAGCATATCAGAGATAGCATGTCTCTGTTTGATACGGACAAAGAAGAAGAGCTCAACAGAGGTCTTGAAAGGGTTATGATTTCCATTACACATGCATTGCTTTGGATTCTTCTTGGAACTTTCTGGCAAGGGCCGTCTCGATTAACAGCAGCAATCAAGCTTCTCATACAAGGTTTAGCAACAGCCAGAACATCCAATGTTAGCTTAGGCAGCTTTGTCAGGATACAGGTCATTAAACTCTTTTTAAAGATCACATGTCTTCTCAGAAGACACAAGGCAGGTAGTGGTACCATTCCTTCTTTGTCTTCTTCTTTGTTTTAAAGCTCCTCACTGTGAATCCTGGACTGGTTAGGTTTTCATTGGGATAGAAAAGGCTGCTTTGGAGTGATTTTATTCTTTTTACAAAGCAGTGCTTTCAGTATCATGATCGAGATCAAGCACAAGGTGGTTGTGTGAATTCTGATTCGGCGAAGTCACCAATTCTGTGGCAGGAAGTTCCACGCCAGGGATGCCCCGTGATTGCTCTTGAACCTCAGAACTGGTATCTGTGCAGAAAAGACATCAAACACAGTGCAAATGCTGAAAGATAAACTCAGGCCTGGCTGCTGATCCACAAGACTCTCCCTCTGCTGCCAACACTATGCTAAAATGTCTGAATTCAAAGGAGAGCAGGAATTACAATTCAGAATCTGACTCCAGAATCCCCTAACTTACTTTAATCAAGTTTATCATGCGAACCATATTGGCTAGTAACTTTGTTGTGGAAGGAGCCTGACCTCAGAGTGACAGGATATGCCTTCATCTTAAAATTTCAGATTTAGCAGCATAGCTCCTGAAAAACAGAGAGCTTTATTCTCAGGCAGCCAAAGTTTCTTCATGTCATACGGGGAAACTGGTTTGCCACAAATTGAAAGTCCAACTGTCAGGACCCAGCTACTATCAACTTAGATAATTCTGGAAAAGCACAAACTGCTTTAGCAGGAGAAGCATAATTTGAAGAAACAGATCAATGAAAACAGAATTTGGTTCATTTGTCTCAATTTGACACATTCTGGGCAAGCTGGTTGGGCCTGGGGCTTTAGTGGATCTGCAAAGAGTAGAACTCTATGGGACCTGGAAGTGTGCAGAGATCCCATTAGCACAAACAATTATGTTGCAACAATTTGGGAGGGAGGCTATCTAGCTCTCTTCCCCATTTCAAAATCCAAGAAACATGAGCACACATGAGCTAGGCTGTTTCTACACTGGCAACCACCCTGCTCTCCCACCTCCCTCAGTGAAAAGGTGAAAAGACATCCGACATGCAAGCGGGACTTCATTTCCACAGACGTGCAGCCCTGGTGTGATGGGTCAAAGGTAACCTTTCCCTTTCAATGCAGAATGACTGCAAGATGGAGCTGCACCTGCTCTTGTACAGTGAGAGAAAAAGTTATTTGATCCCCTGCTGGTTTTGTATGTTTGCCCACTGACAAAGAAATGATCAGTCTATCATTTTAATGGTAGGTTTATTTTAACAGTGAGAGACAGAACAACAAAAAAATCCAGAAAAACGTATTTCAAAAAAGTTATAAATTGATTTGCATTTTAATGAGTGAAATAAGTATTTGACCCCTTCGCAAAGCATGACTTAGTACTTGGTGGCAATCACAGAGGCCAGACGTTTCTTGTAGTTGGCCACCAGGTTTGAACACATCTCAGGAGGGGTTTTGTCCCACTCCTCTTTGCATTAAGGTTTCCAGGCTGACGTTTGGCAGCTCAAATCTTCAGCTCCCTCCGCAGATTTTCTATGGGATTAAGGTCTGGAGACTGGCTGGGCCACTCCAGGACCTTAATGTGCTTCTTTTTGAGCCACTCCTTTGTTGCCTTGGCTGTGTGTTTTAGGTCATTGTCATGCTGGAATACCCATCCACGACCCATTTTCAATGCCCTGGCTGAGGGAAGGAGGTTCTCACCCAAGATTTGATGGTACATGGCCCCGTCCATCATCCCTTTGATGTGGTGAAGTTGTCCTGTCCCCCTAGCAGAAAAATACCCCCAAAGCATAATGTTTCCACCTCCATGTTTGACGGTGGGGATGGTGTTCTTGGGGTCACAGGCAGCATTCCTCCTCCTCAAAACATGGCGAGTTAGTTGATGCCAAAGAGCTCGATTTTGGTCTCATCTGACCACAACATTTTCACTCAGTTGTCTTCTGAATCATTCAGATGTTCATTGGAAAACTTCAGAGGGGCCTGTAAATGTGCTTTCTTGAGCAGGGGGACCTTGCTGGCGCTGCAAGATTTCACTCCTTCACGGCGTAGTGTGTTACCAATTGTATTCTTGGTGACTATGGTCCCAGCTGCCTTGAGATCATTGACAACATCCTCCCGTGTAATTCTGGGCTGATTCCTCACCGTTCTCATGATCATTGAAACTCCACAAGGTGAGATCTTGCATGGAGTTCCAGACCAAGGGAGGTTGACGGTTATTTTGTGTTTCTTCCATTTGCGAATAATCGCATCAACTGTTGTCACCTTCTCACCAAGCTGCTTGGCGATAGTCTTGTAGCCCATTCCAGCCTTGTGTAGGTCTACAATCTTGTCCCTGACATCCTTGGACAACTCTTTGGTCTTGGCCATGGTGGTGAGTTTGGAAGCTGTTTGCTTCTGTGGACAGGTGCCTTTTATACAGGTAACCTAATCTCAGCTCGTTATCTGTATAAAAGACACCTGGGAACCAGAAATCCTGCTCATTGATAAGAGGATCAAATACTTATTTCACTCATTAAAATGCAAATCAATTTATAACTTTTTTGAAATGCGTTATTCTGGATTTGTTTGTTGTTATTCTGCCTCTCCCTCTTAAAATAAACCTACCATTAAAATTATAGACTGATTATTTCTTTGTCAGTGGGCAAATGTACAAAATCAGCAGGGGATCAAATAATTCCCCCCCTCATTGTACATTTCCTCACCAGCAGAGATGCAACTCTAGTTATGGCTTTCCATAATTTTCCATAACTTTCCAGTTCTGCTCCTGTCTGACAATCACATGGGCAAAGCTTGGATGGGCACCGGACTTGGCTCTAATGACAGAGCTTTAATGACCTCAAACTTCCATAGAGTTGGATGAGGGTTGCTGTTAGAGCATGACAGGGCATGAGGCAGAGCAGGGGATCGACTGGATTGCCTGCTTTTAGCCTCTGTGGGTGCGGTGCAATGTTGTCTGGATTCCCAGGAGGGAGAGGCTGCAGACCAGAGGACCAAGAGAAAGGGACTATGTTTAGATAATCTGGTTGGGAGGAAGAGGGTCAAGGCAGTTCCTCCCTAGATGTTCTCGAGTAGATCTTACATGATGCAAGTAGTTGCTTTAGTTTGGCAAGATTTCTGTCTGCAGGTGAGGAATGATAAAGGAAATTGCTTAGAAAAATTTTGGCATGTTTTTCTTGGTTTTTGGAGCCTAACAGGTTGGGGCCAATTTACTGTTCACCAGAAAAATGCTTTGGCTGCTGTATCGACTTTCTAAGTCAGGGTCACCTCCAGAAAATTAGACAGTATTTGGAGCTGAGTCCCTCTACACATAAAAGATTAGACATCACAGTTGACAGAGCTCTTGGCCAGCAGTACTGCAACTAGGACAAAAGAATGCATGCCAACCTGCCTGGGGCAACGGCTGCTTACTCCAAGATCACACCAAGTTTGTATTTTATTAAGAATACATAATTCTTAATGCAGAGCTTCCAATCCGTACAAGAGGCCTTTCTTTCAGAGTCTTCTTACCCTGCATATTTAAGCCCTGTGCAGCAGTGGAGGTACCTTGTTCGCACAATAAGGGAACAGCAACCAGTGCCAGAACTGGCATGGGCCTGCAAGGCTGCACTTAGCTCTCTGTGGAGAGAACTCATTCGCCATCACAAGGGCGGAGGGAAGAACAGTTTACGGGTGCCTCTCTGTGTGCACCTTTTACTTCTATCTGGACATGCTACGAAGCTCTGAAGATTTTGAAAAGCAGAAATTCATTCCAATGTCTGCTGACGAAAGGTTGACAAAGATGGATCGGGGAGGGGCAGTAGACCAGAATACATCCAGGGAATGCATTAATATGGAGATCAACATTACAAACAATGGACAAGAAAAGCATCACTCCTTTCACATGCAGGATTAGTCCAGGTGCAAGCAAGCCAGGTTACGGTGACCAGTTAGTAAGAAACAAAAGCGGCATCCATGATTATGCAACATTTGCAACATTTCCGGCCAATCGGAAGGCCTCAATTTCCTCTTACCATTTCCAATTTCAGTTCCTATTGAATAAGGCAGCTCAAACATCTAGATTATTTAATAAAATTCTTAATTAGAATATTATTTGTAGATATATTACAACCTAAAGGATTCAAAGGACTATTTTGACAGCTGAAACTTGTTTTGTTCCAGTAGCCATTACAATTCTGCAAGGGTTCTGTGGATCAATATGTTAGAGTCTGCTAAAATTAAGAGATGGGCATGCGCTATTTCATTCTGCCAGAAGTCAAGACTTTGTCCTAATATGCTGCTTAAAATTAACGTTAAGCATTATTAAAAAGCGCCCAATCCAGATTAAGAAATAAAAAGAGCTTGTAAATATTGATGCAATCTGCAATAAATGAATCACATTCGCATTGCACCAACAGGGAAATTACTTTGTTAGCTAGCAAGGGACGGGGCTTAAATCAAAGAATAAATTGCTACTCCCCCTGTCTTGCCGCCTACAATCTGACTTATGGTAAAATTCAGCCAGTCTTCCCATGATCCAATGAACAGCACTGAAATTTTCTCAATGTTTCTGAAGCAGCACCCTGCCTAGGGCAGCAAGGAAGGAACCACGGAGAATAAAGGATAAAACCTGCCTTTACTGATCTGGGTGTACTACTATAACAACACAGGGAGCAAACCTGACATCTTGCAATGTTCTTCAGTGTGAAGGAAAATAATTTTGATAGCAGAGGAAAATCAGAGGGAAGGCTGAACTGCTACCGTTGGAGGGAAAGAACGGGGACCAGCAAAGGATGATATGCAAAAGCCCAGAACACAAAATTGGGACTGCTGAGGTCTGACTGTTGAGGATGCTTTTGTTCTTTAGTTAAAGGAAACCAAAACCTGATGTGAACACTGAAATGGGCTTGTGTATTTCCTATTTGCTCCAATATCTCCACTACCTCTTCTCTGAAATGATGCACTATGCTCCTCTCTAGACTGTCTGCTGCTATGAGTCCAGTTAATCTGCCTTTATCATCTCATCCATGGACTTTGCCAATCTCAAGGGACAGCAACCCTGCGATTCCAACGGAGGGCTGGCTGACAGCCATAGCTGGCTTGCTTTTGGGGGGGCTTCCTTTGGCCGTCCCCACTGGGGTAGAGCATTCCTGCATCAAAGCCTGGGCTCAAAGACATGCCTGTGGAGCCGAGAGGGTTCTTACCGGTCACGATGTGCGACGCTGTTGCCGGGGGACCCAGCAGAGAGCCGTTTGCAGACAGGTGAGGAGCAGGAGGGTGAGGCGGAGGGGGCACCGAGGGACGGTTGCGAGGTCTGGGCACTGGCCGGGGCCTCGGCAGCGTGCAGGATGGAGGCGGCGACTGGGCCGGTGGAATGTCCTGGGTCGAAGACTGGGCAGCTGTGCAGACGGCGCTGTGCTTCTCCAGGGGGGGCGTGTCAGGCGGTGTGGGGGTTTGCGGAGGGGTGGGTGATGGCTGCTCTGACCCTCCCTCTGGGCCAGGCGGGGAGGGTCCAAAACTACCAGTCTTGGTCTGCGGAGGTGGTGTTATGGACTGTGTGGGGGGTTGTGGGGGTGGGTGGTTGGGAGCCTGTATCGGGGAGAGGCTGCTCGAGTATCGCCGGGGGGCAGAAATATGGGGCGGGGCAGCAGAAGGCTGAGCACCTCCTTGGTTTGATTGCTGGCTGGGGGGAGAAGGGCTCCTTGTGGGGGGCTTGGGGGCTGGAGTGGCACTCGGGATCCCTGGCTGCCCCGGAGGTGGGTTTGCTGGCTTTGGAGGGGCCGGTGCAGGTTTTTTGACGGCTGAAAGAGAGAGCAAAAGAAAAGACATGGCTGAAATGGTGGATGAGCACAAAGCTTCTGATTACTTCATGGGCTGCCATAAGTGCCTGGCACCCCGGCTGAAAAAAGCCTCCGGCTGCTGTCTGAGAAAGGCTGAGCTTCACGGGGGACCCTGAAATTGGACGGAGGTTGTCTTACCGCGGAAGACCCAGCCTGGCCAGCCTCTTTTCAGGAGAGGGCTGCTTCATTTCCTCTCCTAGGGAAATGCCTGCAGACCTTCCATTTTATAAGAGCAGGGATCTCCAAACTTGGTTACTTTAAGACTTGTGGAGTTCAACTCCCAGAGTTCTCCAGCAGGCATGCCAAGTTTGGAGAGCCCTGTTCTAAGAGTATAATGCAGTGGAGGGGGGGGCGGGCGAAAACAGAGCTCCATTGCCCTCTGTGGCTCCACGTGGAACCGTCCCAGCGTGCCCAATCTGCTCTATGCCCCCCTGGCCAAAATGTGTCTGAACCCAGCAGTCTAATCTAATCTACCCATCCAATCAGTTCCAGCAGAAAGAGCGAAGTGGCTTTTGTTGTTATGTTGTGGTTATTTTGTTGTATTAGTGTGTGTGTTGTTTTTTTTACTTTGTATCAGTCATTCGTATGACATGGGTGCCTATATACATTTACAAAATGAAGAAATAAATCTTTTTGAGCGTTCTCACTTCCCATACCAGCTCTGCTCCTCCTCCATGTGATTTTATCCCCCAAAGAGTTGATCACTTGAGTTAACTTCAGATGCTGAGTCAGGCAAATTCAACTGTCTGATTGGGGAGCAAGTTCTGCATTCTCTTGGTGTGAAATAGCCAAAGTAGCCAATGCCATGCAAAACATGCTCTCTGGCCCTCCTGCAAGGTGACCAGAACTGAAAAAGAAAGGCCAGCGTAGAAATCCCTTCTTCTGACTGAAAAGTTGATCTTCAGGAAAGATCTGGTAGCTTTAGATTGACCCCCACCCCCCACCCCCACCAGGCTGCAAATGTAACTCCTGAAGGACAAACCTCGCCTGAGGGCGTGTGGGCTGGGCCCGGCGGTGCTCTGGGGCTGCCCAACCAAGTGCTGGCTGGTGCTGCTGAGAGGCTGAGCAGGTCCACCATTTCTGGGGGGTGGCGGTGTGGTTGAGGGCACCGAGTCCTTTGGCTTGGAAGAGCTGCAAGGAGAGAAAGACTGCATCAAGGGCTCCTGCCAGGTGCCAGAAGCTGCTTCTCTCTAAGGCTCATCGTGTGACGTGGGGCCCTTTCTGCATTAAACAGATGCAAGGTGCAGGCAGACACCCCCCCCCCTTGTCACTAGTCCATTGGTGGCCTGCTTGACTCAGCTGTCTGGGGCCCATAGAATCCCCATAGCTTAGGAAAAAAATTCAGAAGTGCTTAAAGCAGCAGAGCACCAAGGTTAGCAATACCAACTGCAAGCACCACAGAGTTAGGAGGGGGTTCTTAAGGATGTAAGAGCGTCGTCCCTCTAGTTTCTCTGAGATGTACCATGGAGGTTCTGTGCCAAAGGTTGCAGTTCTCCAGAAACCCAAATGAGCATCTCTTCAGCTACTCACCAGTCCTTGAATCTCACTCGGCTCCCTTGAACTGATTTTAACAAGCAACATTTCTTGCTTTGCCCATTCCTACAACCCGGTTTTTGCTCAAACACAAATATTTTGGGGGGCTTGTTCAGAATAGCAAGGCTTCTCTGAGCAGCTGCTTCCATATCTTCTCCCCAAAGTTACGCCCATGGGCTGCCCAGCATGGGCCCAGAGTCAACTTGGTGGGAGGCCTTGGAGGAGCAGATCTCTCTTTCTCCAGTGCAGAAAACCAGCTTCCTCAGCAGGAACATGCACCACATCCCCACCTTCCCCATGGAAGGAAAAGCTAAAGCACAATAACACTGTGGCACACTGACTGGGGGGTGCATAGCCTACGAAGACGAGACAAACAGGTTCTAGCTAGTGGGTTAGAAGAACAAGCTACCATCTCTCCAAGTCAGACGGGAGGGAGAATCCCTACCTTTGCTCGCTGCAGCTGGGCTCTGCCTTGCAGCTCTGTATTTTCCCTGACTTGGGCAGGCTCTGCTCATGCCTCAGGAGGGAAGCAGGAGGGTGACTTTGCCTGCTTTAAGGCAGGATGACCACGACTGTTCTGCTTCCTTGTGGCAACAAAGCAGGCTAGCCTTGCAAAGCACCTCCCTTTTGCTTTGGGGATCGACGACCAGGCACTTTGCTCCAGTGAAAAGTACGAACGCCTCATTTCAAAGGACCGTGGCCCACCCTGAGCCTGCCTTTCTGAGCCTCCCCTCTTACCTGCTGTCCTCTGTGCCTTGGCCGTGAGAATGCTCTGCTGAGCCAGGCAGGCAGGCAGAGGAAACACCCGCGAGGCCGGGCTCAGCCCCAGGGGCCTGTGGGTGCTGCTCCGCCGTGGCCAGGGCCAGCGGGCCAGCCTCCGTGGGCGGAAGCGGTGGCTGGAAAGCTGGGGCTGTGTGCTTTCTATTCACAGTGCCAACTCTCCGGGGATTTGCCTGGAAGTCCATAACCTTGACACCAAAGCTACAGAGGAGAGAGAGAGTAAACACTCCATGCAGACGGGCTACACGCGAACACAACAAGAGTAAGTATAACTACTTGGGGAGACGGAAGGCGAGTTCCTGCTGCTGGCCATGCAAATAAGCAACAAGGAACACACAAACTCTGCCAGTCAGAGTTTGAAAAGTGCAATGCACTTTGGCTCAGCCAGGAAGAGTGCGACAGGCATTGAGGACCAGCAAGATTGATTATTCAACATCCATTTCGTTTTGTGTGTGTGCGTGTGTGTGCGTGCGTGCGAGACACAGAGTGAGTGTAATGCAGAGACACAATATATCCATACTGGACCATTCTATTTTGGGGCAGACCAGTATGCGCCCACTTTATCCCTCCTTAAGCAGCCCCAGGAATTCTGCAGTGGTTTGAAAAGATTTCCCTTCCCCGGAAATCTTGGGAGACTTCATTGGCTGCCAGGCAGCTCCATCCACAGGGCCTTTTTGGTATCATCCCCCTGTGGTCCAAATGCCTGGGACACTCCAGCTGAGAACATCCCTGTTTAAGTGAGACATGCATTGGTATCTCTTTAAATATTAATGGCCGGGCTGTGTGTATTCAGTGGTGGTCACAGCAATCACAATGGCAGCCACAACAACAGTGGAGGCACGAAAGCTGCCCAGAGGCACTCATTTAATAAATAAATAATCAATCCAGCCCTCAGCACCAAGAAGTCGGGCTTCTTGTCCTCAGTCACAGGGGAGGCACAAACTGCACCTCAGACTTTGGTGCCCTGTAGAATTTGTTTCCCTTTCCCAGATTTACGGGCAGCAAAATGATTTCAAACAGGTCAAGGTAAACAAACCGGCATAATACGTGCGGCTTAATTATTCATTTTTTTGATTTAGATGTTTGAATTTGTAAAAGTCCAGAATACACACAACCCCAGTTAATGTGCAGAAAGAAAAACATGAAAACTAAGATACTGATGAATCCAATGTAGAGCATGTAGAACAAGTGTCTGTCTAGCTCAGGGACCTCAAACTCAGATTGTCATTGAAGTCTTTGCATATTTCATTTTCTAAAACCTTTCATGAAGAAAGAGGGTCACATATGCCAGAAAACATACCTTTATCACACACACACACACAAACACACAACACCCTACAGCCATTTCACTGCGTTTCATTTTGGCTAACTGGCTGGCTGACAGCTGTGGGGCTGTGCAGTGGCTGCTGTGGTTGCTACCGAAGGTGGGGCTCAGGTGTGCAGTGGTGGGTTTGTGCATGGAGCATGGCCAGCAGGCCGTGGAAAAGGCCCCGGCCCCTCCCCCGTAGCAAGGGGCCACTGAAACCCCAGGCAGCCTTTCCAAAGAGCTGCCACAGCTCACTTCCCTGCCCTACTGAGATCTCGCCTACTGTGTTCTGGGGCACCTCCTGCCATTCTGCATACCTGTGCAGGCAGAGGCAGAGGCAGGGCCTGGATGCAGGGTGGGAGTGTGGGAGACCCTTCCTTCTCAGCCCAGAGCCAGCGGACTCAGTATCTGCGATGATGAATGTGGCCAGGGCCATCTGTGCCAGCCGGCAGCCTTGCCTCTGAGTCAGCGTTTCTCAACCTTGGCAACCTGAGGATGCCTGGACTTCAACCGGCTGTGGCCCCTCGGCTGGGAGTTTGAGATCCCTGGTCTAGCTGCTAGGAAGGCAAGGAAAAGCCAAGTAGCTCACACTGGAAGTCAGGATACAGCAGAGTTCAGGGAAGCCCAAAGCACACAGAGAAACAACATGTGCTAAGCACTCTTCGAACTAAAGTCACAGCAAATTTCCAGTCTGAAATTTGGTGTTCCAAAGACACGATAGAATTTCAGGGAAGGCGACTGGCATAACAAACGAGCTTTGGACTGCCGTGGATTATAAAAAGGGGCTGCAGGAGATCAGGAGCCTGTAATCGTTTATCACGAGGGCTGCCAGTCTTCTTAGGTCCTGACTGGCAGGGACACCTTCTTGTGGGCCCTACGCGGATCCCAAGGGGAGTCTGTTCCTGCTGCTTCCACAGCGCCAGATCTCCCTTGGGCCTCTATCATGCATGGAACACGGTGAGTAGGAAAGAACAGCATGTACATTACCTCTGGATCTTCCTTAGGCTGCGGTAAGGAGGGGAAAGGCACCACTCAGGGCTGGCTGGCCATGGATCCAGGCATGCCCAGCTCCTCTCTGACAGAGGCTTCCAGAAAGCCTGTCAACGTACGCGATGCCCACCTGCAGAATACCTTAAGGAGGCCCATCAGATGCCTTGGGTGGCTCACTTAAGCAGCTGCCCATCAGATGCCTTTGGACCTGATACCCTGAGCAGCCATGCGGGTACTTTGGTACTCAAGTGGATACATTTGTGCCTTCCAGGCTTGGTGATTGAAAGGAACACCATCAATAGTTTTTAATACTCTAAACCAGAGGTCTCCGACCTTGGCAATTTTAAGGCTTGTGGACTTCAACTCCCAGAATTCAAGGTTACCAAGGTTGGAGACCCCTGCTCTAAACCACTTTGGATGGAACCTCTCTGATTGGCTGCCAATATACAGCATGAAGGTAATCATTCTCAGAGGCACAAAACTGTTGTGAGTGCAACTAACTTAGAAACGAGTGCCAACTTCTACAAAAATTCAAACATCACTCACTATGCAACATTTGAGGGGGGGGGGACTGAAAGAGCCAACAGGACTCTTTCATAATAACAATCTGATCTGTTTTCCTTCATTGGACAAAGAAATCTTTGATTTCTTATGTGCCAAGAAAGGGACTGTTGATTGTGAAGATCAAACTCAAGTTTATGACCTCTGAAAGAACTTCAAACACCTTTAACGTAAGTTAAACAGCAACAAATGGTGTTGAATAAACTGCTAAACCAACAATAGGATGGAGGAAGGGAAGAAACGGTCATTTTACCTTTCCTTTCTCAGGAGCTCCCCTTCCATCACAGCCATGCTGACCGGCCTCTTCCGCTCCAGGGTCCCGGAATCATAGTCACCCCCTGCAGGAAGGTGGTTGGAGTACACAGCCGGCTGCCCCACAAACGCTCCAGACACATTGAAATCCAGCTCTGCGAATTCAGGAATACAAGTGTCTCCGAGTGGTTCAGAGGAACACGGCCTTCGGCCCAAGAACTTAATTTCAGAGGACAAAAATACCTTATTAAGGTAAATTCATTTCTATTTCCCTTTTCAGATTAAAACGATCAGACAAAGCAGGACAACACAAAGGAATGCAGCAGCACGCACAGTCCTGGAGTTGCTAGTGTTGCACACGTAACAATGCGAACGCTGCATTGGTTACAGGTTTGCTTCTGGATCCAATTCAAGATGCTAGTTGTTACCTTAAAGCCCTGCACGGCATGGGTCCAGGCAGGTATCTAAGGAGCCGTCTTTCCCCAATGGGACACGCCTGCCCCACTCGCACCACCAGAAGAGACCTACAGATCCCCTCTGCTAAGGAATCCCAGCAGTGGGTTCCAGGAGAAGAGCCCTTTCCGCTGTGCCCCATCCCTGTGGAACACTCTACCACTGGAGGTGAGAACTGCCCCCTCCCTTTTGGCCTTCTGGAAGGAATGAAAACTTATTTTGCTGGTTGGCCTGGGGCCTCGAGGGGGGTGCTCACAGCTGGAGGTGGCTGATAGAGTAAGAAGATCTTGTCCTGCCCGTCTCTTAGTTCTGGTTTCCATTTAGAGTTAAAATCTTAATCTGTGTAGTTTTAATGTTTTAATTATTTTTCTTCTTGTTTAAAACCTTGTAAGCCACTCAGTGGTTGGAATGCAGTACTGCAAGCTGACTCTGCTCACAGCCTGGAGTTCGATCCTGACCGGCTCTAGTTGACTCAGCTTTCTATCCTTCTGAGGTCAATAAAATGAGGAACCAGATTGTTGGGGGCAAGATGCTGACGCCGTGAACTGCTCATAGTGCTGTAAAGTGCTATGGGGTGGTATATAAGTCTAAGTGCTATTGCTATAGTGGAGATGGGTGGGATAAAAAAATAAACAAATACAACTTGCAAGTTGAAAAATTAGAGTGGCACCCAAAACTTGTAATAAAAGCCGTAAGTTCAACGTTTCAGTGGAATTAATGTCTCCAGAGGATTAGCTGATAACTGAATGGAGATATTAAGATGTTTCCAACCTCACATGACTCAGAAATTACATTTTTACAATTGGCTTTGCTGCTCAACAGTTCTGGAAAACGATTCACAGCAGAATGAAGCAAATCTTAAAAGGTGAGTAGGTGATCCTTTTAACTGCAGTATTTTTACTAACTCTATATTCCCATAAAATAGCCCGGATTAGCTTTGTACATACTAGCTGCTGTGAGGATACTTTATGCCTTTTATTAGAAAGGATGTCAGCGAATTGTAGGAATGCAGTTCAACGTCCAGAATAAGCTTGTTATTTTAAAAGTAAATCTGACATAGAATTTGATTCATATTGCAAACCATTTTGTAATTTGTTGCATGTGATTTTTGATACATTTTTGGTTTTTCTCTACATAAAGTTTTTAAATATTCCTAAATAAAATACATATTTCACTTTTTAAAATATTTTACTCTCAGCAGCATGGGCAGAATTCATTGTAATTTACAATTTCATTTTGTGATTGATATTATGCTCATATTATTATGCTGATATTATTGATATTATGGTTCCTGATAGTTATATTCTCTTAACAGTTTAATAATAATTTTTAGATTTTTTTTACCATATAATATATTCTATTACTTAAAATTAATTGATGATGTATTGAAAAATTGTAATTTCTATTAATTGTAAATGCCTTGTTTTTCCCCACAAGATTTTCCTCCCCATTTCTCTTTCTTCCAACTTGATGTATTTTCTCTTAAAATGTTCAACAAACATGTATTTAAAAACAAAAGACGTTTCCAAGCTCATTCTTTTCAATACTTCACACGGGCTTTCGCAAGGATGCAAAAGCATCAAAAGCAACGAGCGGAGCAGTCCCACTATCAGCCTACCAATTCTCCTAGGAAGGAACAATTGGGACCGCACGCAAAGAAGAAATAGCGTTTTCTCTACCTTCAGGGAAGAACCAGGCGGCGTGCTGGATGACGGGTTCAACAACGGCAACCACGTGCACTGAAGTCGCCGCTGCCATTTCTGCAAGAGAGCTGGGGAGAGAAGACCATTGGCTTTAAAGATCTTCTCAGCAATCAAGGAAGCTAATGAATTCTGCTCACTGGGCTCAGAAACAGGGGTCAAGGGACGTCCGGCAGAATGTCTGTTGGCTGCCAACTATTTACTGGGCACAATTGAAGGGTCTAAAGTCCACTCCCTCTAAGGCACGGGTGTCAAACTCGCCACGTCACGTGTCGCGACTCTTTCTGCATTGCCGGCAATGGGGTGGGCGCGCCTTCGGCATGATGAAACCGGCCCGCAGGCCGGCAGTTTGACACCCCTGCTCTAAGGGCCTCTCCTCTTGCAAAACCTTCAGGAGAAGTTTTCCCCCGTGTTGCTCAAAGTGCATTCCCTCAAGTGTTACATTTGGCCTCTGAAAATCTGCCAAGATGGACCGCCCTGGCAGGCTCAAGTTTTTAACAAATCTTAGGACTTGCAGAATTGAGTAATAAAAACCTTAGTGATGCTATTAATCTTTCTTGCACAAAACAAATGAATGGCACAGAAATACTTGGTAGTGACTTCTTATGCAGTGATTTAGTTTGTGCTGGACCTTTTCCGTTAAAGAACTAGGCAAAAATCTAACCCTACAAATATTCAAGATTCACTCCCTGACCGAGGGCCGCCTAGCTGCAGTTCAAAGAAGAGCTGCTAAAGGCATCAGAAATAGGACCGCCGATGGTGATTAGCCCGATTCTGCTGATTTGGCAATTCAAGCATTAGAGCTCAACACTTACCCTTCATTCTTGGCCCACAACAAATTTGGGCCCAGCACAATGGCAATGTTGCTAGGAGTCATCTTGTTAACATCACTATACTGTGCGAGTTTTGCAAGGAATTTGATTAGATACCTGCAAGGAATAACCAGTGTTAGGCTCTAAGGAGAAGCAAAGGCATCGCTGGTCACAGGAAAGCTGAAGTCCAAGGTACTCAGCTCACACTCTCTCTCCTAGACAGAAATACGGAACAAAAATTCCACAAAAGTATTGTGAATTTCAATTCTTGCCTGGGCAGGAGCACACAAATCAAGAGTGGGAAACTCTTTGGAGGAATTACTCATGGGGCTTCAGAGCCCCCTGGACAACAGCATCCACTGGAATTCTTCTTGAAGTTTTCTAAGTGACAGTTCCATGGGTGGAAGTTTTGAGTTCACCATCTCTGGAGGTGTTTATGAAGAAGCTGGGCAGCCACCTCTCATGAATGGATGAGATGGTTTTCCTTCATACCGGAGATGGTAGGACTATCTTTTTTTTTTTTTTAATATATTTTATTAGATTTTTATAGGGATGGGAAGGAGGGAGGTAAGTAGGGGTATAACATAGGGTAGAAGACAAGGGTTAGACCAAGGGTAGGGATAGGTACAATAATGGGGTTACCCCCAACAGTAAATCAACGCTTTAACAAGCAGATTATCGTCCGGGTATACATGTTAAATATGCCTAGTTAACATGATACTAAAAAGCTATAGTAAATAAGTTTATCACTAATATTAATAAAAAAATTACCAATACATATCATTCATTCTATGAATAACAATAATTAATATACTATTGATAATATATTACTAACTGAAAATAATAACTTGTAAATACTAATATATTGCTTATTAATTTTAATTACTTATAAATAAGAGTATTCAGCGCAAACAGTTAACATAAAAATTAAGTAAAAAAAATCATATATCCTATTTAATTTCATAGCCTTTTTTCGTTCTGTCGTATTGCTAACCATTGATAGAATTTTTCCCATGTTTTAAAATAAATTGTGTCTTCTTTCTCTTTGATTTCTAAAGTTAGTCTATCCATTTCTGCACATTCCAATATTTTCGTAATAATAATCTGATCAGGTGGTAACTTTTCATTTTTCCAGAATTGGGCAAATGCTATTCTCGCGGCTGTTAATATATGTAAAATTAAATATTTGTTCTCTTTTCCATAATTAGATCCTAGTATTCCTAGTAAAAACAGTTCTGGTTTAAATTCTATCTGTATCTTAATCATCTTTTCTAACCATATATGAACCTTAAACCAACATTTCTTTGCATTAGGGCATATCCACCAGATATGATAGTAAGTCCCTGGTTTTTGTTTACATTTCCAACAAGTATTTGATACATTTTTAAACATTTTCTCTAATCTGACTGGTGTCATATGCCATCTATAAAACATTTTATATAAATTCTCCTTATATGCGGCTGCTTTAGTAAGTTTAATATTTCGATCCCAAAGTTTTTGCCAGTCCTTCATACCGGAGATGGTAGGACTATCTTTACATTTGTATGATTCCTATATATTCCAGTGGGGATTGGGCCAAAGAGGGACTGTGTAGCAGCTCAGGCACAGAGCCCCTGCTCTGCCTCTAGAAGACAGGTGTCAAACCTTGGCAACTTTAAGACCTGGCTGGCTGGGGAGCGCTGGGAGTTGAAGTCCACAGGTCTTAAAGTTGCCAAAGTTGATACCCCTCCTCTTCTAGAATGTTCTAAATACATTGTCAGGTCCCTCCAGGTCAAACCCTTGCCTCAAGTCTCAGAGCATAACTGCCAACTGGTACACCCTCGCTTCTATGATTTGCATTCTCTAGACTAGAGTTTGTACTGCAAACCTCAAAGTGGCAAACAATGTAGAAGACTCCCATTCCAGGGGAGGTCATAATATTACAACGAACATATTCTTTGAGCTTCTGCACCCCGGAATTCTCCGCTTTAAAACCAAGGAGGGAGGAAAGCCTCTGAGCCTCTACTTACCTGAAGTTGGCCAGGTTAGGCTTTGGCAATTTTTGGCAAATCCTCCACAGGTCTTGCAGTTTCTTATCCTGGTCCTGGATGCTAAGGGAAAACAAAATGTTCTCTTGAGGTTTACCTGAAAGGGATGGGCTTGCACTTTTATTCCCATGTGCACAGAGCTTTACTTGCAAAGCTGCTATCAGCGGTTGCTGAAGAAAAATCTAAAACTGGAAGATCCTACATTAACTGCTTAGAAATATTAACCAGTTTGGAGGAAAATAATGCAACAATAATCTCTGTTTTTATTATTACTATCAAATTTATTCATCTTACCCTGAATGCGTAAGGTAAGTATGTGAAAAACAAAATACCAATTGGTCAATGTAGGCTTGAGACGGAAGTCTTATCATTATTTACTATTTTTAAATTTATTTGTCACCCTTGTCATCGTGTGCAGCTTACAACAGTAAACCAGAAAAAAATGATAAAACAAAATGAAAGCACAACATCGTTGCTTTAAAAAGAACAGTGAAAGAAATGCAAGGAGAAAATCCAAAGCTTTTTCAAGCATCGACCAGGTCAAACCAGAGATCCCAGGAAAAATCAGCCTTACTTTGCAACCTGGGTCCACTCTTCATACAGGGCATAAGTCATCAGTGGTTCTGGCAGCTCCCTCAGGTAGGACTTCAGGGCCCCTGAGGCAAAAATAAGGAGCGAGAGTCAAAGCAAACCAGGCTGGGTGCTGCAACTGGACATGCTTTAGCTAGGCTGTAAGGGAATCCAAACAGCTGATGCATCCACTTTTGGTCACCAGATTAAAAAAAAGAGGTTGAGACTTTAGAAAAGTGCAAAGAAAAGCAACTAAGATGATTAAAGGCCTGGAGACTAAAACATATGAAGAATGGTTCCAGGAACTGGGTATGGCTAGTCTAGAGAAAAGAAGGACTAGGGGAGACATGATAGCAGTCTTCCAGTATTTGAGAGGCTACCACGAAGAGGGGGTCAACTTATTTTCCAAAGCACCAGAAACAACGGATGGAAACTAATCAAGGGGAGAAGCAACCTGGAATTAAGGAGAAATGTCCTAACAGTGAGGACAATTAACCAGTGGAACAGCTTGCCTCCAGATGTTGTGGGTGCTTCATCATTGGGGGTTTTTAAGAAGAGACTGGACAATCACTTGTCTGAAATGATATAGGGTCTCCTGCTTGAGCAGGGGGTTGGTCTAGAAGACCTTGAAGGTCCCTTCCAGCTCTATTGAGGTTACAGCAAGATGATCAGTGCAGCTACTCAGGAGGGCCACCTGTCCCCCACCCAGAGGAGTTGAGGTGAAACCCCTTCTTTTAAACCCACATCAATGATTTAAAAAGCATGTTTAAAAATATTTTCCTATCATTTGCTCCTACTTTGATTTTTTAAATTGCAGAAAACTAAGTTTTAAATAGGTGGCACTTGGCTCAACGCAGTCAGAGTGAGAGGAATCTAGGAGTCCTAGTGGACAACCACTTAAGTAGGAGGCAGCCGTGTGCTGCAGTTGCTAAAAAAGCCAATGCAGTCCTTGGCTGCATCAACAGAGGGATAGCATCAAGATCACATGAAGAGATAGTACCGCCTTATATTGTACTGGTAAAACAACACTTGGTATATTGTGTCAGGTTTTGGTCATCATATAAAAAAGATGTTGAGACTCTAGAAAGAGTGCAGAGAAAGGCAACAAAGATGATTAGGTGACTGGAGGCTAAAACATATGAAAAACGGTTGCAGGAATGTCTAGTTTAACAAAGAGAAGGACTAGGAGTAACATGATAGCAGTGTTCCAATATTTGAAGGGCTGTCACAGAGGAAGTGGGAGGGGGGGGGGGAATTCGACCTATTTTCCAAAGCACCTGAAAGAAGGACAAGAAGTAAGAGATGGAAACTTATCAAGGAGAGATCCAACCTAGAATTAGGAAGAAATTTTCTAATAGTGAGAACAATTAACCAGTGGAACACCTTGCCTCCAGAAGTTGTGCGTACTCCATCACTGGAGGTTTTTAAGAAGAGATTTGATAGCCATTTGTCCAAAATGCTATGGGATCTCCTGCTTGAGCAGGGGGTTGGACTAGAAGACCTCCAAGATCCCTTCCAATTCTGTTATTCTGTAATTATTTTGTAAATGCCCCTTTTTTGTTAGCTGCCTTTCCACTGGGCAGTTGAAGGCAGGTGCAGACATTTTAAATCAACTAAATATTTATATGGCTAAGAGGGATAAAATATGTCTACAGTGTATGTTTATATTTAATTATTTGCCTGGCAAAGTTACCTGTGGCCAATGCTGTTTTGGGATATTTTGAAAAAAATATAATCAGATAATATAAGCTATATTTGGACTCCTCTTAAACTGTAATAAGGAGGGAAACTGTCAGGGTGTTGACAAAATGGTGGCATTGATTGCACCACTTCTCTTTTTCAACCCCCCTGAAATTGAAATTGGAGCTGACTTTTTCAACCCATCTCCAAGAATTGATTTGTACCATAGTAAGTCCTGCCACATAAAAACAACCCGCCTATGGCAGAACCTGCAAAAGGGATGATCCAAGAGTCGGGGCAGCTGTATAAGACGATTCTTCAGGCTTGGGGACCAAAGTCAACATGGCTTTGAAGATTTTGAACTCAGAGCACAGCTGACAACCAGAAGCCCTGTCCGCCTGGCAGAGCCGGGACAGGCAGAAGGGAAACCATTCATCATTCTGCTATTTCAGAGACTTTGCTAGAGCTGCCTGTGATCAGTGCCCCTGACCCAGAGTCATGCTTCAGGCCACACATTTAATAGTATGGTAGACCCTGGGAGACCTCCTAGAACAGGAGTCTCCAACCTTTCCAGGTTGGCGGCCTGGAGGGAAAGGAAGGAGCAGGCAAATTTACGCTTGTGCTTGCGTGCATATATATGCAAACGGAGCCACATGCACCCGTGTGATGCTCGCAGCAGTGCTAGCACCCACACGCATGAGGAAATGGGGCTGCTAGCGCCCATGTGATGCTCTTGGTGGTGCTAGTACCTGCATGCATGCGCAAACGGGGCCGCTAGCGCCTGTAAATGGGAGTGCGCGCACTGGCCAGCCATTCCTGCAGCCCGGTGGCCAACAGGCCACGGACCGGTAGTGGGCCACAGCCCACAGGTTGGGGACCCCTGCCCTAGAATGTTGATCTGATCTTTTGGGGAAGAAGCAGAAATATCCTGGAGCAAACTCAGCAAGTGGGGCAGAAACTAATAGAGAAAAGCAACCCACAGGGAGGACCTCAGTTGTGGCCAATGTTGAAACCAGCAAAGAAGTATGGCCTCCAGTGGTCTCTCTCCTCAGCTCTCCCCAGTGGACTCTGAGTCCCTCCAAGCCTGGGGCAGAGCCATGAAGAAGAGGCGTGTCTCTTCTTTTGGGAGCCACTTACCAGCCACGGCATGAGGATCGGAGTAAAACTCATCCAGGTGCGAGGAGGAGCAATCCAGCGCGGCTTTCAGCTTCTTTAGCTTGGAGGCTCCAGCAGCAATGCGGAATAAGCCCTGGGGAGGACAGGAAACACACCCTTCCCTCAGCCAGGGTCCCTTTGCACTGGGATCTACACTGCTTAACTCCCCATTTCATGAGAAAGATCTCCCTTCCAAGATGGGGACGTTGCAAGACATCAGGGAAAGAAACCAGAGTCCATTCGGCTGACCTCATACACCGCTTGGGGACACGCTGAGCTGGGGCCGCTGAGGTCCTGATGGAATGGGATACCATTTCTTTGAGCAATCAGATACAGGAGGATCAGCTGGGAGAGAGTTCTGTCTTTCTTAGCCCATTATGGCAAAAGAGGGCTTGAAAACGCACCTCAGCTGAGTGACTCTTCCCTATTCCTCCTTGGAATATTCTGTGAACAGAAGTCAGCTTGTGCTTCAAAACAGAAGCATGTTTTTCCCCAGAAACAAATGGACAAATGGATGCTACAATTATGGCCACAAAGCTGACAGCTCTTCACAAGTGAACTCTGACTCAACTCTGACATCCTACATGTCCCTTCTTGTCGCGGTTTAAGTCTGTTCCCCCTAAAATCCTGATTGGCCAGCAGTTCCTAAAATCCGAGAGGGAACATGGGCTCCTTCTCACCCCACTGCTGCGAGAAGGCAGCCTTTGTGCTGCGGCTCTAGGGGTGCATTTATTCTTGCATCTCCCGGGGACAAGGCTGAAAGACACGTAACACAGACAGAGGTAGGGACCAAGTTCCTAAATACCAAACCACGATGTTGAACCTGCAGCTTTCTGCTCCAACACCCATTTTTGACAAGGCAAGTGGATGAGCCCGAAGGGGAAACAAATAGGCCTAGTTACGAAGCACAAGACAAAAGGGAAGTCTGAAAGACACACTGCTGCTTCTACAAAACATAGCAAAATAGCAATTTTGGAATAAATGGAAGTAAACTTCACTCCTTGCTACCCTCTTGCACATGGGCCTTGATTAGCTCCTCAAAGCCCTCCAGGAGGCTGCACATCACCTCCAGCTTCTTCTTCCTTCGCGGGTGGGGGGAGGACAGGCAACTGGCACGACCCTCCCAGTCAGGGAGCCTGGGGTATCAGAGAAGCACCTGCAGCTGCCATAAGACCAGTCTGGGCCAACAGTTTGCTACCAGAAGTGCAGTGAAGAAAGAAAGCTAAAATGACTCAAACAAGTGGACAATCACAATTGATTGCCAGCACAATCAAGACAACACAGCCAAGTTAGGCTCAAGTGTCTGCAAAACCTCCATCAAACCCTCTTCAAGGGATTTCAGGAAATTTGGCAGCCAAACTGGCCGTCCCAGACGAGCAGAAGGCAGCATATGGAGGTACAGACATGTGGGAGCCCCTTGGCCAGGGAGAAAGAGGCACTTTCGCCTAGTGGTGAAAGCACCCAGCTAAACAGAAGACCGTGAATTCAAGTCCCACCTTAGGCACGAAAGCCGGCTGGGTGATCTTAGGTCAGTCACTCTCTCTCAGCCCAACCCACCTCACAGGGTTGTTGTTGTAGGAAAAAAAGGAGGAGGAAAGTGTGCTGGATATGTTTGCCACCTTGAGTTATTTGCAAAATAATAAAGGTGGGATGAAATAAATAGGGCACTGCTGCCACCAGACTTGGCCCGTCTAGTATGTGCAAGAGAAGACCCCAGGGTTCTTCCAGCCCAGCAGCTAAGCTTGCCCCACAGAGGAAAAGAGAAGAGTCACCCATGTGGACCCCTCACCCACCTCCTCCTTCATGCCTGTTTCCAAAAGCATCATCACACAGGCCTCAATGGGGACGGCGATTTCTCGGCTGCTACGCTTGAGATGCTCCTCCAGGGGAGTGCCGAAAGCTGGTTTCTCAGTCCACTTGTCTAGTTAGAGAAGCAGAATTAAAAGTCAGCCACACAACTGGGAAACCACCATGCAGGGGGGGGGAGGAGGAAGAGATCTGCAGTATGGTCATTAGGCATCATACAAGAAGATCTGAACCGTTTGATGGCAGAGCCCTTTAAATTTTGTCCCCAGGAAGAACCAGAAACCATGTTTGCAGCCTGGGAGAAATCAACCCAGGCGGCTTCCCACACAGGCTGAGGTGCCTGGATTGGCCAGGGCTCTCAGCTCACAAGGCCACGTTCGCCAAAGAGTTGACTGCTATGAGGGGCTGGGCTTTTGCAACAGAACTGCTTGGGTGAGTGCCAGAATGCCACCACCATGCTTAGAGAGCAAAGTCAAATGACAGATAATCAACCCAGGGAGATTTTTGCAGTTCTTCAGAAACATCATTCACACCCACGTAACACAGTTGCTAGAAAAACATGTGATTTGGGACCAGGAACAAAAACAGGTAGCAATGTTGGCTGCAACAATGATTGAGGCATGCTGTCGATTATCAGGTAATTTAATTAAGCAGTAAGCTTTCCTCAGTTTTTCATGCTAGGGTTCCCAGTCCTTGAGGTATTTGTGGCAAGGGATGCTAAAAGCAGGTTGGGTTGCCACAGGGGTGAGAACAGGTAGCTAAGGCAGGAAGATCCGCCTCTCGTTGAATTACGTGGCCGGGGGTGAGCCGTTCTTACAAGGAAAGGTGATTTCTTGGTGATCAGAGTTTCCTCCCAGGAAAAGAGATGGTGACCATTCTGTCCAATCAGGAATAGCAACAGCAACTGGATTTATATACTGCTTCACAGTGCTTTACAGCCCTCTCTGAGCGGTTTACAGAGTCAGCCTGTTGCCCCCAACAATCTGGGTCCTCATTTTCCCGACCTCAGAAGGATGGAAGGCTGAGTCAACCTTGAGCCATCAGGATCGAACTCCTGGCAGTGGGCACAGTCAGCCTGCAATGCTGCATTCTAACCACTGCGCCACCAGGGCTCCTAGAAAGCTGTTCAGCAGCCTTTTCCATTGCAATATTGTAATCCAACTGCTGGCAATCCAGCCACCCCCAATTATGGATGACCTCAACTTTGCTTGTCTTTCCCAAGGCTCTGAAGCCCAGGTCTTTTTCTGAGGCTCTGGGTCAGGGGTGTGTGTCTGTGTGTGTGTGTGTGTGTGTGTATGTGCGTGTGTGCCCATCTGGACTGTTTTTGACTGTTTGGAGCTGCTGGAAATTCCCAGGGTGCAATTTTCTTTTAAAAAAAAAGTTTTTAATTGCATAGGCTACCCTGAGCTGCATGCTGATTGGGCAGGTATACATAGAGTGAGCAAATAAATAAATACCTTTTCTCAATTAAACAATCTGGAGAGTGACGTGAATTTTGCCAAATGGCCCACACAAATAATTTCACTTGCTCTCCAGTCTGCTAAGTACATTTAACACCATTTCAGTTCTCTTCTATTCTAAATCAAAAGGTTAAGATAGAGGTGCCTGAGCAGACTGTTAGTTATTCAGGAAGAACTTAGAAAGGAGAAGTCTGAAAGCTCTCCCAGACATGTGATGCTTCCACAAAGCTGTTTGTCTTCAACCCCTGCAGACAAAAATGGCGAATCCTTGATGGCCCACCCCGAATCAGAGCTGGGAGCTCCGTGCAGCACAGAATTAAGCCTCTCCAATAGGCTGCGATGGAACAGACTGGATGACTTGAGAGAAACTAGCCCCTGAAATTGTGCTTTCGGCAAAGCTGCGCTTATGTCACAACCTTCAGCATTGGTGCACAGCAAGGTCAAAATAACGGTGCTCTTCTAATGCTGCTGAACTACAAAGGCCAGCAGCCCCAACCGTGAGGTCAGAGGGTGGGAGTTGTTGCTTGGCAGTATCAAAGGGACCACAAAGTCCATCCCTGGAGGTCAGGATCTGCCACTGTCTAGAGTAACTTCCCTCCCTCATTACGCTGCCTCATAATGAATTTATGAAACCTACGGCCTTCATCAATGCAGTGGCTTGTAAAGGAGTATTTCGTTTTTTAAGGTTTAGAATATTAGCAGAAAACATGTCATTTCAGGGCTAATTAGCCACAGCCATGACTATTTTACCTTGATAAACTAAATACTACCGTATATATTTTACTTGATTTTTAGATGATTTCATATTTTTTGCCATTTTTATTGTTGATAACTGCCTTTAGTATATTTTACATGATTATAAAATTGTTTCTCAGAGTGAGATGGGTGGCATATAAATTTAATAAACAAACAAACAAACAAAGCAGATAGAAAAACAATTCAGCCTTCTTAGGACAATGTAGCTCAGCTAACCAGCTATTTACTGGGATACTTGTGGGATTCCTCCATCACTGAAAGGCCTTTTCAAGGTCAAATAGCCCCTCCTCTCCTTCCCTGCAGGATCTGCTAAATTGTTCTGGAGGCTGGTCTTTGGGAGGACTCAATGGCGCCTCCTTCCCGGCAGCCATGTTTGAGAAGGCTATTTTGCATGCACAATATTTAAGGACAGGGCACCACACAAAAAGTTTTGCGAGCAGGAGGCTACGATCCGACATCTCTGGGAAGAGATGCTGATCAGAGCAGACTTCGCCAAGAACTTCATATATTCCCCAACAAGGTGACTGAGGAAAAGCGCGAGGTACCAGGGGAGAGACCATGGCTCCACAACTGGCCAAGGAGTGGGCTGTCATGCCTCACCTGTCCAAGGAATGGTAATGCTCTGGAGGAGCTTCAGACGAGTTCCTAGGATTTGTTAGTGGGTTAAGAGGGAACTGGGAGAGTTTCAGGGATGCAACTGCAAAAGGGAGAGGATAATTTTGCAAGATGTACCAACCATTAAGAAAACTCCCATGTTTTCATTCAAGGAGGACAGCATGCGGAAAGGGGGCGAAGTAAACTGGAGGAGGAGGTGGAGGAAGAGGAGGAGGAAGAGTGCAGAGATGGCACAGGCAAAGCAGGAGGCAGAGCACGGAGTTACTTTACCTTGATGGGCCTGGATTTCGGGGAGCACCTTTTCTAAGACTGCTAATGCTTTTCTATGGTAATCTGCTTGGGCTTCTAATAACTGAGAACAAAACCCATATTTTAAAACAAAAGTTAGCACTGAATGAAATGAACAGAACAGCACACAGACAGAAGGATTAAGCAGGTAAAATGTATGTCCAAGAACAAGGTATGCTACCTGGGGGGGGGGGGACAGTTACTCACCGAGATAAAGTGTCTTGCATAGTCCCCTTCTTTGGAAATGAAGTTATACATATCTGCGGCAAGTTGGTCCTGGAGATTTTGGGAAGGGGTGTAGAAAAAAGAAGATGCAAGTTAGTATCACAAGACACTGCCTCGCCCAGCAGCCCTCTGGAATAGGCACAGCAATCTGCAGAGGAAATTAAACAGGCAGACAGATCCTGAACCAGCTCTCCAGGATAATGAAGTTAGGACATGAAAAGGGAGTCAAATCCACAACCCCATTGGATCCTTTGTATTCTTCATGAAAATGACCATATCCTGCATAAGGTCCAGGAATCCTTACCTAAACTTCCCTTTCAAAAAAAAACACCAAATTCTGTATTTTGCATCATTATCTCATGTGCCTATTTTAAATGAATATAATCACAGTCCATTACCTTCAATACAAGACAGGAAAACTTATTCAATATTGGCTTCAAACTTTCTACCATTTTTACATAATCCAAATAATTTGTGCAAGAAACAAAGCTATACACTATACTTTATTAAAAATCAGATAAAAGTAAGCATGCAGTGATGCTTAGATGTTGGTGAACCCCTTTGAATTTTCAATATTTCTGCAGAAATGTAATATAAAACAGGTGGACTTCCTTGCACAGATTCTCCCACAACATTTGTATAGGATTATGGTCGAGATCTTGACTTAGCCCTTCCAAAACATTGACTTTCTTCTGCTTTAAACAATTCTTTGGTCATACCAATTGCTTGTTGCATGATCCACTTTCTCTTCAGCTTCAAACCACAGTCCTCTTTTTCATCTAGAATTTGGTGATACAATTCAGGATTCATAGTTCTATCAATGATGAAAGTCATCCTGGTCCAGACGCAGCAAAGCAGAACCAAACCCTGATGCTGCCACCATCAAATTTTACAGTTGGGATAAGGTTCTTGGAAGTTTTGCCTTTCAACAAATATTTTTCATTCAAAAATGTATATTTGGGTCTCAGCTATCTACAGAACACTCTTCCAATAGACTTCTAGCTTATCCACGTGGTCTTTTGCAAATTGTACATGGGCAGCAATATCCTTTTGGAGAGGCATGCCTTTCTCCTTGCAACCTTGACATGCACACCACTGTTATTCAGCATTCTGCTAATGGTGGTGTCATAAACACTGACATTCACCGGTTCAAGAGATGCCTTTGGTTCTTTATATGTTATCCTGGGTTTGAGACCTTCTGGAGTATTACAATCTTGCTCTTGGTGTTATCTTGGTTGGTCGACCAGTCCTGGGGAAGGTAACAATGGTGTTGAATTGCTTCCGTTTGTACACAGTCTGCCCAACAGTGGATTGGTGGAGTCCAAACAATTTGGAAGTAACTTTTTCCAGCCTGGTGAGCATCAACAGCTGTCTTTCAAAAGGTCCTCAGGAATCTCCTTTGTTCAAGCCACATGTGAGTCCTTTCCAGAAATATGTGGCATGAACAAAGGAGATTTCTGAGGAGCTTTTGAAAGACAGTTGTTGATGCTCATCAGGCTGGAAAAATTACAAAATTATTTCCAAAGAGTTTGGACTCCACCGATCCACTGTTGGGCAGATTGTGTACAAATCTCTTGTCTTTTTTTTATAGCTCAATCAATTAGGGTGGATCCTTCCTAAGTCTCTTTCTCTGACTGTTAAGCACTTGCCTCTCCCTCTTGTCTGGTCATTCTCTAGGCAGCAACTCTTCCCTTCTTACCTCAAAGTCATTCCCACATTCCATTACACCATGACACACTTCCACACAGCCATGTTGTGAAGATCAGACTTTGATACTGAATATCCAGAACATTTGTATCTTTGTTCCTAGCCACTGCATTTTTTCTTCATCTGGACTAGATCAGATCAGATCAGATCACAATAGAGCTGCAAGGTACCTTGGAGGTCTTCTAGTCCAGCCCCCTGCTGAAGCAGGAGTCCCTATATCATTTCAGACAAGTGCCTGTCCAGTCTCTTCTAAGAACCCTCGAGTGCTGCAGCACCCACAACGTCTGAATGGATTGTCTACCCTCCATTTTATGGAGAAATAATTTGGAGGCTTAAGGCGGTAAATATTTGGCAAGCTTTAGAGGTTAATTGGCTAAATACTTGGCTCTTTTGTGATCCAGTTTTAACCTGTTGCATGGACAACTTAGTTGTCATTCTTATCCTTCCCTGGATCCCAATTATCAAGCGATGTTTGCAGCTGCTTGGATTCCTAAGGAATTGTTGGTATCAAGAGGAGATATTTGTCCAGCAATTCACATTTGTCAGACTTTCAGCCACTTTGTTGCCTTCACAGGTCCATGCATCACCTGACCTGAACTCTTTTGGGGAGAGACTTGTAAAAGCTGAGCAGATGACCAATATCATTTTTAACTGAGGGCAAGTCCAATTCAGGGAGAGCTATATGAAAAAGCATCTATGAGGAAAGTTAAGAGGAGAACTGAGCACCCAATTCCAGCAATTCAAATGTAACTTTGGACAGCAATCCTAAGCAATAGCAATAGCACTTAGACTTATACAGGTAGTCAAGTTACGAATGTAATGGAGCCTGCCCATTCCGTTCATACCGTGAGGATTCGTAGGAGTGAATCTTGTACCTTGAACGCGATTCACTCCCACCTTTCGCCCACGCTAATTTAATGTGTGGGTAAACGCGCGGCTTGTTAAGTGAACATGAGGTATTTCAGGGTGGGGAAAGCCATAGGGGGCCTAGTTATGGAACAGGCCATCTTCAGACCAACCAAGGCCTCCCCTGACCCACTGAAATACCTCATGCTCCCTCCCCTGGGGGCCCACAATTGCTCCCCCCCTATCCTGCCGCGCTGGTTCACTTACCTTGTGAAGATCTGTCTCCTCTCCAGCTTCTCTGTTTCTTTCTCTGCTCCCGGCAAGAGCAGAGGGAGGCCTCCAAGGCCCAGAACGGACCTCTGGAAGCAAGTGACCGCCGCCCACAGCCTCCGTTCTGGGCCTCGGAGGCCTGGAGGAGGCCTCTGAGGCACAGAATGGGCTTTTGGAGCCCCGCTGAAGCGTCCCCCGGTGTCATTTCCAGGTGGCAGCAGCCCAGAAAAGGTCTCCAACACCCGGATCAGGCCTTTGGAGCCCCGCTGAAGTGCCCCCGGCGTCCTTTCCAGGTGGCAGCGGCCCGGAAAAGGCCTCGGACAGCCAGATCAGGCCTTCGGAGCCCCATTGAAGCATTCCCCCAGCATCATTTCTGGGTGTCGGAAGCCTTTTCCGAGCTGCTGCTGCCTGGAAAGGACATCGGGGTATGCTTCAGCGGGGCACCGAAGGCCCATTCTGGGCCTCGGAGGCCTCCTCCTCCTTTCCGTTCCGTTCTCTGTTGCAGACAACAGAGGCCTAAACTACCGTGAGATCTCGCGCCACTGATCTTGCATGAACCTGCGTTACTTTAGGCCTCTATTCTCTGCGAACGCACCGAAGGAAGCAGCGAAACAGCCAAGAAAGCGAAGGATCTCTCGATCTTCGCAAGGTGAGTATCCACAGGCCTAGTGCCTAGGGAGACTGGGGGGGGGGGGGGATAGCCAGGATGAATGTTGCAGTGCCACTGTGGTTGTTCATAAGGGTGAATAGGGGGTACTTTGAACGCTCGCTAAGGGAACGCTTGTAACTTGGGGATTACCTGTATACTACTTCACATGCTTTACAGCCCTCTCTAAGCGGTTTACAGAGTCAGCCTGTTGCCCCCAACAATCTGGGTCCTCATTTTACCAACCTCAAAAGAACAGAAGGCTGAGTCAACCTTGAGCCGATGAAATTCGAACTGCCGAACTGCTGGCAGCCGGCAGTCAGCAGAAGTAGCCTGCAGTACTGCATTCTAACCATTGTGCCACCACGGTTCATGGCAAGCAAAAGGGCTAATGGGATTTTTATTTATTTACATTTCATTCTTTCCCGACTGCCCATCTCTCCTCAAGGGGGGGGGGGGGGGGGGGCTCTGAGCGCTATAACTCAGCTTGATTGAAAAGCTGGTTCCTGTTAGTTCTAGATTTCTCAACTTTAGCAACTTTAAGATGTGTGGACTTCAACTCCCAGAATTCTTTAAGATTCTTCATTCTTAGACCAAATAATTTATTAATTCTTTAAGATGTGTGTGGACTTTTAGGAACTGAAGTCTACACATCTTGAAATTGCTGAGATTGAGGAACACCGTTCTAGAGACTGCGTACAGGAGACCAAGAACAGTTATCATCAATTTGAAGTAAGTTTCCTAGGAAGCCAGGGCTGTTAGTAAGATAAGGAACCTCTCCCTCTGACCTGAATGAAATTCAGGCATAAAAGATATTAATAAATAAGCTCCAGATGAAAAATCCCGTTTGCCCTGAAAACCAAGAACATGACCTTCTGTCCGAGATGTTTTTTTACTAGGGATTCCCAAAGGTGTTTTTTCCCAAAGGCAACTGAACTTCCTTGGGTTTTTTTTCCTTTGAAAATGTTTCTCTTCTCATCCAAGAAGCTTCTTCATTTCTAACTTTCAGTTCCTTTAAACGTTTTCAAAGGGGAAAAAAAAACTCAAGAAAGTCCAGTTGCTTTTTGGAAAAAGACTGATTGAGAATCTCCATTTTGCTAGGAAGGGAAATGTAAAACTTCTCCAAACATTCATCAATTCTCCATCAGAGACTGGAGCAAGAATTCCCAAAAGAACACACCTTGCATTGCTCTACTTTATTTCCAGCTTCATCCATCTCCTCCTTAAGGGAATCTATCTTAGACGGGAGCCCCTGGAAGTTAGTAGCTGAGGTTTTGTGGGCTTGGTTCCACCTGTATAAAAGAAAGCAAACATCCAGAAAGAATTCCAGGAGAGAAAACACTTATGAAGGATTAATGGTCTTCCTAACCGTGGTGCCCAAATCCTGTTCTTCCAAAATGAATCTTTGTTTTCCATGCAGAAGCATATTTTGCAGAACAGGATCTTCAAATGAAACTACTTATGAAAAGGCAAGCAGGAAGTGAAGAAATAGAGTTTATGAACTGAATATATCCTTGAGACAGAAGTTAAGGGGAGGATGTCTGGTCTGTAACTCCAACTAAATAAGCATGTCACGCCAACTGCATGCCAAATAGATATGGGACCTAGAAAGCCACACTATTCCTGGTGTACATGGACTCCTATTCAAAGCATGACAACATAATTGCAAGTAGAGGATCCATTCCATTGCTCTCTGGCACAGAGATGGTGTGGCTGATGAGTGAGGGCTTGTGGGAACTGGAATTCATCTGGGGGCCCGTGGGTTCTTCTCCACTTGGCTACTCGAGTAGAAAGCTGTCTTATGTGCCAGATTACTACGTTATGGGAGAGTTGATGCTGTCCTAGTGAACAACATTGGTTATATTTGTGTCAAATCAATCCCATTGCACAAGCACGCCTACAGTACATCGACTTTGGATGGGAGCTGATAATCCCCTGGGCAGCTGAGCCAAGTGAGGAAACAAGGCAGACTCTCTCTCCTCCGAAGGGGGAGAGGATGGCAATGTCTGGAAGGCTGGATGTGGCCTGAAAATCAACTATGATACCGATAAAGGAGAATATTTGTAGCTCAGGGTTGAAATGAAGGGTCCTTGGTGTTCTCTGAGCTTGGTTGCTTTCTTGCAGATGTTTCATTATCCAAATTAGGTGCCGTGATGATGTTATCTAGTTTGGGTAATGAAACGTCTGCAAAAGAACAACCAAGCTCAGAGAGCACCAAGGACCCCTCAGATCAACTATGGAGCAGATGTGCTTGCAAAGAAGGGGGACTGATACTTACTGAGCATAAAAAGGAACAGGAGAGTTGTACTTTACCGAGCTCTTGCAGAATCCCAGTCTAGGACCATCTTAGCAAGCTGCTTCCTCTGTTTCTGAATATTGGGGATTTCCATCTGCAAGCAGAGACAACAGGAAACTGACATTTGACACTAACTATACAACCATTATATTTGTCTAAACCCCACTGAATGTTGCTGCTTTTATTACTCTTCCTGGTAAGAGGTAAGCCTAGGTTAGGATCGATGGTGGCAGCTGGAGCAGCTTACCTCGGTGAGTTGATTCAGTGGGTCCAAAACATCCTTTTCAACCTGCATCTCATGGTGAGAGAGTTCCATTGCAAGTTTATTCTCCGCTTCTCCACAAGTCTCCAGCATTTTCCTACCAGCAAAGAAAAACATTATCGGCTTCATCTGATTTGCTCTTACAGCCCAAAGGAGCGGAAGGAGCCATTCCCCCAGCAAAATAAAGCACATTAGCTTGTTACAGTTCTCCAACCATTTCTCAACAGGCTCAGGAAGGGGTGAATGGATGGGAGAGCCTTTATTCTCACAGGTGCCTGTGGAAAAACAAGATTCTAAGAGATGGTTAAAGGGAGCATCCAGACTGTGCTAACCAAGCTGTCTCTCTCTGGCTGGAATCATCACATGGGAATAGCTGCAGAGGTACAAAAGATGAAGCCGTTTCTGCCCCTCTGTTTCAAAAGTGTGTAAATGTGGTCTGCTGCATATACAGGTAGTCCTTGACTTACAACAGTTCATTTAGTGACCGTTCAAAGTTACGGCACTGAAAAAAGTGACTTATGACCATTTTTTACATTTATAACCGTTGTAGTATTCCCATGGCCACATGATCAAAATTCGGACGCTTGGCAAATGGCTCGTATTTATGACGATTGAGTTGTCCTAGGGTCACGTGGTCACCTTTTGTGAACTTCTGACAAGCAAATCTGGGAGCCAGATTCACTTAACATCTGTGTTACTTCCTTAACAACTGCAATGATTCACTTTAACAATTGTGGCAAGAAAGGCTGTAAAATGGGGCAAAACTCATTGAACATCTGTCTTGCTTAGAAACAGAAATTTTGGGCTCAATTGTGGTGGTAGAAAAAGCCGAAGACCTCTTCGGCGTTCATGTTGTTCACATATGACTGCTGAGCTGCCATTCCGGCTGGATTGAAGCTCCAAGACATGAATTACAACTGAAAACATTAAAACAATAAATATAAAAGCAACCACCAATAGGAAGAGGAGGAAAGCAGTGTAAATAACCAGGAAAGTATAAAATAATTTCAATCCCCCCAAAAACATAACGTGTTTTATTAACAGCGGCCCACAATCTGAGCGAATGAGCGCCAGTCCAATTTCTTGAGGAAAGGTCCACCCATAAGCCAGTCTTTGCTGGTGGGGCACCTAAAGGGCCTCAAAGGACATTTTAAAGTAAAAGGGTGACCATATGAAAGACAGCCTTGAGGCATTTCGGATTCTATTTATTTATTTAAAAGGAGAGGCACCCTGTCTTTGGGACATGCAATGCCTGGATCCTCTAGCTAGCCATTTTGCGAAACCCCACATGGAAACAGCTTCTTCCTCTAAGAATCCATGACTGTAAGATGGATTCTTCAGCAATTCGTACTTTTTTTAAGAAACTGTGTTTAGTGAGGTGAGAGCTTACATGGCAGAAAGGGGAAAGTGAGGCTGGCTCCCAATTTGCGAAGAGGGCGAGGACGACGGGCAGATCCAGAAAGGAGGTTCAGCTCTTACCCCAGTAGTGTTTCCTCGCTGAGCTGCTGGGCACCTTCCTGCATGTTCTGAGCAAAAGCCGTGAGGGGAAGCTTCTTCTGCAAAGGAAAAGAAAGGCACCGTTTGCAGCAAGGTAATATTCCAAGCCTCCTAATGAGCTTGGAGGAAACATGGCACCTGCCAGCTCCTGCGTGCAACCATTCAGCCTGAGGGGAAAACCAGGGGGCAATCGCAGGTCTGATGGTCGGACAGAGACTTTGAGAAACGTCAGCTCGAGAGAGACAGGTCTGGCAGCCAGCGTGGGGCGTGTACAGACACACTCGGCAGACCTCTCACGGTGAAGCCTTGGGTTGCCCTGCCAATGAAGGCAGGCCTGATGGGCTCTCGAAGCTGGTCTGTGAATCTGAAAAGGGGCATCTGAAACGAGGGTCCAGAACCGCTTTCTGGTGAGAAGGAAGCAGCTCTGGGGAGGAGAGGTTGTGTTGGGTGAGGGCCTGTTGGGTCACCTCGCATGAAGCTGGGATCTGAGCCCATGCAAAGCAACTGGAAAATGGGGGAGACTTTCTCCGCAGGGGTTTCTTTCTCTGTATTTTGTGACTGCCTCTTCTTTCTTGCATGTTAGAGCAATACAAAGAAGTAAATAAAAACAGAATACCAAGGGCGATCCTGCCATCTTGGGGGAAGAGAGGAAACACGGACGCACAGCAAGGGGCTTGAGAGGGGAAAATTACAGGCAGGGGCTACTCACGTGTCTCTTTTCAGCCTCAGTTCCATACTGTCCTTGCAAACACATCACCAGCCGCTTAGAGGAATTGTGGCAAACAGACCTCACGTTGTCAAGACGTCGCTCGATCTAGCCAGAGAGCAGACAGGGCAGGATAAAGGCATGTCGTTAAATGAGCAATCGCTAGTCTAGGACAGGGGTGTCAAACTCGCAACGTCACATGGCGTGTCGCGACATCTCGTGACTTTCCCCCCATTGCCGGCAATGGGGTGGGCGCGGTTTCGGCATGACGCATCCGGCCCACGGGCCGGCAGTTGGACACCCCTGGTCTAGGACTACCTGTACACCCAAATGTAACTGTTCTTTTACCTATCCTTTCAGTCTTCTCCCTTTCATCCCCCAGCTATGTGGCTACATAATACTCCCTCCTCAGTTCTATGTACCATGCGCAGGGTGAGCTGTGTTCCATACCTGATTACATGCTCACATTTTTATTTAGAACTTTAAAATATCATAGGATTCTTTGTGGATTTACTGGCAATTTGGTGAGAGCCATTTTGCTGTAGTGATGAAGGTGCTGGCCTGGAAACCAGGAGGAAGTGAGCTCCAGGCTCTTCTTTCTTAGGCATGAAAGCCGGCTGGGTGACTTTGGGTCACTCACTGTCTCTCAGAGTCGTTGTTGGGAGAAAAATAGGAGCAGGAGTATTGCCACATGCGTTGAATAAAGTATGTTAAAGGGGCAGGCTATAATAATATACTAAGCCAATACCAGTAGTTGTTGACTTACGGCTACAATTGAGCCCAAAATTTCTGTTGCTAAGCAAGACAATTGTTAAATGAATTTTGCCCCATTTTTATGACCTTTCTTGCCAGAGTTGTTAAGTGAATCACAGCAGTTGTTAACTTAAGACACAGCAACGGTCATAAATATGAGTCAGCTACCAAGTATCTAAATTCTAATCATGTGACCGTGGGGATGCTGCAACAGCCATAACTCACTTTTTTCAGTGTCATTGTAATTTCGAACAGTCGAATGGTTGTTGAGGACTACCTGTACACTATATTAATAATATACTACATTGACATGTTACAACATCCTAAGTTATTGGGGAGAGCTTGATGCATATGAAGACCAACAGCTGCCGAAGTGGCAGCTGTGACTTCATACTATTGTGAACAGATGATGATGATGATGATGATGATGATGATGATGATGATGATGATGATGATAATAATAATAATAATAATAATAATAATAATAATAATAATAATAATAATAATAATAATAATAGAATCTCTGAGGGACTGTGAAGAAGGTGCAGTGAAGCTACTATGCCATGAAGGGTCACTGAGTACTGGAGAGACCAAACTGGCCTATAAGAAAGAGCAAATGAAGAGCCGGAAAGGGGCACGGCAAGGCAAAGTATTACAGGCAAAGGCAAGAACTGGCAATGAGCAGGAAAGTTGAAGAAAGAGACAGAGAGACTAATTCCGGTTGCACAAGGCCAAGCCTTATGAACAAAGGCATACAAAGCCAGAACTGAGACGACAGCAATTAACAGCAAATGTTGCTTCTGCAAAGAAGCTGAAGGATCGGTGGTCTACTTTGTTAGCTGCTACAAGAAGATCTCACAGACTGACTACAAACAACAGCCTGGCAACAGTGAAGCACTGGAAGATCTGCAAGAAATACCATTTGCTTGCCAGCAAGAACTAGCGGGACCAACAAATAGGCAAAGCAATAGAAAATGAAGAAGCTAAAGTGCTCTGGTCTTGGGTGCCATCCCCAAACATCTGGAGAGCCCCTTGAATACCATTGGCACTGAAAAAAAATCATCATCAGTCAATTGCAAAAGGCAGCTTATAACTTTACTAAGAACACCTTATATATCCTGTGACAATATACCATCAAACAACATCTGCCTATTCCAGGACCTTGGAAAGGACTTGATAGGTTTATAAAAATGCCAAATCCAGTCTAAACATTGGCTGACTGTGTGACAAACCGTTATAATAAAATATTATATAATTATAATATAATAATACTGCAAGAAGTTTAGCACAGAGGTAGCAATGGAATTTGGTTTACGAAATGTGCTACAGTAGCTATAAACTGGATGAATGAACTGAAATGCTGAATGTCCATCAGAATGAAGCCTACAAGTGTCTGGGCATTTTACACGGGATAACATCAAATATGGACAAGTTTAGTAAAGGATACAGATGTATCCAAAGAGTGAGAAAAGTTCTAAAGACAAAATTGATGGTGGAAGCACCATCAAAGTTAACAATACCTGAGCCAGACCTGCAATACGATACATTGCCGGAATTATTAACTGGACACAAGCTGAGCTGGACAGGGTGGGCCAAAAAACAGGAAAGCTAGAGACTATTCACTATGCATTACATCCCTGCAGTGATATTGATAGATTAATACCTGCCCTGCAGAAATTGAGACAGAGGTTTACTTCAAATCAAACAAACTGTCAAAGAATGAAAAGCAGGCATTGCCTGTTTATGTAAAAGAGCCAAGAACAAGCATTGATGCATGTTAAAAATTGGAATTATTGATTGTACAGGAAACAAACGTGAATATTGAAGTAATAAAAACATGACTGGAAAATGGAGAAGCTAAAGTGCTCTGGGTGCAATCTCAAAACATCTGGAAGAAAAACATTACACAGTCAATTTCTACCAAAGTTAGAGGGGAAAGTGGACGACAATACTGTGAAACCTGTCAATGGCTTACATAACACGCTAGATTTAAGTGTGATTGAAAAGAAGTAAGTGTGGACAATTGATGTGGCAATACTAGGGGATTGCAGAATAGAAGAACTGAACATCACAAAGTATTCAAAGCTGAAAATTATGGCACCATCCGGCCATGATGGTCCAAGTGATTATCAGCACTCTAGGTCAGAGGCCCCCAACCTTTTGGGCACCAAGGACCGGTTCCATGGAGAGAGGTTTTTCTGCAGACCGGAGGGGGCCTGATTTCATGTACTGCCTGCATCCCGTGGATGGGGCTTTGCTGGTTTGTGCGGACTGGTTTCTGGCATGCTGCGGCCCGGGTTGGGGACCCCTGCTCTAGGTGCCGTATCTTAGACAGCACTTAGAAAATCTGTGCATTGACAAAACCACAAAATCTCAATTACAAAAAGTCACACTGCTTGGATCCACATGGATAATACGCTGATACATTACCACATCCTAGGTTCTTGGAAAGAACTTGATGGCTATGAAGGCCAACAGCAGCTAAAGAACTGGCAGCTGTGACTTCACATTGTTGTGAAGAGACAGTAATAATAATATTTTAAAGTCACAGATAAAAAGGGAAAATAACATGTAAATATATATGGGTACCTGCACTGTGATAACTGCCAGGTGAGGGGTGAAACTACGATATATACAACTCTTAATTAAGAAACTGAATACTTCCAGATGGATGGCTCCTGGCAGCCTAGCTCTCCTTGAGGGGGTGGATGGGTGGGGTGGGAATGGAAGCTGTAATAGAGGAAAGGATTCTAAATAAAAGACTGGCTGGCTTCACATGTTGTATTAATTTAGTGAATTACTGAACTGTTTTCACACTTCACAGTTAGCCATGGCAGGATTCCTGCAGCATGCTACATTAAAATCAAGCCAGCATCCCATGATGCATGAATTTGGCCTTTATCATGGGAGTCTACCAAAAGCCATATGAATGAGGAATCGCACAATAAAATCTTTGTGCAGAAGAACCTGTGCTGTAAAAGAGAGGTTGTGGGCAAGACACAAATGATAAGCAGCACACATTCTCTTAAAGAGCTTTTGTCCAAAGGTCTGAGAAGTTAAACACATTCACCAAGGTTGGCTGGAAATCTCCACATATAAATTGCATTTTATTTTCCTGCTACATTTTTATGAGTGGGGAAAGTTAAATGGAAGCCTTCTGGAACATTTTCATTTGAACAAACCTGAAAAACTATGGTTCAGCTGCAAACATAGGAATCCCCTTAAGACTTTTAAGTTCTGTCTTTTAAAAAAATTGCCTTAGAACAGGGGTCTCCAAACCTGGCAACTTTAAGACTTGTGGACATCAACACTCACGGCTGGTTCAGGAATTCTGGGAGCCACAGGCCGTAAAGTTGCTATAGTTGCCCACCCCTGAGCTAAACGATGCACTTCCTTGATAATGCTGAGATGCTGCGGCCATCTGCCAGCCTGTCCTCTCTGAGGAGCAGAGGGAGGAGGCGGCTGACTTGCAGGGCATCTGCACCCCCAGGGGAATCGCTATTCTGAATCATCTAATGACGGTCCAGTGAAGCGAAGCAGCTCAGGCAGAGGAGGGAACTTGCTGTGGGTTGTGAGGTGGAGCTGGGCCCTGTGTTGCAAGACTCCTCCCAAACTGGAGTTTTGTGTCTTCCCATTAGCAGAACCAGCTGCTGCACCTGGGGGGCAAATGGCTCACAGTCATTTCTTTCCCCAAGAAAGGTGGAGGGAGATCCGAAACCTCCCGCCCAGCTTCTTCAACAGCTGTCAGTTGAACACCAGGAACACCACTGGTGAAGGAACCTGGACTTAAAGTGAACACAGCTCATTTTTCCACACAACCCTCCCTCTTCGCAGGGCACAAAAATGTTCTTCACACTGATTACCACGGATGATACCTAGTCGGATGATGATGATGATAATAGTAATAGTAGTAGTAATAATAATAATGATGATGATGATGATGATGTCTGCAAGCCAGCAACCCAGCTCAGAGAGCACCAAGAACTCCACAATTAAAAAAAAAAAACCTACCGAATCACTTATCTTAATTCTGATATTTTGGCTTCCAATTATAATTAAAAATTATTGCTGAACAAATGCTTTTATTTTAACCTATTTTCCTATGGTATTCCCTCCCTATTATTATTAGATGGCAAGCACCCACATGGAAGGCCGAAGCAAAGACAGCAAGACACAATAAATGCAGACACGACAATTGCCCAGTTGGATGCGGATGCTCGTTGGATCGTGCAAGGAGCTGTTCGTCAACCCAAGTCAAAAAATTCTTATTACGGTGACAGACCAGCAAATTGTCAATCCGAAAAGCGCATTCTGCACCTGCAGGAATAATGCTAGGGAGATGATAACAGTTCCCTCCAGGTCATGAACTGGTAACTGAAAGAGGCACAATTCCCTATACAAACAGCAGGTGCTGTCCAGAACAAGAAGGGGAGCCCAGTCGGCCTGGGGGGAGGGGTCCCTTGTAGCTCCCAAGGCCTCTTAGTCAGAGCTGTTTGCAGAGATTATGTTTGAGAGCAATGAGCCATTTAACTGTGTTTACGGAAACATATGACATACTTCCTCCTGACGGAAAGGACTTTGCTTGGGAGAATATGTCAAAGAACAGAAACATTTGGCAAAAGGCACACGGTGCATGAAGTTGGGCCTAAGACAAAACGTGGAAGCTTCTGCCCAGCAAGTGGATGAGTAAGCAATTCCGCCTGGGCGTCCCAGAACCAACAAAGCCATGCCTGCAAAAAGCACTTGCCAACAGTTGGAGAGAAGAATTCCTGGCTTCCCTCCATCTCCACGCCTCCAAATATTTCTTAGGATTACCAAGGCAACAAAATAGGAGAATGCAGGGAAGACTTGAGAAAAAATGCAGATATTTAAATAGGAATATGGACAAATTTGTTATCTTTTCCCTGCTCCTCTGATTTGGGCAGACCATAAACTAACTTAAATACATGAAGGAAAGCTGAAATGTAACATTATTCAAAGAAAAGAGCTTAACGCTTGCAGTTCATGCTTATAAAGTGAACATCCCAAACCCCAAATTTGTAAGGTAGAATCTAGTTAAGTTTTAAATGCACAGAATAAACAAGAGAGATTTGACAGTTGGAACTTGATGCTCATGGGGAGTCTTCAAAGAAACTTGCCTTCCCTTTCTACTGCATGGACTTAAGAAATATAACAAAAGTGATTAAATGCTTTAATCCCCAATTAAAATCCTACCAAATATGTGTCTCAACCCAGAGGCTGAGACACATATTTGGCACGGCTGCTGGAACGGCTTCTAGTGCTGATTTTATTCAGATAACATGGAAAATGTAGATGCATGCTTATTCACATTTCTGGTTATGGACACCAGATCGGTGAGTACTTGACAGGTTTTCCAGAAGGAGTTGCTGCCTCCATCGTCTTTTGGAAGAAAGAGTGAAAATCCTGAGTGCCGGCAAAGACAATATCCAGAATCTGAAGGATGGGAGAAGATCACCCTCTACGCGCAACCACAGCCGGCAGGACTGTGAAGGAAGCTGTGCCGATCAACTCTTCCTTTCCAAAGTTCAACCAGATTCAGCTGGGAGGTTCTGAGCAGAACCTTAAATGCCTCTTGGAGACTTTGGTGTGTGTGAAAGGGACCACATGGACGTTTGGACTTGATAAAGGTTTCTGCATTTTGTGAATCTCAGCTCACATTTATATTCTGTTCAAATCTGCATGGCTGTGAGGTTAGACATGGAATAATATCTCAGACTGATGTATCTAATCATAAGGTTATGAGAGGTGATTGAAATAGGAAAGATGTAAAAATGTTGTGCCTTTATGCAATGAGCAATATTTGAAAAGAATATTGTGGATTTTGGCTCTTGCTGAGAAAAATGTTAGTCATGTGAAAGAAAGTTTACTAGACCTCTGCTGACTCAGAGACAGCATATAACTAAGTGAATGTGCTTGAATTATGTAATGTTTCAAAAAAATATATAGTTGGAAGTCCTTTGCTGAATGGAGCAAGAACGGAATGTGGTGGAAGGAAAACGTGTGTGGGAATCAGCGGAATGTTTAGAAAATAGTTCAGCCCCGAGCAAGGTATGAGACAAGGATCTCCGATGTTCTCTTGGTTGTTTAATTTATTTACAGATTTATAATAAATTCTACATAAATACATGCTTAATAAATGCTTATGGTGACACTAGAAACACACTGGTTGGGGATGCAAATATGTCTGTACTCCTGTATGCAGCTGATTCCATTCTATGGTTGAGGAACTAAATGATTTGCAGGGAACGTTAGATAGAATAAAGAGTATGGATCTGAGAATTACTGTATGCAAAACCAATACAGTTGAGATTGACAGGAAGAACGAACAACGGCAACTCATACCGTGATAAACTTGACTAGAGCAATTAGGTGATTGTTCTGTATCTCGGCAGAAGGTTTACTATGGTGGGAAAATAAATGGAAGAATTCTGAAGATGTGCAAGTGCTGGCAGAAAGTTAGTTTGCTCTATTCTGTGAAATGAATGTTGTTAAAGTAAACAAAAATAGCTGCCTATAAAGGCGTGCTTCTACCTGGCTACGATATGAAAGTCAGAGTTGGGCACGTCAAGGAAAACCTTCCCATTGCATACAATGGGAATGGGACGCTTATGTGGTAGAAATGGAAGAGATAAAGTATAAGTGAGTGCCAAATGAGTGTGGACTGAAAACAAAAGGAGAAGAAAGAACCGTTTGCCACCTCCTGCTGGCTTCCCCTTTGACTCTGTTGGAAGCCAGCCAAGAAGGTTGCAAAATGGCCTGATGGCAGAGAAGCTGCTGTAACTGTAAATACGAGGACTGGTTGTAAGTACCACTCATTCAGTGCTTTTGTAAGTTTAAGCAAGTAATCCTTAAACAAGGACCACCTGTAATTTCTTTGGTTCACTATTACTTACTCACTTTCTATGTATCGCGTAATGCTGTTTATCCACAAAGAGGAATATTGTAACGAGTCTATAGATGTGCATATCTTAAATGCCAGTTTATTATCCTGATCCAGGTTAAGTAGTAAATGAGAGGATAAAAAGAAAGGGAGAACAATATTTATGACACAACCTCCTTCTAGGGAACACACAAGCTCATTTTTTGGAAAACAACTGAAGAACAAAATTTCAAGTTGCTCACTGCAACATACATCTGCAAATGCATTTTTTTCCAAATGGGTAGAGACACACCTTCATGCTCCAATAACACCATAATATTTCACTCTACAATAAGCCATTGAGATTCAAAGAGTTATTTCTCACTTTCTCACCTGCTTTAGATTAAGCTAACCTTTTTGAACCCTGTTTCCGCTAGTCTACAATTTGAAAAAAGCCTCTTCCGTCTTGCAATGACATACTTGCTTTTCCCACTCAACATTTTGAAAAGCAGCAATCAAAATCCCCAAAGGCAGCCTTATTATAGGAATTTAAACACAACCATTAATCAATTACCTGTAGCAGGTCATCACTGAGGACTTCGGTTTTCTCAGCTCTGTAAAAGAAGAAAAAAAAGTCACTGAGTGTTTTTGTACACATATTAATGATAAGGTAAGTAGGACTGATCAAACATGAATTTTATCTAGAAATGGTAATCCCGTTGATTACGAAAGCAGTGCGCTTCTATCACAGATGATACATAAGCAACAGATACTATAAATCTTTACCTTGTGTCACTTAATCAAGAGAGTGAGGGCAATATTTTTTTTCCTATTAACTTTCCAGATGGCTCCAACTAAAGCTGTTTATGTACAGACTTTGCAATATCCCTGGGAACTGGCAGATTTTCACAAACGCCTCTGAACTCCACTTGTGCTTCTTGTATCCAGCCAGAGTCTTTTTTCTCTCTCTCCCACTGTCCATTACAGAAACTTAAATTTAAAAATTCAACCATATCAGTACTTTATAGTTTTTTTTCAGTATTTCCATCTTTCTGCCTTTTAAAAAACAAAACAAAACAAGACTGGTTTGAACAAAACTCAGTAGCACTTTTTCGTGCGGCTGCTGATAAAAACAGGATCGCCAACGTCCGATAACGGATATGGCACAAGAAGAAGAAGAAGAAGCCTTTTAAAATTGGGAACATGGTGCTTTCAGCAAAGTATTTCTGGCACAGTGGAGTGTTTTAAAATGTTGGCTACTTGTCCTTAAATGATATATATCAAGCACAGCAGAAGCCTTTATTTTACTTGAGTTCAGTTTATATTAAAAAAATAAAATCACTGCAGTATGGTACCCATAAAAGCTTCAGGTTTCCAATTGTTTAATATCAACTCCTTCACTAAAATTCACCGCTGAACCACAACTTGGAGAAGAACCAAAGGTGGATTTCTGGTAGAAGGAACCATCGACCTAGGTTTGTGTTCAGGGGCAATGAATTCCTAAATTCTTACACATGGTAGTAAAAAGGTGATGGTGGCAGAACACTTGTGAAAAAACTCTCGCAGAAGAGAGTTTCATTCACGCAGTCTACAAGGTCCTGACTACAACTCCCACTTGCTTGAATGGGAGCCACCAATCCAGCAGGACCCCAAGTCATGAACCATTTTTTCCCCTCCCCTGTCTAGAGTAACTCCAGGGAATGATGTTACCAGTTTGCCGAGATGCTTGTTGATACACAGCAGTTCCATTCTGCTTTTCTTTCCATTCAGACCGTGACAATTCGGGATTTCTACAACAGATCCAGTCTGACCTGGACTGGCAATGCATAGCTGGATGGCATCAGCAACTAATGATACTTCACCCCATATAAACAGCAATAGCAACAGCACTTAGACTTATATACCACCCCATAGTGCTTTACAGCATTCTCTGGATGGTTTACAGTGTGGGCATTATTTGCATATTGCCCCCCCAACAATCTGGCCCTCATTTTACTGATCTTGGAAAGATGGAAGGCTGAGTCAACCTTGAGCCCTGTCAGGATTGAATTCTGGGCTGTGGGCAGAGTTTGTCTGAGACACTGCATTCTAACCACTGTGCCATCAGGTTTCATGCAGATGTTTAATTACATGCCTCCCAACAGGTTTCATGCAGATGTTTAATTACATGGGGAAGCACTGAGTCCTATGGAACCCCTCCCATACCCCCCTGGAAAAATCAAAGATTCTAGCATATCCTTTCTGAAAAATACCGACTGAAATTGCCTGCTTAGGTAGGTTTGGAACCACCATAACTCAGTGCTTCCAGCCTCCAGCTGTTGCAGGTGACCCAGAAGGCTACTACAGTTGATAGTTGTGAATATGGTCAGAAGTGTAATAGGACCAGGTGTTGCACACAACTCAAACTCCTGACAAAAATAATTGCTTAGAGCAATCCTGCCGTCTCAGTGCCCTGACCACACCTGAATCTGGGCTGACAGGAATCTAGCATCCTCTGTGGCCGATGTCCTGCTTGACAATCATCCATAAAAAGGGAAGATTGAAGATTAGGAGAAAGTGGTAAAAAGTGGCCAGATCACGGGTGGGTTTCTTCAGGACAGGGCACAATAGATCTCCCTTAAGGTAGGCAACGCGATACCCTCCCTCAAAAAAGTGTTAACTGTCTGCCATATTCCGTTACAGCCTGGGAAGTGGGGAGCTTCCCACCCGATTCCTTCACTAACTCCATTAGTGCCCCTGATCTAACTCTAACTCATTGCTGCATCTGATCCCGGAGGAAGCCAGAGAGGCTGCTGTCAGCCATCAGGCATGCTAGATTTTATGACCTCCCACTAATTCCCCCCCCCCAAGAGTATTGGTTAGCAAATATCCTGCAATGCAAAATTAGACTATAGAAATGGTAATTCTCAAAAAGAAAGCTAGCCTCGCAAAAGATTCTTATCAAATAATACAAAGCTGCCACTGAATTACTACATTGGCTGGACTCTGATGGAACCAAATACAGCTATTGTAACTTTTCTGGAAAGTAAGTTAGGTCTCTTCAGAGCTCAATACAACAAGGCAACCCTCGGCATGGACCCACTGTCCTTCTCTTCCCCAGCAAGATTTAGATTTCTCACAAATAATCTCTCTCAGACTTTAGCACATGAGGCCCTTGGAATGTGAGTTAGTAGAAGTGACCTCTTTCAAAAATATGTAAAACCTGTTTTGGGACAAAAATGTTTATAAGAACTGACATACAGACGTCAAATTACTTCCATCTGTATGAAAGCAAGAGAACATCTCAATAACCACACTGGCAGTTCATAAAAACAAGTTTTTCTGGTCAGGTTCTTTAGATTAATCTCACAAGGCAATGCAGAGTTCTCTCGTGATTCTGGAAGCACCACCATTCTTTCAAAAAACATTTTGCATGATGTACGTTTAGTTAGGAGCTTCGCTGAAGCCAACAGATCTAATTTTGTGCCTAGGAAGCATACTTTGAAGTGTTATCCAAGCGTACAATCACAATCACACAGTCCTGAAAACATCCCACTGAAACCCAGGAGAAGGTATCTGAACAAACACGTTGAGAAGCAGAGCACAGGCTATACTGCAGTGGTAAGACAAAGTATTCTCTTCCGCTAAAGAATGACTAACCAGAAAAGCATGTAACTTTCAGTCTCAAAATCATACAAGTGGTTGATTTGTATAAGCATCCATAATATGCTGTTTTGGAAACAAATTGTTAAAACACTAAGAAAGCCCCCCACATACTTTTGTAATCACTAAGGGTACAAATAAGGTGTGCCTATTGCCAGATCTAAAGAGAAAGAGAGGCTATCAGCATGCAGAGAATGCTTCTGTAAATATTACCAGGCTTTCCCCAGCAAATACAGAAAGTGGACTGATCAGATGCTTACATGGTTAAGGAACCACCCAGCTGCTAGACTAGCAGAACTTCAAAATGTCAGCAAGTATCTGGGAAAGGGAGAAAGCAACCAGATGCATGTGCCAGAATTGATCCAAGGGTAAAAGAGTGAAAATATCAACCCATCTCACCCAGAGCCATGTATTCTGCATCTCTCCAGAACTCAGTCTTGGAACCATAGATTCTTAACTGAAGAGTTTACAGAATTAACCTAAGTCTAGTTAGACTTTTACATCAGACATAGCTTTATCCAAATGTAGGAAATCACGTGTGGTCAATTTCTCTTACATCTCCTATTCAATGATGCTGTTGATATTGCAATTCAAGAGTCACTTTTGTAAGACTAATGTTGTGATTACTGATACTTAACAAAGAGTTTCTTATCAGGACTAACCTGTAATGCTAGCAATCAAATTAAATAAGCAGTCAAAAAACTAATATTAGACCAACAATCAAGCAATAAACAATTCCCCAATCAAGGAGCTACCGACTCAGACAAACTATCAAACAGCAGCTTAAACTAGAAACCACCAGGAACACTCCTACCCACACTGACAGGGCAAGTCACTTGAATATAAACGAGAGCAAACCCCACGCTCATTAGCACTGATGATGTTACCTAGTGGGGTAATGAAACATCTGCAAGAAAATAACCAAACTGGGAGAGCACCAAAGACTCAACAGTCCTTCTCCTCTTTTCTAGCACCGATGAAGTTACCTGGTTGGCTAGAAGGGAGGGAACAAGGGTTTTGAGGAAGACTCTGCTTGTAACCCTGTCTTCATTTCAGGACTGTATGGCTTTGGTATGGACGTGTTTGCTGTCAGCAGCTCTTGGATCTTAATAGTAGCTGCATCCTGTTCTGAGTAACACTACATTGCTACTACTATGACTGCTGCTGTTAGTTTATCTCTCTTTTTATATGTATAGTCAATTCAAAGCAGAGAACATACCTAATACTGCCTCCTAGTTTCCCTGCAAAAACAATTCTGTAAGGTGGGTTGGGCTGAGAGAGAGTAATTGGCCCAAAGTCACCCAACTGGCTTGCCACCTCCTGGTTTCTAGGCCAGCATCTTAGCCAAACAGGCTCTCATTATTTTATTATGAGTTCGTCACAGTAAGCCAGATGTTTAAGCTGGATTGGCATTTTTATCCACTCATCGAGTCCTTCCCAAGCATCTAGGATAGGCAGATACTGTTCCTTCGTAGTGCTACAGGTACGTCACAGGAGGTAAGCTGTTCCAAGTAAAGCTGCCTTTTGCAATTGACCGATGGTGGTGCTCCAGTTGTTTTGGATTGCACCCAAGGCACCTATCACTATTGGGACCATCTTTGCTTTCCTTTGCTGCTAGTCATTCTATTTGCAGGTCTTTGTATTTTGTGATTTTCTCTAATTCTTTCTCTTCTGCCATCTTCAGGCACTACAATGACTATTTTGTCTTATTGGCAATTGTTAAGTCTGGAGTGTTACGTGGCAGGTGCTTGTCTGCCCATGTAATTTATAGTGATTGTCCTCATCCAGACTCTTGATATTATTTCTATAGGAGATCTTGATTCCTTCATTTTTCACTATTTTCCCTCCATTGGTGGTGAGGGTGGCACATTCGTCCAGTCCAAACTCCACTGCAATATCTTGGCTGCATTGATGAGCAATGATTCTACTTCTTGTGGTTTTATTCCATACAGCTTCAGATCGTCCATATAAAGGAAGTGGAAAAGACTGCCAGATGTTTTTGATGATTGCTAGCCATGGCCTGACTTGTTCAGTAATGGTGACAGAGGAATCAGTGCAATGACAAACAGTAGTGAGGACAGCGAGTCAAGAAGATTCCTCTCTTATCCTCTCCCATTCTGTCACTACTGACCTGCAACGGTGTCTTCCATTGTGCTATTGATCTTTGTACAAAGCTTCTGATGCTTCTACTGACTCCTGTTATTTCTAGTCACTTGATTATTCAATCATATGGCAGGGAGTCGAAGGCCGTGTTGTAATCAATCCAAGATATAATCAAGTTGGTCTTCCTTCTCTTGCAATTTTTCTAAAATCATCTTGTCAGTTAGGAGCTGATCTTTTGTTCCTCTGCTGCTTGGGTAGTTTCCTTTCTGCTTGGGTGGAAAGAGCTTGTTTTCAATTAGCTGCTGCTGGACTGCATCAGCAGTCCTGAATGTTGAAAACCTATAGCTTGAGTGGATTGCTATCCAACATCTTACTTAAGGTTGAACATTATTTGGTAGCAATAGAGGGAGAAGACAACTTGATGAGCCCTCACCTACTGGATCTCAAAGGATTCTCTTTCCCTGCTGTTTAACATCTGTATGGAACCACTGGAGAAGTCACCTGTCTATTTCATTGAGATGGAAGAATAAATGAAAGTTTATTTGTGCCCAGAGTAATTGGTGATTTTTTTTAAAGTCAGTGCTTTCATATGGCCAAGTGCAATAAGGCCAGCTAGATAGCAACACACAACTGATCTCAACATTTTAAGTAGCCATGACATGGTTAGTGCTTGGATGAGAGAATACCAGGATATTCCAATGGAAGGCCAAACTGGAAGCTCAAAACAATAGTTTGAAAGGTTATGGTAAATTAATCCAATGGTTGATATTCCATAAAGTATTCAGCTGTCAAAAGAAATAAACAAACAAATAAAAAGCCCCTTTAAATAAAAGTCACTTTAATAACAAATAATAGCAAAAATAATTTTAACAGGAAAGTTTGAAGGAATTCCAAATCCTGCTTTATGGTTCTCATTGGGCAGACAACTAACTAGTGGGCATAGAAGCACAGAAGGTAGAAATTAACCCAGGGGCGAGATCATCCATCATCATGGGTTGAAGTATCATCAGTAGGTGGAGAATGATCCAAGTGTTGTTTTAGTTGCCCTCTTGTGGTGCCTGGAGGCTGTGGGGGCCTGGATGGGGGCAACAGATTTCAGCTGAACCCTGGCAAGACCTGGCAAGGCTTTGGGTGCATGGAGCTTCAAGATTCAGGACTTTCAATATCTTTAGTTCTGGATGGGGTGGCACTACCCAGACGGACTCGGTCCGCAACCTGGGGGTTCTCCCGGACTCATGACTCCTGTTCAAAGAACAGGTAGTGGTCGGGGCTAGGAGAGCCTTTGCACAACTTTGTTTTGTACACCAGTCCAGCTTTTTCTGGATCAGGAGTTCTGTCACTCAAGTCTTGGTCATCTCATGCCTGGACTACTGCCATGCGCTCTAGATGGGACTACCCTTGAAGAGCATTTGGAAGCTACAATTGGTGCAGAGCGTGATGCCACGGGCAGCCTTTGGGGCCCCTAGAGTGGCCCACCTTAGACTGCTCTTCTGCGAGCTGCACTGGCTGCTGGTTTGCTTCCAGGTGCAATCTGAGGTGTTGGTTATCACCTTTAAAGCCCTGCATGCCATGGGTCCAGGCCACTTGAGGAACTGGCTCAGCCCGATGGGACAGGCCTGCCCCACCCATGCTGGCAGAGGAAGCATGCTGTGGATCCCATCGGTCAAGGAATTCCGGCTGGCAGGATCCAGGAGAAGAGCCTTCTCTGCCATGATGGTGGCCCTTTGGAGCCTCCTGCCCTCCCGGGATGAGATCTGCCCTCCACCCACTGACCTTCTGCTGATTGGCCTGGGGACCCAATAGGGAAGTATTATGCTGGAGGTGATTGATGGACCATTAGTAGATCCCACCTCCTCCCCTGCGCATCCTGCTACCTCCCCTCTCATCTTTTAATCACAAGTTGTATTCTTAGTGTGTGTGTGTGTGTGTGTGTGTGTGTGTATCTTGGCTGCACAAGAGGAAGAGGATTTGAACAAAACTGCATCCAATGGAGGGGTTACAAGCTGAAAACATAAAACAGAAGACCTATGATCAAAAACAGTGAATATGAAACCTAGCTTCACACAGCCATACCCCCATTCCTCCATGTGTGTGTGTGAGTGTGAAGCTACTAGATGGGAGCATTTCAGCCCAGAAAGTTTTCTCTCCAGGCAGCCCTCAGAGGAGAAGGTGCCCTCCCAACACCCACCCTCCTCTCCATTGCACAATGACTGGGTTTGCTGCCAGGCCAGGGAGGAGACGCAGGAAGAGACGGAAACACCTGAAGCTTTGTGCAGAAACCAAGATAAAGAGGGGCAACTGAATACAGGCGACAAAGCCACATAAATGGCAGCCAGAGAAAAAGGGGTCTGTGAGCCTCTTAATCCAAACAACTAAGCGTTCCCTGCAGGGCTTCAGAAGTCCAGGATGCTAACTTGGGGATTTCGTCACCTCCAATGAGAGATGAATGACTGGCCCTTCTTAGTCTTTCAATTATAATTTCACCCACTGCATTTTCTGAATAACAAACTGGTGAATCTTATCTTTACACTCTGAATAACCCAAAGGTTGGATTGTGAATTAAGAGCATCTTGAATATTGGGCATTCAAACGTCCCTTTTACTCCCTTGATTTTAAACCATTTCCCCTTATAGAATCCATTAAGGAACTACAGGAAATAGAGCAGCTAAGCGGAGCATAGAAAGGTCACAGAAGCAAGGTTACTTTCAAATAAAATACTCAATGTCTATTTGAGTCCTCCTCGTATTTATGAAATGAAAAGCCGGTGCAAACTATGAAAACTACAAATAGAAAAATAGAAAAGAAAAAAATTGCGCGGGGGGGGGGGGGGGGGGAGGGGAGAAAAGGACAGGAGAAAGAGGGGGGAAAAACCCTTTCTCCTTCATCCCAACAGGTAAAAACAATTTTAGTAGCTTATCTACCATCTTTAAATACAGCATAATTATCCCCATACCTCATCTCTTAATTTAAAAAAAATCAAAATATTTCATTAAACGTTCTTTACTAAAAGTCCAGTAAGGACAACCACATATATTCATATTCTCTCCCTCTCTCTTTCTCCTCTCCCCTCCCCTTCTCCTGGGTTTCCCAGAAAACATCCGGGATAACCGGGGGGGGGGGGTTACCTCTCTCGGTGTCCATCACTCCTCTGAGGCCAGTTCACATCTGCCACAATCCAAATTCCCTGCGGGGGGGAGGAAGCTCTTTTCTTGCTCTCTCTTCCTGGTTGAGTCGGGGACTCCAACCCAGGACAGGGCTGGGCTCTGTGGACCCCCTTGGAGGGGCGGGGGTTGACCCTCCAGCTCTGACCAGTGAGCGGCACAGCCAGCCCCCCTTGGAAGACCACCAAAGCCACTCAGCCGGGCTCCCTTCGGAGCAAAGACACGGAGCTGAGCAGAATCAGGAAGAGACACCCCGGGGTCTTACAGAAGACCCAGCCCAGACCCAATTCCCTGCCCTGCCCATCTGGGGACCCCACCGCAGCCCCGCCCCTGCAAAGCAGCCTGCAGGGTACTCGGGGAGGAAGCCCAGCACCGGGCCGTGGGGGGAGCCGGGCTCCCAGGACCCCCTGTCCCAAGGAGAGGAACCCCCCCAACATGCGCCGATCCTTCCAAGCGCCCCTTTTTCCCTCCTGCTCTGGGGTTCCTACAGTGCCCGGCTTCCTCCCCCCCCCACCCCGAGCCAGGCTCCCCAGGAAGCCACGGGACCCCGGCAGGTGTGGTGGGGATGGGCTGGGGAGGGGTCCTCCCGCTCCAATTGGGTTCCCCCCCTTTTCAGAAACAGCGCCCGAAAGGAAAGGAAGGACGGAGCAAGCTTCCCCCGCGGGGGATCCGGCGCTCGTTGCCTACCTCCCTTTCCCGGGCGGGGGTCGCCGAGCGGATCCACCGGGCTGGCAAGAGGTCCCTTGAGAGAGCAGCTGCCGCCGCCTCCCCTCCCATCTCCCGGTGGGCTTCAGGGGAAGCGCGGGACTTCGGGGGCAACTCTGAAGGGAGCCCCTGACCCTAAACGGGGCAGACCCCTTTCCTGGGGCTGCGGCTTGCGGGAGGGCTGGCCCGCTCAGCGGAGGCTCTGGCAGGCCACTCCCAGGGGGGATCCCGGGGCTGCCCCGCGCGGCTCCCCGGCCACGTGCGCCTCAGACGGGGCCAGCCCGGGAAAGGGACTTCCTGGCTGCGCTACTCCCAAGTGGCGGGGCACCCGGGCGCAGGGCCAATCAGGAGCCCCGCGAGGGGGCAAGTCCGCATGTGTGTGTGTGAGAGAGAGAGAGAAGGGAAGCGCAAGTGCCCCCCCTCTCTCTACAAATGGCGGAGGAGGACTGGGAGCCGCAGGAGAAGGCTGAAAGAGCCGCATGCGGCTCCAGAGCCACGGGTTGCTGACCCGTGATCTAGACGTTTCTGTGCCTTCACTTTTGGAATTCAAAGTGAATTTCATTTTCCCAATCAGTTCTATATTGTATACGAAACTGCAGTACAGGGTCGTCTATGAATTTGTGGAGAAAGGTTATTAAAGCTGTAAAACTGATGGGTTGAGCGATATCTACGGTAGAAAACGGAAATCAAATTAAAAATCACTGCATGCTTTTGCAAACAGAGTACTGAGTCAGCCAAGTGATATGCCTGTAAAAAAGTAAAAGTAAAAGCGTAATTTCACAAAAGCCTGTTGAAATCTTGGTAGCAGTAAAATAAAAAAAAAACATATCTTGGGCTATTTGTAAAGAGAAAAGTCCCAAATTGTATATTAAGTCACTCAAAGGACATAAAACGAGCAAGAACAGAATCGGATGGCACTGGGTGAGAAAGGCATGTCATGCTTTTGAGAACACTAGCTTTTTTCAGGGGTGGGGAGGAACATGGTGAAAAAAACAGGCCATCAAGCCAACAGCCTCCTCAACTAAGAGTTGCAGATGGGAACGATGCACTCAAAGTTGAAGACACAAGCATGAAGGTCGACGTCTTATTTCAGGAAGCAACTCCATCTCTGATCTGAAGTAAACTCAAGAGAGGAACTAGGTAATATTTAGTTTAAAAATACCAACAGGGCCCAGGAAGCTGAGTGCAAAGTGAAACCATCACAATGCCAGACAGCAGCAAATTTGAAAGCCAAAAGCCAACTGTCTGGCCTCTTCTATCTGGAACACCAACCAGACACGCTTTTTGACTGCTGCTCCCCCAAAACAGCTTCTGCTTTCTCCATTCTGCTTTTAGCAACATTTGGCACTGTGCACAACAGACATAGAATGATAGGGTAGGAAGGGACTTTAGAGGACTTAGTCCAACCCCTGCTCAAGTGGGAGTCCCAGCGGTCCCCAACTTTTTGGGCACCAGTCCATGGACCGGCTCGGGTTCCATGGAGGGAGGTTTTTCCGTGGAACAGAGGGGGCGTGGTTTTGTGTGCTGCCTGCAGCCCGTGGATGGGGCTTTGTGTGCAGCCCGGTGGCAGTCCATGGGCTGGGAGTTGGGGACCCCTGCCCTATACCATTCCAGACTAATGGCTGTACATCTCAGTCTTCCATTGAATTCAATCTTCAAGCGGACTTCACCCTGTAATCTTAATTTAGAAGTAAATTTCTGGGACCCAGCAGTTTGGAGCCAGTCTTTCTCCTTTCATGCTGCTCATGTACCCATGGTCAAGGTAGCCATTTATTCCCCAACCACAATTATGGGTCAGGCAGGCTCCCAGATAAGGCAAGAGCAAACAAAAGAATCTTTTTCATGCTGGCCATGCTGTCAAAGAGAAAATGGAATCATGCATGGTTTTTAATGTGGCTTAAACCATCTTTACGGAAATAAAAGTTATTAAAAATCCATACTCCTTTATGTGTTTAATAAACTTTCCCTTATTAGTTTTGGAATATCTCTGAGGCTTTTGGGGACCGTATGCTACGCTGGAGTTGTGCCCCTCTGCCCTGGAAGAGTTCTATAGAGCTGGGGCCAGCCTCCCCAATGGCCGTCTCCCACCAGACAAGTTGCCTTGAGTCCTCTCTTTTGTGCTACTCCCCCTTTGTATTTATTCCTTTTCTCTAAGGCACACAGGTAGTCCTTGACTTACGACCACAACTGAGTCCAAAAGTTCTGTTGTTAAATGAGACATTTGTTAAGTGAGTTTTGCCCCATTTTATGACCTTTCTTGCCACAGTTGTTAAGTTAAGCACTGCAGTTGTTAAATTAGTAACACAGTTGTTAAGTGAATCTGGCTTCCCCATTGACTTTGCTTAACAGCAGGTCGAAAAAGGGGATCACATGATCCAGGGGCACTGCAACTGTCATAAATATGAGCCAGTTGCCAAGCGACCAAATTTTGATCAAGTGTACGTGAGGATGTCGTCACTTTTTTCAGTGCCGTAATCAAATTCTTGTAAGTCAAGGACTACCTGTATTCATTGTCCTGGCATTTGCATGCCTGACTATGGCTCCAGACATTTGGTTGAGCTGGTTCAGGACTATAGGAAGGCATAAAAATCATACATCCTTATTTCCCAACAGTTCCATATATTACGGCTTTTATGGCTCCTAGATTGATAGTCTGCATTTACTAGCATTTTTATTTCCTGCATTTTTAACTTGCTTTTCAGTCTGTAGAAACATGAATATTAGAAAATTATAGATTTTGCTAAGCTAATTTTTAGTAGTACACTTTTTATGAATGATAACATACAGACATGACCAGGAAACATCATACTGTGTTGGAGGCGTCAGTAACCGGCATTCAATCAATGTCCCTTCATGCTGAGATAAGCAGCAAGAATACAAACTTCCCAGCTGCTCGTCTTTCAAGCAGAGCTTCTGCCAGGACTGGGGAATCTTATTCAGAACATTCCACTTAGTCAGGCTGCTCCTTGAGGCCCTGCACTCTGCATTTCCCCATCCCCAAGATAAGCAGGAGGGATATACACAAGGACACCACTTATGGACAGCCTGTCAGCAAACACAAATCCCTGGGCTCTCAGAAACCCATCATTCCAACTGGATTAAAACTCCCAAAAATGAAGCACAGAGCTCCACAAAGTAATCTAGTTAAAGTCACCCAGGCTCATGATGCTGCTTTAATTCCCACAGCCACGGCAACCCTGCACTGAGCTGCTGCAGCCTGCATTTAAGAACCAGTCTGTGACCAGGATCGGCACCAGGCAAGTGATTGTGATTGGCAGAAGACGGACCGAGGGCCTGTTCCGCCTCTATTCCTAGCATAGAAAAGTTACACTTATTTTTTTTTTGTTCAGGATTGAAGGCAAAGTCACTTGGCATTTTCAAACTTGTCATTTCAAAGGTCTATAATAACTTAAAAATAGTTAATAATCAATTTCTGATACTGAATAGCAACTGAGATTAGCAAACTTAGTGTCCTTTAAAAGATGTGAGCAAGATGGCTATTCTCATTGTCTCTCAGTGCTCAAACACAGGGGAGATCACTGTGCTGCAGTCTCCTCATAAGGAGCAGCTGTCCGGAGCACCTGCGGGTGATTTCCTGTCCTCACTTTGTCCAGAGAGGTTCCAAAAAGCTAGTTTACTCACTGGCTCTTTGTTCTTTGCTTTGCCTTCAGAGACATTTTTAGTCCACCATTGCTCTCCCAAAAAACCCTCTGATGGCCTTTCTTTAAACATTAAACATTTCCTCTACTCCTTTCAAATCTCACAATCTTAAAAAACAAAAAACACTTTCCCCCCTTTTTAAAGAAATCCATTCCTAGATTTCCCGGCATGAGATCTTAATTTAGGCCTGTTGCTTGTTGTTTCAGATGAACTGGAAAAATTTTTTATTGTGGAAATGAAAACGACACTGGAAATATAGATAAAAAACAAAATCTGCAGAGATAGAGAAGCAGAAAGAATTAAGAGAGAGATTTGGAAATATCTTCTCTGATCAAATCAATCTTAAAGCAAGTCTTTTTGGTCATCTTAAAACTAGCTGCAAATGGAATAACCTAGCAAGAATCTGTTGAATGAAGAAATGTGCGCACATATTCTCAGGATTAGGAATCAAGACTGGAGCTGTAACTACACTGTAAGGAGAGGGCAATAAAGGAGACCAATATAGTGGAGTCGAGGAAAGACCCACCCACCAAAGTCTGCAAGATTTCCAGAAAGGGGGGGGGAAGAAAAAGCAATTTCTTGATGCCTCTCAGAGCCCACTTCAGAAAGCTGCTGCTGCTGCCACTAACATCTTGCCTGGACTCTTCTTTTCACTAAGAGTGAAGCCTCCCCTAGAGCCTGCTGGTGCCATCTTGAGGCAAGCCACACTTTCAAGAGGAAAAGCCATTACCTCGCTCAGGGGGACCCAAGCAAGCAGGCAGAGGGCTTTTCCTGAAGCCGCAGCAGATGGACATTCACAGCAGCAGCTCTTCCATGCGGCGATGCAACGTGCCCTGAAGAAGAGGCTATTTTTTGCTCTTCCCAAATCCAAATGGTTTTCATTACCAGGCTAACTTAAGAACTAATGCCAGAGTCTGGGCTTTTTTCCTCCCTAGACATCCATCTTTATATATTTGATTTTATTTATATTGAAACTGCTCCAGGAATTCACAGCAGCTTTCATGGGAATCCTCCTTCATGTTATCCCCACAACAGGGTTACAGATATTCATTTATTATTTATTAGATAAAACACTGTTTTTCCAAACCTGGCATCTTTAAGATGTGACAACTTCAATTCCTAGAATTCCTCACCCAGCATGCTTTCCCTCCAAGAGCTCACAGGGATTCAACAGCTTTCCTTCTACCAATTTCCCCAAACAAAACGGGAATTTGTGAGGTAAACGAAACTGAGAGCCAACGATTTGCAAAGGTTGAAAATGGACTTGAACTTAGATCTCCCCCAGTCCTAGACCAACACTTGAACCGGGGGCACCCGACTTTCCCCCTTGTATCCCAATGACTGGTAACCTCCTCTGGAAGTGTTAATGGCATAACACTGTAACACACATCCTTTTAAAACTTTGGGAAGGCAACTCTGACTCATCACTTTAGCTGGGTCCCATTTCATAAAGTTCCACATTTGCCTCCAGCTTTAAACCCATAAAGGAAGGCAATTAACAATAAACCAGTGGAACAACTTGCCTTCAGAAGTTGTGGTGCTCTATCACTGGAGGCTTTTAAAGAGAGACTGGACAGCATTTGTCTGGAATGGTATCGGGTCTCCTGCTTGAGCAGGCGGTTAGACTAGATAGAAGGTCTCCAAGGTCCCTTCCAGCTCTGTTATTCTAATTCTACTGTTAGTTTCCTGTTCACTGAATCAGATCTGTCTCTCAAAGGAAATAAATGGGCACAGCTTACAAAACTATGATTTGTACAATTGAATGTCTTTGGAAATAATTTTCTGTATAACCAGCCAGCCCATTCTGCCAGAATTCACAGCCAGCCATTCTGCTTTGATTGTACTGAATGCTATAAAGTCAAACTGTTGCCAATGCACTTCTTGCAGAAGGCTTAATTTTCCTGATTCTTTTCATGTGTGATGCCATTCCTGTTTCCTATTTTTGGTGCAGGTTTGAACTAGTATAGTACGTACTAGCTCTGAAGAAAAACTCAGCTTGGTTTGCAACAGAGATCGTGTCATATGAGGTTTTCAAAAGCCTCTCTTATCCATGTCTGCTTTCCTGCCTACAACTTAAAAAAAAAACCTCAGAAAACCTTTGGTATTGTTGTAAATCAGATTCTACAAGCATGTTAGACTGTCTTCCTACTGTTCTCTATGTCTATCCCTTAATTTCAGAAAAGAAGAGGTCATTTAATTGAAATCTCTTATCTCTATGCTTATGGAATGTGAGAGGAAAACAAGCAGCTTCACACGAGAGCTGGCTTATGGCATCACACAACACCTAATGCCACATGCAGTTATATGCTGTGCCCAGTTCCCAGACAACAGAGGTTATGGCTTCGATTGCACAGGCTGACCGTTGAGTGAAATGATCCTAGAATCAAAGGACTTGAACAATCACTATATCTGAAAGCAGCAAACGTTTAATTTTTAAATAATAGGTGCAGAATACATTTCACTTACTATAGTACCTTAATTACCGTAACCAAACTCCCCAGTTATGTAACGTGTTTATAGGTAGTCCTCAACTTACAACCACAATTGAACTCATAATTTCTATGGCTAAGTGAGGCAGCTGTTAAATGAGTTCTGCCCCATTTTACAACTGCCACAGATGTTAAGTGAATCACTGCAGTTGTTAATTGAATCACACAGTTGTTAAGTGAGTCTGGCTTCCCCCATTGACTTTGCTTGTCAAAAGCTGGCTGGAAAGGTCACCAGTGGTGATCACATGACTCCGGGACAGTCATAAGTACATGCCAGTTGCTAAGCATCTGAATTTTGATCATGGGGATGTGGCAACGTTCGTAAGTGTGAAAAGTGGTCATTAAGTCACCTTTTTCAACGCCGCTGTAACTTCAAATGATCATTAAACAAATGGTTGTAAGTCGAGAACTTTATTCTCAGATTTAGGGGAAACAAACCCCTCCTACAAAAACTGGCCCATCTATGAAAACCAGTCTTAAAGGTCTTCCCATCATCCTTCAGCATCTTGGTGCACTGGTAGGTCCCTGAATGGGAGCCTTTTTGGCTGCTGGCCTTGCTGCTTCTACATTTTATCACAGTTATGTGTCATAACTGGTTTCACAGCCATGGTGTGCAGATGGGCTGAGATCGGAAGGGAAAACTCAAGTGGGCCCACACTCAGGATGCGCAGAGAAACAGGCTCTCGGTGTCAGATTAAACCACCATCTGGCATCTATGCTTATGGAAAGGAGGGAGCCGCTCTTGTCCTGGCTGGGCTGAGGCCACTCTGGGCACGTAGACGCAGCAGCCGACTTAGGGCGTTAGGATGCTGAAATGCTGCACTGCAGAAAGCTATCGAGCAGCAGCTCAGGGGAGACAAGCATGGCCGGCTGGGGAATTCTGGGAGCTGAAATCCACAAGAACTAAAGTTGCCAAGCTAGGACGTCCCTGATATATAAGACTGCATGTAAAATCCAGTGTGAACAAATTTTGTATGGTTCACCTGTGGGGGGAAAAAAACCACCCGTTTGATTGTTGCCCCTTTTGAAAAATGGAACATAAGTTTCAGCAGCCCCAGAAAACAGTTTGCTAACAGGTGTTCTTCATTTCAGGGCAAGGAAGGCATCTTGATGCGTGTAAACATCTGCCCAAATGGCTCTTTTGCTGTTTGCATGCTCTGATACTAAACCACGGGAAATCGCTATTGTTAATTCCCTAAAGAAAGCCTGTCAGGAAGGCTGAAAGGCAAATGATTCAATGAAGTATCGCTTGGTTGTGTAATTCTTAATGAGAGACAAACTTCTCAGTGATACCAAGAGTCCACCTGCCCCATCTGTGTACATCAGCATGAAACTGCTGTGGGAGGCAGCGCTGTAAACACTGAGTCAATCTCAGAGGTCAGCAGCAGCATAATCCATTACCCCAATGGACGGGTAAGTAAACACAACAGGCTTAAGCTGATTATCCAGACAACCTTGTCTGTATTTTGTATGGTCTATCACAAAAATCTCCAGGAAGGGGTCCTTGCTGCTCTCAGAGATGACCAAGGACCCTCATTTCAACTCTAAGCCTCAGATATTCTCCCTTATTAATTTCCAATAAGTGTAATAGAATAGAAACTCTGCCCATTCAAATCCCAATTAAAGAGTCCTAATTTGAATGCATAATGAAGGTTGTTTACATCTGAACTCAGCAATCAATTTCTAAACTGGTGGATGGCTTGGTGTGTGTTATATAAGCCCAGTCACCTGTAGTTTAGTTAGTAAGTTTTGACCAAACAAACCATGGTTTACTGCAACGTGTAAGCTCAATCGATGACATCTTTTGAGAGTACCGCTTTGTTTACAATTTTGTTCCAGCTACTTTGCTCAATTGCTTTAAAGACCAAAAAGAAATGTAATAACTTAGAAAAACTGTAAACTATAAAACAGTGACACTAAGGGATCCCCCCCCCCTTATATAAAGATTTAATAAAGATTTAATAAAAACAGAATTGTTTTCTATGGCAACAGAAGATCAAATTTTATAGACGTGAACAAGTTCTATATTATACTTTTGTTATTATATAGTATTTCATACACACATTTATATATAACAGTATGAATTATATGTTTTATCAACTTTCAGAAGGCCGATAGTAAGGGTGTTAACCTAATGTTTATTTTCCTGATTGTTCTAATTTGTCTTTGCTATATCCCCCCATCTGAATCTTTGTATAGTACCTTTTTATTAAAAAGATTACAAGCTGTAACTGATTGGTCTAATTTCATACATAAAGGATGCCACATCCTCCCAACAGTATACACATATTTTTTTCATTCCTAGCTCCTTCCCCAAATTATAAATGTTTCAATTTTACTCTGTTGTTTGTCCAGCTGCTTATCCAACAGGACAACATATTAAAAAAATACGTTTAGTGTCATGGTTAAGGCAACAGACTAGCAACCGGGAGACCTTGAATTCAAAGCCAACTGGGTGACCTTTAGCCAGTCACTCTCTCAACCCTAGGAAGGATGCAATGGCAAACTTCTGAAAAAAACTTGTCAAGAAAACTGCAGGGACTTATTCAGGCAGTCTCTGTGAATCAGACACAATTGAACAGGAATAAAATATAGACAGAATCACTCTCATAATCTTTGGGAACTCCCAGAGGGCTGGTGAGGTCCTAGAACAGCAGTTCCCAATCTTTTCTATACCCTGCACCCCTGGAAGGCTTCTGATATATTCTCGCACCCCTTACAAAAGTTTGAAATAACGGCAATGAATTATGCATATACACTATAATTCTGAAATTTCTAAACCCAAGTTTTCACATCACCTGGAATATCGTCTCGCACCCCCGGTTGGAAACCCCTGTCCTAGAAGAATGAAGAAGACAAATGTCACCCAATATTCAAGAATGAGGACCAGGAAATTACAGGCCTGTCAGCTGGTTGGCTTTACTGGGCAAGTTCCTTAATTAGATTATTAAATAAATTGGTTATAGCTTGTGAGCATTCTCCAATTTTATTAGTAATTTCTCCAAAGTGCTAGAAAGAGGTCCTGAACAAAAGGAATGTTCGTTTCACTGACAATAATCATATAATAAGGAATTTTTGGAAAGTGGTTTTTAAGAAATTAAATTTAATTATTCACCAGGAAAACAGTAATATTCCTTAGGACTATTAAACAGCTTGAGTCTTGAAGCATAACTTCAAAAAAAGCACATGGTATACAATATTATTACAAGAACTGTGCATGGGAGTGGGTGGCTAGAATAGATTTAAATAATAATTGTTAGCGAAATTAGAATATGTAGATGAATATAAATTTTCATAAAGTTTGTAAATGAAAAGAAATAACAGTAAAAACCTCGCTCCCTCCCTCTCAAACCTGGAGAATTATGGAAACAATTTCACTTTTGCTGTAAAATTGCATAACTGGATTTAATTGAACCAGTGTTTACCTTTCATTGTTTTCAATAATTAAACAGATTTTAAAAAATCATTTTGTTCCTTGGCAGCAATGGGATCTGTGGTAAAACCATGACTTTAAAAAAATTGAGGTTTTTCTGGGCTTTGGCTGCAATCACAGCCCTTGCATCACTCTTTGTAGCAGTAGGAGAAACTGAAGTGTTAAAATTAGCAAGGATCAACCAGGTGCTTCTGGAAATGGGTAAGGCTGAGGTAAAATCTGCATTAGAAACTAAACAACCTAAGTAACTGGAAAACTACAGAAGGAATTTGCACGGTGCTGAACATATCCAGCCCCAGGATTTAATCAACACATGCTTTTGCTGCTCAGTACTTGATATTCTGAAATGCTTTATTAAAGCCAATTATACAATAGGTCTACATAATATTGGGTGGCATGGTGGCTCAGTGGTTAAGATGCTGGGCTTGTCAGCTGGAAAACCAGCAGCCCAGGTTTGAGACCCAAGCTCCGTGCAATGGGGTGAGCTCCCGTCCTCACCTCAGCTCCTGCCAACCTAGCAGTTCGAAAGCATGCAAATGCAAGTAGATAAATAGGTACCACTATGGTGGGAAGATAACAGCGCTCCATGACATCATGCTGGCCACATGACCACAGAAATGTCTTTGGATAGCGCTGGCTCAATGGCCTTGAAACAAAGATGAGCACCGCCCCTATACAATGAGGGAAAAATTATTTGATCCCCTGCTGATTTTGTATGTTTGCCCACTGACAAAGAAATGATCAGTCTATAATTTTAATGGTAGGTTTATTTTAACAGTAAGAGACAGAATAACAAAAAAAAAATCCAGAAAACCACATTTCAAAAAAGTTATAAATTGATTTGCATTTTAATGAGTGAAATAAGTATTTGATCCCCTATCAATCAGCAAGATTTCTGGTTCCTAGGTGTCTTTTATACAGGTAATGAGCTGAAATTAGGAGCATTCTCTTAAAGGGAGTGCTCCTAATCACAACTCATTACCTGTATAAAAGACATCTATCCACAGAAGCAATCAATCAATCAGATTCCAAACTCTCCACCATGGCCAAAACCAGAGAGCTGTCCAAGGATGTCAGGGACAAGATTGTAGACCTCACCAAGCAACTTGGTGAGAAGGTGACAACAGTTGATGTGATTATTCGCAAATGGAAGAATCACAAAATAACTGTCAATCTCCCTTGGTCTGGGGCTCCATGCAAGATCTCACCTCGTGGGGTTTCAATGATCATGAGAACGGTGAAGAATCAGCCCAGAACTACACGGGAGGATCTTGTCAATGATCTCAAGGCAGCTGGGACCATAGTCACCAAAAAAACAATTGGTAACACACTACGCCGTGAAATCAATTTATAACTTTTTTGAAAAAACATTTCTGGATTTTTTTTGCTGTTATTCTGTCTCTCACTGTTAAAATAAACCTACCATTAAAATGACAGACTGATCATTTCTTTGTCAGTAGGCAAATGTACAAAATCAGCAGGGGATCAAATATTTTTTTCGCCTCACTGTTATTGGCAATGATTAGCAGAGTAAAATCCGCAGGGACTCCTTTACCTTTTTTTACCTACAGAATATCAGTACAATATAAATACAAAAGTAATACTTAGAATTTATGGTCATATTTTCATTATCATAATGCATGATAAACTACCCCATGTCCAATATTTAAAATGCAGAAGCAAATTTGTACATTATAACCATCATTGTTTACTTAAGCATTGTTTATTCAAAAGACCGGAACTTGACTAAGATCACACAATCTGTTAAAATCACACTATGGCTCCAGGAAATTCATGAACTTACTAGCCATTAAGTTGATAGCTGCTTCAAATATAACAGATCTAACAAAATAGCTAACTTTTAAAAAACATTTACTGAGAAGGCAAACAATGGAATTAATCAGCAGTCAGGCAAACAATTTCAATTTTTTTCTCTGTAAACACAACCATTATTTATTAGCAAGGCTGATAAATAAATTCTTGCTAATTAGCTCTGCAATCTTCACCATTAGGCACAAAGATAATAAATGATCTTCAGAAAAGGGAAGTACCATGGAGAAGCTGGCTGAACAAGAATGACAGTGTAATCAGCAATTCATCACTAAATTTCGCAAATATACATTATTCCAAGTTACATAAAAATGCTAATATCTATATGAAATTAACAGAACATGCTTTTATATTTGATGTTCAAGTTAATAAGCTTAGACTGTCACTTGCTGTAAAAACTGATCCCAGCCCCACTTCAAAATCAAAGGATGCATAACTCACAGAAGGAAAAATAAGTTCCCTTTTGATACAGCTAAGTGGGAAGGGAAAAGCTCAAAAGCTGAAATCAAATGTGACTATTCAGCCAGAAGAAAACCCTAATAAAAGAAAGGTCTCCTCTTCCAGGTAAGATTCAAAGAGCCTCATCTCTGTGCTACACACACCCAAACAGCTAAAAAAAGGATGGATAACATTTTATAAAGTCTGATTCTAGCATCAAGTGACTGCCAAATCCTGCCACTCAAAGATTCTTCTAGAAGCAAATTCAAAACTAAAAAAATTCAGGTTCATTTCCATTTCCCCCTGCCCTGCAAAGCTTTAAGCAAGTTACAGCCAGCCAGCTCAGAACTTGTATAGGGGCATCTCACCTTGAAAGAGGAAGATTATGAAAAATAGACATGAGAAGAAAGTGAAGTGCAATGAAATAATCCAACCAGAAATAGAAGCTTAACACAGCTTTCTTCATGGATTCTTTGAAGGAATGGGATAAAAGCATATCTTGAAAACAATGCATTTGCCCAGAGTTAAAATCTGTCATTACGTTATCAGGTATGAATCTTGAAAAACAATGCCTGACAAGCCAAATCAAGCCTTGGTCAAATTACAAATAGAACTGTCAAATCACACACAAAATGGGGAAGGAAAACTATAGTCAAGTAGCTGACACTACGCCACATCTGACAACTAGGCATCTGAAGTGTTTTAAAGCTTTAAATAAAACATTCCTTTGACCAGCTCTTCATCTTGGTACCCAAATGCATAGGGATTGAAACTGCCAGAACATCTTTCAGCCCAGCTAACTTGAATATTCAGATACTACAATCTTTAAATTTGTAAGAAACAGCTACTGTAAGTGATGAAGATGAAAAGGTTTTATTTATTTCTTTTTTTTGCATTTTCTCCTAATGGAGTAGAATTGCCCATAAAGCTTTCTGTAATGATTGCGTTTATGTCCAAACTTCCATGCAAGTGTTCAAACTTGTGCACGTGGCCCCTTTTAATCTCATTAACTGTATTAAACTAGAAAGCTTACACTAAGAGCGTGATTAGCACAAGGTCACTTAATAAATGTTCTTGCTGAGGGGAATTTAGCACTCCCGTGCAAGCCCAACAGCCGACCACCACCATTTTTTATTTAAATATGCAGAGCAAGGGGGCAATTTTATCCGGGAAAACAGCATGGAAGAAAGAAACATCTTGCCAATCTTAGTACTTCTCGTCAGTGACTTCTGGTTTTGAGTTAGGCTGGTCTACACTTTTGACAAAAAAAGAGAAAAATGGTTTGAACCAAATGGTTTCCAATTCCAAATCAACACATACCATTTGCATATATAGAGAACCCCTTTTTACTACACCTCCACTCTTACTAAATTAATTTACTTCCATCCCCAGGGTGGTACAATCCATTTTTAAATCACAGATGGAGATAAAAACAAAACAAAGGGTCCCAGTAATCTAAGATTTGCTTTCACTCTCTAAGCTTGTTTCAGTCAAAAACAAATGTTCTATAGGAGTTTGGCAGGTTAGCACACTGCACAAAAATCAGAGCTGAGATGTCTACGTCTGTTCAGAATTGAGTCCGCTGAAGTTAATTGAGCCTGTGTGCAGATAGCTGGAAACAAAGCTGCAGCTTTTAAGTCACAACAATGAGCTGCTGTCAGTGGAAAATTTCCTCACCCTCAGCAATTTCCCAAGCCAGCCTGGGGAATTCTGGGAGTTGAAGTCCACACATCTTCAAGTCGCCACGCTTGAGAAACACTGATCCAGGCCATTAAAATCTAGATCAGAGGTCCCCAACCTTTTGGGCAGCAGGGACCGGTTGCCTGGAGGGAGGTTTTTCTGCAGACCGGAGGGGGCCTGGTTTTGTGTGCTGCCTGCATCCTGCAGATGGGGCTTTGCTTGTTTGTGCGGCCTCATTGTAAGGAGCACCCTCAAATCCTCTGAAATCTTATTGAGTCCATCAAGGGCCTGGGGTGGAACAATCAAATAAATCCCACCTCCCTGTGAGAGGGAGCAGCACTGGAAAAGCTGAAGGCAACCAGAAAGTAATCTGACCCTAATAGGGAGGGATAACAGTCTCCCCAACTCCAGATCAGGTTGCCGTTGTCCTGACAGGAATACGAGTCCAAACTGAAGTTACCCAGACCACCAGCTTGGGGAACTCTGCTGCCCAGCTCCAACTGGTCCTGGAGTTGAGGAGCTCAGGTAGGGCAGATGCTATGCAGAAAGAAAGCAATTATAGCAGCAACAATCCCAACTGAACTTTTTAGCCCAATTTCACACCCAGCTATTATATTAATACGGCAGCATCTCTGAACACATCTCCAACATCCTAATACAAACAAAAACTATTGGTAGGACTCCAACTATACTATTGGTGCCATGTTGGGGGAAAAACCTCAACCTAGTTAATAAATAAAACAAGTTAGATAGTAATACTCCTAAGTTCAAAAATCTCAATAGGGACAATTATAAATCAAAAGTTCTGTGGAATAAATTATTTTTTCAGCTTCTTATGTAGCATCATAAATAGATGAGGGAATAGATGGGGAAGTATATCAAATTTGCAGATGATCCTAAACTGGCAGGAATAGCCAACATCCCAGAAGACAAGCTCAGGATCCAAAAAGGTCTTAACAGACTTGAACAATGGGCCCTATCCAACAAAATGAATTTTAATGTGGAGAAAAGCAAAGTTTTACATTTAGGCAAGAAAAATCAAAGGTATAAGTACAGATTAGGTGAGACCTGGTTCAAAAACAGTAACTGTGAGAGGGACCTTGGAGTCCTAGTGGACGATCACTTGACTATGAGCAAGCAGTGTGCAGCAGCAGCCAAAAAAGCTAATACAATCCTGAGTTGTATAAACAGAGGCATAGAATCAAGATCACGTGAAGTATTAGTACCACTTTACAAAACCCTAGTAAGACCACACCTGGAATACTGCAGCCAATTTTGGTCACCATACTACAAAAAAGATGTTGAGAGTTTGGAAAAAATTCAGAGAAGAGCAACTAAGATAATCAAAGGCATGGAGACTAAAACATATGAAGAACGGCTGCAGGACTTGGGTTTGGCTAGTCTAAAGAAAAGAAGAAATAGGGGTGACATGATAACAATATTCCAGGATTTGAGGGGCTGCCACAAAGAAGAGGGAATCAAATTATTTTCCAAAGCACCAGAGGGCAGGACAAGAAACAATGGTTGGAAACTGATCAAAGAGAGAAGCAACCTGGAATTAAGGAGAAACTTCCTAACAGTGAGGACAATTAACCAGTGGAACAACCTGCCTCCAGAAATCATGGGCACTCCATCACTGGAGATTTTTAAGAAGAGACTAGACTGTGTCACTTGTTTGAAATGGTATAGGTTCTCCTGCTTGAGCAGGGGGCTGGACTAGAAGACCTCCAAGGTTCTGTCCTGTCCTGTCCTATTCCATTCCATTCTTTAAAGTGTTAACTAAACCTTGGAGGGAAACTATTCCAAAGTGAAGCGGCTGCTACAGAGAAATACCACCTCCATCCCCTCAGCAGCTCAAATAGGAGAGCTTGAGCGTCTCCACTGAAAGAGTTTACAGAACAGGCTTGTTCTGTCTGCAGTAAATTAAGCTGAAGATTCCTGGAGTCATGAGGACCTTATAGGTTAAAAATAGCACTTTATTTATCAATCAAATAAATGTATGTATACAAACAATTAAAAACAATTCTTAAATAACAATCAAAACAATAAAATATAAATAAGATCAAGGGAGAATGCACCAAAATCTCACATACCATGCAACCCTCTTATGGGCTCATTATCAAGGGATCCCTACGGCTCTTGAAAAAAAAATATTTTAAGGGATTTCCAGAAGGACAATAGAGTCAAAGCTAATTTACTTCAGAGGGAAATGATGTTCCATAGGTAAGATACTACAGCAGAAAAGGCTCTTCTCCTGGGTCATCTGTCAAATGGAAAAAAATTTAACAAATAGGACCCATAACATGCCACTCCTGCCAGAACAGATATGCGTAACCATAGAGAGGTAGTCCTTCAACTATCCTGGCCCCAAGGCAGGCAGGGCTTTAAAGGTCAAAAACAACACCATTGTAATGGAATGTGTGCCTGATCTTGGAGAAGGAGGGAAAATTGCTGCCTAGGAAACAATTGGAGCAGAGGCAGGAGCCCTCAGTTGCTTAAGGGTTGGAGAAAAAACTAAGGAAGGATCCATCCTAAAGGATCACGTGGTTAAAAGTGGAGATGAGAAGTTCAGGCTTGCAAGATTGTGTTAGTGTAGCCCATGGGTGTCAAACTCGATCACATCATGTGACATATTGTGACGTTTTTTGCCTTTGTGGAGCCAGGGTGGGCGTGGCCTGCGTGTGACGCATCCAGCCCACGGACCGCCAGTTTGACACCCCTGGTGTAGCCTTACAATAAAGTAGAATTACTTCATCTAGCCGTTTCTGTCTGGGAGGACTGACACCACGAATTGGACCAATTTGTAAGCAAACTGGCAACCAATGTAGATTGCGGAGCAGAGGTGTGACATGTACTGTTCTTAGGGGACACATAACTGCACAAGTGCCATATTTGCACATGTTGAAGATTCCATTCAGATTCACTACTAGGCTTCCTCCACTAGCACACCAGCCATTTTTTCTGTTGATTTCCCTTCTGTTGATCTGTTGAGGTAAATTGTTGGTGACTTTGGCCTCAGGTACTCTTGGTCAGTAGTGTCAGATCGTTTCAATAAAACTGCGTTTATACACAGTTTGGTCATGGACAAGTAAAGTGGGCTCGGCATGTAGTTTACTAAAGAACTTCCAGGACTTGCAGACAGAGAATCTTGTTCAGGAGCAATCACATGGTCTCTGCTTGCCTCTGAATTCCAAAGTTTGACCAAGAACCTGATGGGACTGTCTACCAGATTGCTGGGAAAATCCACACAGCCCCATCAGAATTCATCCACTTCCACAAAGTGCCTGGGATGGATCACCATAACCAGTCACCTGTCTGGAAGCAAAAAGCCTCACTGGGACTAGGAAGTGACCTGTCTAAAGCAAAAGATTAATAGCAACGCCCTTTGTCTTGTGATCACAAGCCAGTTACTATAAGGTAAAACAAGTCAAGCCAGAGATTATCTGGGAAAAAGCAAATGAAGGCCAAGAACTCCCGGTCCTCCACAGATCTTGAAATCTGTAGTTGGAAGGATGGTAAATACCCGTCCAACCATGAAAATCACAAGGTCAGGACGGGATGTTCTAGGTAGCAAAGTGGGCAGTTCACAATTAGAGTCCCCAACATGTTCTCATATGCCAATATCTGTAGAGTCCTGGGTCAAAGCCAAGTTATTCTTGAGAATCATCCCACCCACCCGCTTCTCACACACACAGACCTTAACAGTTGTAGCTGCTAAAAGACCCAAAACACAGAAGAGCATTTCAGAGAGCATCCCGTCTACACCACATAATAAATCTTTGGTTCTACATACCAAGCCCACTTCACTTATCCATGACCAAATGGTGTGTATTAGGTACATTCTCTGGTACTGACCAAAGTCATTAGCAGTCTAACCTCCTAGATACAAAAATGAGGCTGAAGAGCAGGAGGGGATCAGCAACACATCCCTCGTGACAAACCTGTAAAACGGGAAGCCCAGTGCTCCCTTTTCCCGCCATTTACAGTCCAGATTCGCTCGTTCATCTCTCGTGAATACATCTGTGGTAACAACAAAGACATTACCAGTTTCCAGGACCTCTTGTAGGATCCATGGAAGCTGTGAAACAGGTTCTACAAAGTTGTCCTGCAGTCTGCCCTCATTCATTATGTTCAAAATTTTTATGAACCCAGCATTTTCCACACCCTGTTAGCAACAAAGTCATTTCAGACAGTATGGAGAGATACTTTTGGCTACAACATTGTCAACTTATTTCAAGCAGCTTAATTCAAGAAGAAACAATGGGATCTCTTGATGATCTTGTCAGCACAATCACTAAGTAGAGATATGCTCCACTCAAAACTAAATTATTCAGGTCATTCTAAGGTAGGGGTGGCAAACTGCCAGCCCACGGGCCGGATGCGTCATGGCGAAACCGCGCCCACCCCATTGCCAGCAATGGGGAAAAAGTCACGATACGTCAGGAGACGTTGCGGGTTTGACACCCCTGTTCTAAGGTATTCCAAGCTTAACAAATTTGGCACATTGAGAGTTAATTTATTTGAAGATTTTTCTCCTAATGGGTGGGAGGGCTAGGGAGAATGGTTAGTGCTTCTCTGTTTTAGTAATTAAACTGACACTAATAAAAACCCCTCAATTTCTCATTTAAAGCCGAAATAGATTTTTGTAAGTTTTCTTTTAATCCTGAATATGCTTACTTACAAATTCATAAGAATATACGAAGATATTTAAGTGCATACTATTCTCCTGGTCAAGATGCATCAATACAAATGAACGCAAAGTGATACCACTACTAAATGCCTTCAATAAATTAAACCCCAGACAGAAGCTTTTTATGACTGCAGGCAAAAGTTCCCTAACCCTACCTTAATTACGTAAGACTGTAGTAATCAAATGTTACTTTGTTAAGTTACATACATTTCAATCTGATTCCTACATTCATTCAAGATTTCTACCTCTTTTGCCCAAATGGAATAATGTATCTGTAGCATTCGTATATTTTCAACATGCATTCAATTTAAATTTCATTTTATATTCAAACTCTCAAGGTAGGTTCTCAGTTTAGACAATATGACTTGTAAAACAGGAAAACAACTGGCAGGAGGTAGACAGTAAAATTACCCTTTCCACTAATTTGAAAGTGACCGAGAGACTGAAGTCTGGAGCAGGATGTCCCTGCCTCAAATTCCTACTCCATCACTTCTCAACAGGGCTATCAGTATTAGCCCTTTTATCTGTATTAAGGTAACAGAACTACAGATAGTCTTTGACTTACGATCACAATTGACCTGAAAATTTTTCTTACTAAGTGAGACAGTTGTTAAGTAAATTTTCCCCCATTTTACGACCTTTCTTGCCACAGTTGTTAGGTGAATCACTGCAATTGTTAAGTTAGTAACACAGTTGTTAAGTGAATCTGGTTTCCCCATTGACTCTGCTTGTCAAAAGGTCGCAAAAGATGATCACATGACCCTGGGACACGGCAACCGTCATAAATATGAGTCAGTTGCCAAGCATCCAAATTTTGATCATGTGACCATGGAGATGCTGCAATGGTCATAAGTGTGAAAAATGGTCGTAAGTCACTTTTTTCAGTGCTGTTGTAATTTTGAACAGTCACTAAATGAACTGTTGTAAGTCGAGGACTATCTGTACTTTACTATTTGGAAACTTTCTAAATTGCTATATTAATAGCTTTTTACAAATTAGACTATTGTTGAAATATTTTTGATTAACTATAACACCAATTGTAAATATTTATATAGGAACTCATAGCACCGAAATTATTTCATATAGTACAGTTATATTTTGTAAGCTATTTAGATCCAGGATCAAGTTATCTGTGGGATCCTTTTCCCCAAGGCCATCTGCTTGTCTTCATGCTTTAATAAGGTGGGCACATTTTGGGTCCCTTCCTTAAAACCTACTGGGACCTGGAAGGCATGCCATTTCTGTAGAGGCACCTGTCCTTTGAAATGATTGTTCCCACCCCCACCCCTTCCTGCTCAGTTGCTTTTATCTTGGTTTGTTTCCTCTTGTAAGCAGCCCAGAGTCCCATTGTTTGAGTTAGGCAGCCATATAAATTCTTTAAATATTATCTTCAATTTGGCTGAGAAAGAAAGTCTTATCTAAAAACAATTAGTGCACTGAAAGTAGGATTTGATTTAGTAAGTCCTGATTATTTTCAACATGATTTACATGCAATTTTCTCAGCAGCGTTACAGAAAGAGATTGCCATTATTTTGCTTATTTGTCAAGTTTAAAATGGTGCCCCACTCAATAAACTCTCTTTCTTTAGGTTTCCAATCTAGTTTAAAGGCTTGGTTTCCTGATTATCTCCCATGCAAGTACTAATCAGGTCTGATTCTTTCAAACTAGGCCAGGTGCTATCTGTGTTATAGGCACATTGTCTATTTAAATGTGTGTGTGTGTGTGCCTTCAATACAGACTGAACACTTGGCAGCTGTCTGAAGAAGTCCTTGTAGTTTTCTCTGCAACATTTTTGGAAGTGGCTTGCCTGGCTGCCTCCTAACCCAGAGACAGGAGGGACTATTCCAAGGTCATCCAGCTGACTGTGCCTAATTCAGAATTAGAACTGAGTCTCCTGGTTTCTACATGGGGCCTTTACCACTACATCAATCTGGCTCTCTCCATTTAAAAGAGGTCAACTCAAGGCATCCGAGTCCACACATTTCCCACTTCCTCTAATTTAGATTTCTGTATTTAATAACCTATCTACTCAAGCAGACTGAAATACTGGACGGAGGAAATACACAATATTCTGCAGTGCTACAGGAAACCGAAGATGGAAATGACTACCCAGCTCAAGTGTTTTCTGAAATAAAAATGAAATATTTGACAGTAACATACTAGACCACAGGTTTCTGTGGGTTTAAAGTCCTGTTTGGCAGATGACACTAATAAAATGATTGCAACTAATTATAGAATGCATTTATTAATTGCCCCACAGTCAATACACGAGCCCTAATTATCTCTAAATTGTTGGTTGCAATGATGAGTTCTGCGCATGCTTTGAAAAACCACTACTAGCCCATAATGCAGCCCAAGATGCCCCTATTAGGTCAAATTTATATAATACCTTAGGCTCTTTCATTTAAGAGTGCATTTAAAGTCTTAAAAGACCCTGAACACAATTTAACCGAGCAACCCTTATGACTTTTTTTCCTGAGTGAACAAATACTGAAAAAGGACAGGGACCTTTTCTGCCAGAATAATCACCTGCTAGATACACAATTGGAAGGCAGATAAACTAAGTACAACCCCGGTGGACAGGATAACTTCTACTGAATGTTCCCCCACTGCTCTCCTTTCCAACCTCTCTGCGCGACACACCAACCCTCCAACTACCCAACCACCATTCAGCCTGGCTTGCTCGAAGCCCGGCGAGGATTCCCCACTTCGCTCCCCAAGGGCAACGCCGCCCAACTGGGTGAAGCAGGCAGGGCCGAACCAGGCAGGGAGGCCGCCCGCGAACCGGCCTCCCTGCCAAAAGGAGCCTCCCTGCAGGGACCGCCGGGACCAGCCCGAGGGGTCGAAGTTTCTTCGGTTTCCCACAGCAACGCCTCGAGCCCGGAGGAAGGCACGAAGCCTCCTGCCAGGCCTGGGGTTGGAGCCGGGGCCCGTGCTCCCAGCCCAGCCCAGAAGGGCCCCCGGCCTGTCCCGGGGCGGAGGGGAGACAGGCGCGGGCTCGGCCCCCGCGCCCTCACCTGCCCACCGTCTGGTTGGCCAGCTGCTTCATGCGGTTGAACTGCTTCTTCATGGTGGCGGTGCCGTCGCTGCCCCGCTCTTACCGCGCCGCCCGCGCGCGACTCCCGGCCCGCCTCGCCAGCGCAGCCCGCAGCGGCAGACCCGGCTTCCACCTCACGGCCCCACCGGAAGACGCCGCGACTTCCGGCTGCCGGCGCGTCACCGCCCGCCCTGCCTGTCTGCCTGCTCCGGAGCACAGGGCGGCGCCCGGAAATGCCGTCAGGACCATAGAGAGCGAAAGGGCAGAAAGGCCGCGTCCGGTGCTTTTGGAGTCTAGAGCTAGAAAAGGGAAGAGTGTGGCCGGCGGCACATTCCTCCCACGTCCCGGGAGCGCTTTTTCTCGTTGGCGCGGGAGTTGCGCTGCCGTTCCGGGGGACGGAGAGCCCGTCTGTTTGTCGGATCGAGGTGCCCAAGCGGCACCTGCTCCTCCGACCGTTTCTGACCGAGCGTCGCTCGCCCTTGCGGCATGGCGGGGGGGGCAGCATCCTAGGCGGGGGGGAGGGGAGGGAGCGGCCCCCCCGAGCCCCATTAGCCAGTTAACCAATCTTTCCAAAAATTGGGGTGCGAGGGGAGACAGGCTGGTTTTGCAAAGGCAGGTTGCATGGGACCTTTTCAGTCGACCATTGTAAAGTGTTTATTTATATATATATATATATATATATATATATATAATTTGCTAAATAAACACTTTACAATGGTCGACTGAAAAGGTCCCATGCAACCTGCCTTTGCAAAACCAGCCTGTCTGGTTTATATATATATATAAATATATATATAACCCTAACCCTAACCCTAACCCTAACCCCCTAACCCTAACCCTAACCCTAACCCCTAACCCTAACCCTAACCCTAACCCCCCCTAACCCTAACCCCTAACCCTAACCCTAACCCCCCTAACCCTAACCCTAACCCTAACCCTAACCCTATGGTGTGTATATATATATACACACCATAGGTGCCCATCTCGGTGTGTAACCAGAATAACAGTTAAAATAGTATCTTTAAAATTCTGGAACATGAATAAAAATAAAAGCACGTTACAAAAAGATTGTGAGAAAATAACAGTCTCCTAACATCTGAATCCCCATAGATCTACAGAACTGTTGGAAAGCCTCTTTTACAGCTGGCACTTTCCAGATGACCGGGAACAAGACAACCTGCGCTGGTGTCGCCTCAAATCGGGGCCTCCTTAACTGCAACTGATCGAGCTCACAGAAGGCGTTAAACAGGGTTATAACTACGTGGCTGGATGGGCTAAGGGGGAGGGTAGGATGTTGCTTGCTCCTGCCAGATGGAATGACAGACAGGACATGCAACGTCAGTCTCCTGTTGGACTTGATGAAATATTCCTTCCTCCTCTTCCCCCCCCCCCCAGCGACAACAGTGTGAGCTAGTTTAGACTGAGAGGCAGCGACTGGCTAAAGTCACCCAGCTGGCTTTTCTGCCTAAAGGAGGCCTGAATCTCACCCCCTACTAGTTCCTAGGCCAGCACCTGAACCACTACTCCAAACAGGCTCTCTTATGCCACTCTGCCAGGAGATATGTAGGTTTATTGGTCTTCAGTCGTTCCAGCTAGAAAGAGAAAGGGGTGGAACATTTCTCAGTTTTGTGCTTGGCAGACAGGCAGAAGGAGTGTGTGCTTGTGGTCTAATGGGACAAATATTCCGTTTTTTGGGTGGAAACATCACCACTCCACCTGGGAATCTTCCAGGAAGCAGCCTTGGAAGATTCCCAGGTGGAGTGGTGATGCTTCCCCCCAGCAACAGTATATTTGTCCTGTTGAAGGAAAAGTCTTCATCATGGTTCAGTCCAAAAACAACATGGCAACTGCTTTAGAAAGAAGGTTGCAGTTTATTGGAGAGGAGAGCCAGACAGAAAGATGGCTCTGGAAGAAAAGAGAGAGAGCACATGTAGGGAGTGGGTTTTTATACCCTCTGGGGCTTTTGTTTGGAGTTGTTTCCTGTTCCTGTTTGAGGCTTTGTATTTCCTGTGTCATGTATTCTGACCTGAGTCTGGGTGTGCCCTTTGGCATCTGTGGGTTAATCCTATTATGTCCTGTCTTAGAGTTTGGGTAGGGTATGTAGATTTTAGGTGTCTTTTCTTCCTAAGCTTCTAGCTGGGGGCCTCCAACCTTCCTGAATGGTTTACATCTGCATTTCTACAGATCTGGTTTCTGTTTGGGGGAGGGAGACTTGGGACAATTAAGAAAACTGGGCATGCTTTTCTGCCTCTTTAAGATCCTTTGAGAAAATATATTTTTCTGCCCTTTTAATATTTTCTTCTGGGGGGAGGGGGCTGACTTCCCACAGTCCCATTAGACAGCACTCTCCTCCTGCCAATCTGCCAAGCACAGAATTGGCAGTCTTTTGAGGGATTACTGAACTCCCTCACTGTTTTCCAATATCCCAGTTACATGCCCCCACCTGCCCTGTGGGTCAGCCCTACTGTGACCCTGTTATTTTGAAAAACCTTTAAAAAAAGTTTTGTTCAGCAGGCGGAGGGGGGGGGGGATTTGCGAAACTTCATGTATATATGGTGTTTCTTAATGCGAGTAACTTTAAAATGTGTGGATTTTAACTCCCAATCTGGTTGGGGAATTCTGACAGTTGAAGTCTATACATCTTAAAAGTTGTTCCGGTTGAGAAACCCCAACATAATATTATATACACTACAGTATATAAATGTGACTGGATGACGCAAATGGGGGACTCCCCAGGGCCGGGACTCTTTCGCCGGCCAGCCGATCTTGGAAAACGAGCAACACGCGGATCCCCCACATACACGGAGCATTGAGTCCCTTTCTCGATAGTCTCGCGAGTAAGACTGCAATTCCCATGATGCCGAGGGGCTGTTTCCGACCTCTAGTCTAGCAGACAACACCCCCTCCTTTCAGCGAAGGACTACAATTCCCGGCGTACTTTGCTTTTCTCACCACACGCGATAAGGCGCGTATCGCCTTTGATTGGGTATCGGCAATAGCGTCGCCAATAGGAAGAGAAAGGGGCGGGGAGAACGCCGTTGGGCCAACCTCCCAAGGGCCGCTTCCTGGCCCGGCCAATGGGGGAGCGCGTTGCTGGCCGGTGCCGGCGACGTCGCGCTCTGAGGGAGCTCGGCGGCCTCGGCCCGGCATGGGCGGCCCGCGCTCTTCTCCCGCGCCTCTCCGCTGAGCACCCGCGCCCGGCCATGGCTGGCCCCTCCCGAGACCTGCTGGGCACCGACGTCTTCGACGAGGCCGTGCGGAGCACCTGCGACGTCGCCTCCCACTGCAAGCGGTGAAGGAGCGGCGCGGGCGGGGCTTTCGGGGGGGGGCCCTCTCTGGCCTGGCGCGGCCCGCTGAGTCTGGGGCGCCGAACGGGCCGGGATGGGAGACCACTAGGAAATCTCAGGAAGAAAGGCTAGCCGGGGGGCGGGGTCCCAAAGCCCCCCCGAGGATAGCCCACGGAGCCCGAGAAGATTTTAGGCCCGAGGCTCCAGCCACGGGGGTTATAGTCCCGCTTAACGCCGCCTGTGAGCTCGATCAGTTGCAGTTGAAGGAGGCCCCGATTTGAGGCGACGCCTGCGCCCGTCGTCCTGTTCCCGGACACCTGGAAAGCGCCGGCTGCAAAACAGTGGCTTGTGGAGATGGACCGAATGGACCAGAAACTGCCGCAAGAGCCCCGACACGTCTGGCTTACTGGGTCGCTCTCTTTCGTTTACAGGCCTCCAAGGGATACTCAGGGTGGTTTGGCCCTTCTTATCCCCGGCTTGAGAAGAGTGAACTGCAGCTCAAGGGCTGGAGGGAGATTTGGACCGCAGGGTCTTTACTTTTTCTCCAGCCATCTAGAAGAGTTTTTGTTATTTTTTTGTATTGGGGGCACTAGGATTGTAGATGATCAATAAACAGGATGAATTGGTTGCCAAATTGACAAGAGTACTTTCAGCCAGCCTCAGTTAAGGAATTTTTGTATGTTCCAAATCATAGTTCCACAAAGTAATCATTCTATCCTCGATTAGTAGCACTATAGCCTCAAGTATTGTGCCATGTTTTGGGGCACCCCACTTAATGTTTTTAAACAGAAGCTGGGTACATATTTATAGGGGGATGCTTTAATATTGATTTCTGCCATGAGCATGTATTTTATCTAATCCTATTATGCTAGCTCTCCTTGCATCCAGATATGTACAAACCTGGTTTTTCATCCAATGGTTTTCTCCTAGAATTGATAGTCCACAGTTTTCCACTCCTACCTGACTGTTCAGACCAGCAGCTGCTTCTGAAAATATTCATAAATATTTTGAAGAGGCTCTTTGCCATCTTTTAAACATGGAATCATAGTATGAATTAGCCTAATTTATTTAATGTGAATAAGACCTACTTTTCTAATTTAGACTGATACTCATATAGGGTAGAATTTTGTTTTCAATGGAATAGGAATTTGTTAAAAAACTGTTTTTCTTTCTGTGGTCAGATATGCTGTAGGTGTTGGTTACTGGAAAGACCCTTACATCGAATATTTTGTAAGCCATCCAAAAGAAAGGAAGGCACCTGAAATCAGCCGTGGTAGGTTATAAACAAATATGTGTCGGGGCAATTTGTTTTGCTTCATGAACATATGGCAAAAGGAAGAACAGAAGAGGTGGGTGGCGGATGGGAGCTAACTAACAAAATTATTTTCAAATGTTTTCAAAGCTAAAATTTGTCCACTAATTGGTTTTTGTTTTTTCCCCCTAAGGGTATTATGCACGGGTCCAGGGAGTTGGTCGTTTACTTAAGGCTTTCTTAGAAAAGACAAAATGCAATTGCCAAATTATAAATCTTGGTGCTGGCATGGATACTCTGTTTTGGAAATTAAAGGTGAAATAACTTATAATATTATCTCAAGTGTGATCTCTAATTATAATTTCTTAAAGATTTTGGTTTTTCCCCCACCTTTATTGATTATATAATGAAGTTAGGCAAACTGGTATCCTGTAGATAATTTGGATGTCAATTGTCATCAACTCCATCCAATATAGTTGAAGTCAAAGGATTATGGGGCTTGCCATCCAAAATATCTTAAGGACACCAGATTTCTATCTTACAGCAAAACAATGTAAGTGTGGTTTATGTTCCAGAGAATTCAGCTATTTTTTCTAATTCACAGGACACTCTGTAACTTACAAAGCATTTTGTTGGTGTGTATCAGTGAAAATGGTTTCTAGAAAATAACTTGCAGCCACTAAGCTTGGACATGGCTGAGCATTTCATGATCTACAGAGTGCACATGATAGTAAAAAAACTCCGCTCCTTGAAGTCTCTACTTTTTTCCTTACTAGTAAATCAATGATCTTGAATAGGATTGCCAGGAAGAGGGTAAATCAGTCCATCTAACATCTCTCAAGCAAATTATTGGGGGATTATGTTTAGGAGTATAGTATGAGCAGGAGAAAAACATATCTAACTGTGACTCCAGAATCCTAGCAGTCACAAAAGTCGAAACCTAAAGCAAAGTTACGGGATGTTTCTTTTGCCCTCAGTGAAAATATTGGAATTTATCTGTTTTCCTCCCTTTTCAGGATGAGAATCTTCTTCCTTCGAAATACTTTGAAGTTGATTTTCCATCTATAGTCTCAAGAAAAATTCATTACATCAAGTAAGTGCTGGAATCTGTGTTATGTTTGAACAACTGAATGAATGCATTTGTCTTTGGAGAAGAATTTTAGAGCAAAATGACTAGAAGTGATATTGAAATAGTCACATTTTAATTGCTTTGTTGTGAAAATATGTAACACAAGGAGTATATGTAAACTCTTATCTGCTATCCTACAAATTGCGCTTTTAGAGTGTTGCCTGATTAAATGTGACTCTACTATTATGAATGTTTGATGGAGTTTTTGTACATTTCTGTCTTTTCACATCTCCTGTTTGCTCTTAAGCAAGGGTGTCAAACTGCTGGCCTGTGGGCTGGACACGTCACACGGAAGCCACGCCCACCCCATTGCCAGCAATGGCAAAACAGTCCAGATACGTCGCGCGACATCATGTCACAGTTTGACATGTTTGCTCTAAAGCTAGAACTCTGCATAGTAGTTACAGTTTTGTCAAAACGCAAGAAAGGGTGCTATTCTTTTTGTCAGTATATTGGACCTATCCAATAAGTTGAAGTGGATAGTTTTTTTTTTCTTTTTGAGTTAATCTGAAAACAGGAAGGTGAACTTTAATTATAATTTCATAATGATTTTCTTTAAAGCTGCTATAATTACTTTGCAGAAGATTGCTTTAAATAAAGCAGGAATTTTTCCTTCAATCAAATAATTAGAGCAAGTTCTCACATAGTTAAAAGCAAACAGATAATCAGTTCAATCTGTTAGCAAAACAAGTAACAGGAAATCTGCCTTTCTCACACAAAGGAGATAATTCTAATTCTTTGCATCATGCTGCCAGAGAAGGCAATAAAAAAACAAAAAGACCAGAAATGATGACAGACCTATTGGTGGGAGCTCTAGGGATTGAAAAAGAAGAGATGGCGAATGAGTTAGATGAAATTTATAGAATTCATACGAATTATGTGAGACGTCACAATCTCCCTAAGGAAGTCCACATCAGATTTGTCAAGAAATCTGTTAAGAGACGAGATATTATTTAGGACTAGAGACGATCCACTGGAATAGCGAGGCAGGCAGTTAATTGTACTTAAGCAAGTACCAAGAAGGGTGAGGGATTTGAGAAGACCTTACCAACGAATAACCTCCAAATTGACAAGGAAAAATATTAATTTCAGATGGTTGACACCAGAAGGGATTATGGTGGTGTGGCAGGAAAAAAAGGCTTCGACTAGACACAACAGATAAAGCAGAAGAATTGTATAGACAAAACTTTGGTAGTGAGGAAGAGTTAGTGGAAAGAGAGACAAGAGAAGAAGGAAAAAGACTAGCACAGGCCATAGAAGAAAAGGAACCACAAATCAAAGTCAAAGGAGCTGGGAGAGGAGAGGATATAGATAATGTAAAACATGATGAGGAAGCTAAAGAGGTTAGACCGACAAGAGAAGAATTCTATAGACTAAATTTTGGTAGTGAGGTAGAGTTAGTGGAAAGAGAGATAAGAGAAGAAGGTGAGATATTAGCACAGACTATAGAAGAAAAGGAACCACAAATCAAAGACAAGGGAACTGTGAGAGGAGAGGATACAGATAATGGAAAACATGATGAGGATGGACCCAAAGAGGCCAGACCGACAAGAACAACAAGATCCAAATATAGATAAAGAGACAAAAGAGGAAGCTGAGATTCTATCCTTGAACGTTAATGGTCTTAACTCCCCACTAAAAAGGAAATTTTTTTAAAATAAACTTAGCAAGATGAATTTGGATATAATAATTTTACAAGAAGTTCACATAAAAAAACAACATCAACATCTATTAAGTTGCCCCAAATTGGGAAATATGTTTGCATCACTGTCACAACAGAAAAAAGGAGGAGTTGTAGCATATATTAAAGAGGAAATTCCAACGAAACAAATTTTCAAAGATGAAGATGGCAGAATTCTAATAATAGAAATTATATTGAATAAAATAAAAATAGCCCTTGTGGGAATCTATGCCCCGAATGAGGGGCAAAAACAATTTTATAAAAAGCCACATAGTATCATTGGTGAGTTTGAATATGACAATATCTGTATAATGGGAGATTTCAGCGCAATTGCGGATAGACACTTAGATTATAAAAGTGAAAAGATTAGAAAAGGAATTAGAAGAACACTAACACCTTCCTTAAAATGGCGGAGGAGTTTAATATTCAAGATATCTGGAGGGAGAGGAATATAGGGAAAAAGCAATATACCTATTATTCGGGTCGACATCTCTCATGGTCCAGAATCGACATGGCGTGGCTGTCAGTAGATTTAAATTCGGAAGTGGAAGACATTACAATTGACACGAACTCTTGGGCAGACCACAACCCAGTCAGAATTAGATGGAGAGGACAAAAGAAAATAAGGAGGTGGACTTTGAAAAGAGCAATTTTAAAACATAAAGAATTTAAATTGAAACTGGAAGACCAAATGGGTCTGTATTTTCAGATGAACAAAAAGGAAGATACAAACTGCCAAAATTTATGGGATACAGCCAAAGCTTACATGAGAGGTGTTGCAATTGCCTATATGGCCAAGGAAAATAAAATCAAATTACAGCGACAAAGAAATTTAGAAGAAGAACTCAGTAGAGCTGAGACAAAACTACAAAGTGAACCGCAAAGATGTGACTTGAAACAACAAATAGACCTAATTAAACACAAGATGAATGCCATTGAAAAGGAAGAACTGGTGCAGCAAATAAAACGCACTAAGCAATTTTTTTTTGAAAATGCTAACAAGCTGGGTAGATGGTTGGTTTACAGAATAAAGAAACATAATGATAAAAAAAGGATTAGTAAACTATACAATGAAGAGGGTGACATTGTATATCAGAATGAAGGGAAGAAAACTGTGGCCTATGAGTTCTATAAGAAATTATACAAAGATGAACGGAAAAACGAAGATGATATACAAAAATATTTGCAGATAGCTGAATTACCGAAAGTCCCGGAAGAGATTAAAAACATGTTGAATAAAGAGATAACACCTTTAGAATTATCAGACGCAATTAGGAAACAAAAAAATAACAAAACTCCTGGTCCTGACAGCTTGCCAGCAGAAATATATAAAATTCTATAGGAATCTTTAGGTCCAGTATTAATAGAACTATTCAATGAAGTTCTAAAAAGTGCGAAAATACTGGCCTCATGGGAAGAAGCAATCATTACATTGGTTCCTTCAGGAAAATTCAGATTTGGTGTTTATTAAAAATTATAGACCTATTTCACTACTAAATTCGGATTACAAAATTTTTATGACTATAATGGCTGAGAGACTCAAAAGATTCCTAGTAGAATTTATACATACAGACCAAAATGGTTTCTTGCCAAAAAGATATATAAGAAATAATGTTAGGATTGTATTAGATGTATTGGAATATTATGAGCTTCATAATGAAAAACAAATGGGGCTAATCTTTCTTGATGCACAAAAAGCATTTGATGATGTTAAATGGGATTTTATGCTTAACCAACTGGTGTATATGGACTTTGGGGAGAATTTTATAAATATGTTCAAAGCAATCTATTCCAAACAGGTAGCCAAAGTAATAATCAATGGAGAAACGACTGAAAGTTTTCAAATTCAAAAAGGTACAAGGCAAGGTTGTCCACTATCCCCGTTACTGTTTGTATTGTCCCTGGAGGTATTGGAACTAGAACAATTTGGAAAGATGATCAAATTAAAGGATTGGAGATTAAGAGAGAAATATTTAAAATACAAGCCTTTGCAGATGACCTTGTCTTCATAATTGAAGAGCCCCTACAATCAGGGACAAGGCTAATGGAAGTACTGGGTGAATATGGTGAAATAGCAGGTCTAAAGATAAACAAGGAAAAAACTAAAATGCTTGTTAAGAACATGACTAGAGCACGACAAATGAAATAGTTGATAGATTAGGCATCCAGACCACAAAGAAAATAAGATATCTAAGGATACAATTAACAGCTAGATGTGCCACACTTAAAGGAGACAATTATGATAAACTAATGGAGCAGATTAAAATTGACCTGGGCAGATGGACAAACTTACAGCTTTCCTTTATGGGAAGAATTGCTGTAATTAAAATGAATGTATTACCCAAAATACTATTTTTGTTTCAATGTATACTGATCAAATTACATAAGGAATTTTTTTGATATTTTAATAAAACCATACTCAAATTTATTTGGCAAGGGAAAAAAGCAAGGATTAAGTTAAAATTATTGCAAGATTCTAAGGAGAGGGGTGGATGTAGTCTCCCGGATTTGGAAAAATATTATCAAGCTACAATATTAACATGGGTGCGGGACTGGATACAATTAAAAAATAGGAGATTATTAAAATTGGAAGGCCATGATATGCAGATTGGATGGCACGCCATATTATGGGATGAAAAATACAGGGTTCACCAGTACTTCCGGAGGCATTATATTAGAAGAGCGCTAATAGATGTTTGAGTAAAAATTAGGCAAAATTATATGTAAGTTCCAAATTGGATTTCAACATTGGAAATGCACATACATCCAATGTTCATACAATTAGGGAAAGTAATAACGTATAAAGATATATTAGACGAGAGAGGAGAATTGAAATCAAGGAAAAAACTCCAGGGGGATAGAACTAGAATGGTGGGCTTATCTTCAATTACAATCTCGATATAGGAAAGATAAAAAAGATTGGGGTATAAAAACAGAGTCGACAGAGTTAGATAAAATATTATTAGGGACCGAAAATAAAATGATTAAAAGAATATATCACTACCTTCTAGATCAGGCAATATTTGAAGAACAGGTCAAGGAAACTATGTTAACGTGGAGTCGGGATTTCGGCTTTAATATTGATTTACATATTTGGCAAGAATTATGGGAAAGAAACAGGAAACTCACTTTAGCCACTTCTTATAAGGAAAATCTCTATAAGATGTTTTATAGATGGCATTTCCCACCAACGAGGTTAGCCAAAATGGGCTCAAATCTTTCACCTATATGTTGGAAATGTAAAACAGCAATAGGGACCTACTATCACATGTGGGAATGCCCTAAAGCCCGTGATTATTGGAATAGGATAAGAAAATGGTTGAAAGAAATATTAATATTGGAGATAGAGCTTAAACCTGAATTATTTCTATTGGGTATAACCATAGATAAATATGATAAGGAAATAGTCTATTTGATGTTGCACATCTTGACTGCTGCTAGATTGGCTTTTGCACAAAAATGGAAGAACAAAGAAACTCCTACAGATGAAGAGATTCTACACAAAATACTATCTTGTGCTGAAATGGACAGGCTCACGATGGAATTGAAAGATAAAAGCGAATCAGAATATTTTGAAATCTGGGATAAATTGTATCATTGGTGGGAATCGAGGAGGACTGTTGGGGTTATAGATTAGCGATAAGACAGAAATATATATATTTTTAGGTTAGCAAATAGAGAAAATGTATTTAGTATTGTATAAAAAAGCTTGTATATATTTAATGAGATAAAGAATTGAATTTAAGAGGAGAGATAATTTGACAGAAATGTTCAAACTGGAATGTTGCAACATGTCCAATTATTTTTATTTATATATATATATATACATTGTCTCTGATTTATATGTGTTATGTTTGTATTATTTGTATTTGAATAAAATAAATTTTAAAAAAAAAAGACATGCAAAAATGACCACAAATAATTATGCAGCAATTTATAATAATGTCCTACATGCATATCCTAATTACTGTAAGATGTCTAAATAGGATAGCCATAGCTTATAAATGCAATAAGTCAAACAATTATATCTATAAAAAATACTTTCATATTTTATTGGATTTAAGAATTAGCACAGACCAAAGTACTGTTGTAATAAATCAGAAATATATCTAGAAAACATAAACATTATTAAAACTATATTATAATGCAGACCTCTTAAAATGTAAAAGCAAACTCACAAAGACAAGCGTGAAAATAATCTTTCTAATAATATCTGTAAACTAATTATCTAGCTTAAGTGATTAATTATCTAGCTTAGGAGAATCCTGATAGGTTCAAGCCAAGTTAAGCAATGTTTGGTTAGCGAACAGAGATTTATAGCCAAGTCCTGGTCCAGGGAGTCTATTCCTTAATAAATGTCTTTAAGTTGCCTGGAGTGCATCCAGTGGGATGGTGAGACAACATTGCTTGAATGTTGTCTGTTGGTAAAAGAGTGAATGGCCTTAATTATATGATCCTGGGATTTCAAAACAAGCTCAAGGTGTCTAAAAGTACTTTTAAAGAATTTTTCAAATTATAGGTAGTCTGCGACTTATAACAGTTCATTTAGTAACTGTTCAAAGTCACAAAGGCACTGAAAAAAATGACTTATGATTGTTTTTGACACTTTGGGCTATTGCAGCATCCCCAGGGTCACATGATCAAAATTCAGATGCTTGGCAACTGACTCATTTACGACGGTTGCAGTGTCCCAGGGTCCCCTTTTGCAACCTTCTGACAAACAAAATCCATGGGGAAGCCAGATTCACTTAACAACTGTGTTACTAACTTAACTGTAGTGATTTGCTTAACAACTGGCAAGAAAGGTTGTAAAATGGGGCAAAACTCACTTAAGAAATGTCTCACTTAGCAACAGAAATTTTCAGCTCAATTGTTGCATGTCGAGGACTACCTGTGATTTCTGCCATACAGATTTGCAGTGGATACGTTTATTCTGAACAATGAGGATTGCACCGTCTGTCGTCTTCTTGAAAACATCTCTGTTGACATTGCCTTTCCTGTCCAGCATCGCCTGCCGATGTTTGGCTCTGGGAAAGTCCCTTTGGTTCAGACAAGCACAGCAGTGACGTTCAGCCTATATTTTGTTTCTGTTCCTTGTTCACTTAGTCCACTGCAGAAGGTGATCCTGCAGCCCACTCTCTTAGCTTGTTTTCAGAAAGTCCAGAACCGTTCTGTTGTTGGTGTAGGAACAATGGCGCTTTCCCTGATGACTCACGGGCTCTCTTTTCTCTTGATCTGTTTGTCCTTTACAGATCAAAACCTCCTCTCTCCAAACCGATCATGGAAAGCCATTCAGGGGAGACTCTTCTCATCGGTGAGTCCCTGTTACAGCAGGGCAGCTTTTCTAGACTTCTCTCACGTTCCCCTCTGGGGTTAAGTGAGGGTGTTTGTTCTTCCCTTCTTTTCTTTGACCAGCCAGTGGCTGCCTCTCCCTGATCAAGACCAGAATAGGAATTCAGTGCTACCAAAAAAAAAAAAAAAAAGCTTCTATGGATTTCATTTGTAAAATTCTGAACTAGCCTCTCCCTTAGACCTTGGGTTAATTTTAGGATCCAGTCAGTTGGGTTGTTTTGAAAGACGTGATTTTGATCTGAGCTGACATCGTTTGCTCATCCCCTGCAATGGCATCGCTGGAGTGCCTCCCATCGTGACTGGAGCTGGTGATACGGGTGAATTTGTACTGGGGAGTTTCTTCTTTCCCAGGGTCTAACCAAGATTAGGACTGGGATCAAAACCCCCTGGAAATCCTCTGCTTTCAGGGCTCAGTGCCCCCAGGTCCCTCCTTTCCCACAAAATCAGCATGTTCTGCTTGTACCTGCAGCTGATGGAAGGAGGTAGGATCTGAGCTAGGCTTCTCTGACCTGAAATCACGCAGGAGCATGCCCATAAGTGGGTTTGGGACATGCTTGGTGACAGGGGCCTTGGCCTTTCTTTTTTCCTGCCAAGGTAGGTGCTCTCTGACTGCTTCACGTTAAGACTGATCTGTGGGTTCCCCGCCCCAGACCCCCATTAAGCGGCTTGTTATCAGAACTGGTACCGTAGTTTTTAAGAACAGCCTTTATGTTGTCACGTTTCTTTAGCAAACCTTTTCTCAGGTATCAGAGGATCTGTGGCTGGCTTTAGAGTTTTCCTTCAGTGAAAAATGTGGACATTTGAGGCTGCTCCTCAGGTAGTCCTTTGGCAGGAATTAGCTGTTAAAAGGGTTTGCCAACCTCTCTTCTCCCCCCCCCCCTTGGATGGAGAAAAAAGAGCCTCGGAGGCAGAAACCCCAAGACCTGCAAGGTTCCTTACTTGGTTTTTGGGACATGGCTGTCATTGCCCTCGGTTGGGGAGCATTTAAAAATGGCTCTCCCTGCTGATCCCTCTGCAGATGCCCACTGCCTGGATACCAGCCGATATGCCATTGTTGGAGGTGATCTTCGAGACTTGCCCAGACTAGAAGAACAACTGAAGAAATGCCACATGGATCCAGAGTAAGATGGGGATTGGAATCTCTGGGTGGCTCCCACCCTGGTGGCATTCAGGGAAGCCTTAAAGACCTGGCTTTTCTCCTGGGCCTGGCTTGGGTGGTTGGGGACCCGGGAGAAAAGCCAGGGGGTGTGGGTGTAGTTACCCTGAGCCACCCTCAGTTTTTGTTTCTTTCTCTTCTATTCTTTTACATTTATCATATTCTGCCTTTATATTCTTGGCTTTATGGCACACTGCCCAGAGTCAGGTGGTGGCTAATTCAAATAAATGTGTAAAGGGCATTTCTGAACACACAAGACAATCTTTTCAAGACTTCTTGCAGTACCTAGAATCGAAGATGGGGGGGGGGAACCCTGAATTCTTTCAATCCCTTGCCCTTTCTTCTTCCTCTGTTTAAAAGGTTGCCAACGCTCCTGATGACGGAATGTGTGCTGATCTACATGACCACTGAACATTCAGGTTGCCTCATCAAGTGGGTGGCAACCACGTTTCAGTCTGCCATGTTTATCAACTATGAGCAGGTAAGTCGAGAGTCCTCTGCTAACCATTTCAGCGCCCAAACCAAGTATGAAAGAGATCATGGGAAAGGGAGAGGAAGGCCCTGCTTTGGGGGCATGGCTGCTTCAGGGTTAGGGCTTGGTGAGGTTATACAGCCATTCCCCCAAGAGGACATTACTCTTGCCTGTGTTGGGGTTTTGCTATTTCTGCATGGCTTCCTACAGTACAAGAGCAGAGATCTTCTCAAACTGGGTTAATTATTTATTGAGAAGAGCTTCTGAGTCAGAGGTGGTTGAACTCAAAGACAAAGCACTGGAAACAATCTTACTTTTTATTAAATATTAATCCATTGAGTCTTAACATGCTGGCATTTTAACAATGGTGCAAGCTGCATCTTTATAAAAAGGAGAAACCTCTTAGGAAAAATGCAGATGACAGATTTGATACTGCAATTTTGGGTATGAAACCGGTTACAGCTGGAAATGAAAACGCTGTTTATAGTGATCCAGTGTAACAAACCCTTTTCTCATAAAATTGTTGGTTTTCAACATAGGAAATGTTTCCAATTTTCAGTGTTATTAGACTGACCCCTTTGCGAGTCGGAATGTGGTGATAATTATTTGGGGTCGTACTGAGTTGCTCTGTGAGCATTATGTTACTTTATTCTTTAAATCTGTATAACATCCAGCAGTTGTGCAGTGTCAGGTAGTAAGTACTAATTTAAGTATTGAGAATGGTGCTTTCCTCCAAGTATTGGGATCCCACTGCTGTGTGTTCTGGAATGGGAAGAAATGTATCTTTTTCACTCTCATAAGGAACTGAAAAACCGGATTTTGCCATTTGTTTGCATTTATTGAGGCCTAAGCAGAGTTGAGCTCTCAGGACATCCCACCTAGCAGGAAGCTCTGGTGCAGAGGCCCTCATTGCCTATTGCTGTTGCTTTAAATCACAAGTCTGGGAGAACTGTCACTACTAATTCGATACCTGCTATCAGAGTGCCCAGTGCATTTGCTATTTCCAGCTGGGAGTTGTGAGAATCTGGTTTCTAGGGGTGCATCTAAGAATGAAAGGGAGGTTCTGGGCAGAGATTAAAAAGATACATGTGTAGCAGGATTATGGACACCTTGAATGTTGTATGATGACTGCATCTTTCTACCATTTGCTGGAGCAGCCAGGAGTTCCAGGGTTCCACATGGGGCTGAAAACTGCTGCTCTTTTAAGAGTTGTCTTAAATTTAGCAAGTCGGCTCTGTAATGCCTTTTTGGGTTTACACTGAAACCGGGAAAGCTTGAGGTATTCTATTGAATTTCAGAGAAGTGAATCCCAAAGCCCAACAGTTTTCCAGATTGTTGCTGGGGCAGGTAGAGTCTCTTAACGTGTTTCCCCCAAAATAAGACCGGGTCTTACATATCTTTTTGACCAAAAGACCCTTTAGGGCTTATTTTGGGGGGTGTCTGACTTTGTGGCGTCTGCCCACTCCATCCCACCATCTGGTTGCTCGCGGTCGCAACGGGGCAGGAGAGCGCACGCTGCATTGGTGCCATCGCCACCAGGCGAGGCAGGTGGGGGGGTGGAGCTGCTCTCGTGCCCCGCACCGACTTACCTCAGGGCCCCCGCAGGCAGGCCACTCCCCGCTCAGTGACCTCCCCCCGCCTGTTCAATGACCTGGCTGCCCACCCGCCTCTTCCCTTTCACTCCCCTCCCGAGCCGGACTGCCATGCTATGGAGGATGGGCAGGGGAGGCTCGATTGCTTTACCCGGTCCCCCTCCGCCATTTTGGAGCCAGGGGGGAGTGATGGCGAAAGGCCTCGGCCACCACTGCGCATCAGCCACGTCCACTGCTGGAGGGGCTTCTGTCCCCGCTGACCCTGCCCCGCCTTGCAAATCACCTGCAGCTGTCTCCCCCCCTGCCACTTGGGTCCCATGTCACTCACTGCGTCGTGTTTCGTTGCACTGCCTGCTCCCCATTCACCGCCTGTATTGTATGGTTTCAGTGGTGGCAGCTCTGGAGACCGAGGGGGAGGCTCTCTCGGCTTGGGAGGGGAGTGACAAGAGAAGAGGCGGGTGGGCAGCAGGGTCATTGGACGGGCAGATAGGTTGCCAAGCGGGGGGTGGCCTGGCTGCGGGGGCCCTGAGGTAAGCGGGGTGGGGTGCGTGGGGCAGCTCCACCTCCCACCTGCCTTGCCTCACCTCATGGCCGTGGCACCGGTGTGACGCGCGCTCTCCTGCCCCATTGCGACCATGAGCAACCAGATGGTGGGATGGAGTGGGCGGGCTCTTAAGTAGAGCTTCTTTTGGGGGTAGGGCTTATGTTAGGCGCAAGCCAAAAAATCAGGCTAGGGCTTATTTTCTGGGTGGGTCTTATATTCGGGGAAACAGGGTAGATGCTCATTTGTGCACTTGTGCTCTAAACGGAGAGACAGCAAGTACTGTTCTTGTGTCCTTTCCAGGTGAATATGGCGGACCGCTTTGGACAGATCATGATTGAGAACTTGCAGAGCAAGCAGTGTGAGCTGGTTGGTGCGGATGCTTGCAGATCTCTGGAGACCCAGGTCAGATTTCCTGGACAATGGGACTCAGCTTGGTAAACTTCCAATAAAAGAAGAGGGCTTTGCCCAAACTAATGCCTGCATTCAGGTCCCAACTTCACCGAGTACTTTGCCCTGCATGCTCCATCCCATGACACGGGAGTCCCCCTGGGTCGGTCCATGGCCTGCCAGAAACTGGGCCGCACAAGCGAGCTAAGCCCCATCTGTGCCTGCGCAGGATCCGGGCAACACACAAAACCATGCCCCTCCCAGTCCAGAGAACCAGTCCCTGACGCCCAAAGGGTTGGGGGCCCTTGCCATAGTAGGCCTTGTTTTGGAGAGGTGCCACCCTTGAGGAAAGGGGATTGCTCATGCTGACATGATATAAAATCGAGCTGATGGCCTTGTTTGCCCTCTTAGTATGAGAGCTGCACTATTTTTGTCCTTAGAACGATAGAGTTGGTCAGGGCCATTTAAGCCACTGAGTCTAACTCCCTGCAAAGGGAGAGCAGGAATCTAAACTGACCGTATCCCTGAGAGGTGCCAGTTCAGCACTTCCTTAAATGCTGCTTCTTGTTGAACTCTTCCTTCTGTGAGAAGATTTTTCATGATGTTCAACCAGGTTTTGCTTTCCTGGACGTTTTATCCATTATGTATCCATTATTGGGAAAGAGAGAGAGCAGGTCTTGATTGTATTCTTTGTGACATCCTTTCAGAAGTTTAAAGGTTAAAAAAAAAGATTTTTTTGAAAATTGAAAGGGAATTTTCAAGGCTAAACCTTCCTAGATCCTTCAGACTGTTAACTCTTTGCCTGGTAACATCCTGTTCTAAGAACTTTCAGACCCACTGCTTGGCAGTCTGTTCAAGTATTTTGCCCAACTACAATATTAAGCTGAATGCAAGGTAACCTTTTGAGTGATTTATCTTCTTTTTGAGTCCTGGAAAATTTGCCTTTAACAGATTTTTCTACTGCGTTTCATTCGCAGAAGGAACGGTTCCTGCAACATGGCTGGGAAACAGTAAATGGTCTTGATATGCTGAAGGTCTATCAGAGTTTGCCACCAGATGAGATCAAAAAGTGAGCTCCTCATTGTGCTGTTTTTATTCAGAGAGAGAGAAAGAGAGAGCAGACACGCGTGTGCATGTTTGTATATCTGTTCACATAAAGCATGGGAAAGCTAGTTTGGAGTAGTAGTGAAGGTGCTGGCCTAGAAGCGAGGAGACGGTGAGTTCTAATCCCACCTTAAGCATGAAAGCCAGCTGGGTGGTGGCTTTGTGCCAGTGATTCTCTCAGCCCAACCCACCTCACTAGGGTTTTTTTTTGGGGGGGGGGGAAGAGAAGACAAGAATACTCGGTAATGGATAGTTAGTGGTGAAGGTGCTGGACTAGGAAGAGGGAGGCCTAGTGTTTGCTCAGCCATGGAAATTCCCTGCGGAAAGTTCCCTGGGGGACTCCGGGCTAGTCCCTCTCTCAGCCCTAGATTGGAAAATTAAAAAAAAAATACATATCTGCTAACCTGCACTGAAGCAGCACAGTAAACTATTGTGCGTGACCTTCAGTGAACAGGCCTTCCTCTGACTATGGTTTGAGCCGAGGTGATAATGATGACAAAGACCACAGAGATTGATAATGGTGATAATGATAATACAGTTTTAAAGTTACAGTATGATATATAGTTTATATGCAAAGCTAGGTTGCTACAGCGCATGTTAGGGTAGCCCCTGACATGTTTGTTTGCGATAGAAACAGATGGCAGATAGCCCTGAATCAGCCACATGCCTGCTGGAGATAGCTGGAGGTGCTCTGACCTTAAGACCTCCCAGCCTGAACATGCGAAAGGACAGGCCACCGAGTGAGGCGCCGGATGCTGATCTGAAGGCCCAAGATAAGACTGAATGAGGGATTGCAGTGCTTGAACTAGCCTTGTTCCAAAGCAGGGGTTGTCATCTGAAACTGAACTTGGAAGTGAATAGATAATTTACTTCCATGTAAATTATGATGTGTTTGTTACAAAATTGATGTATTTTTAAATTACCTAACTCCCCCACCCTTTCCTAAAACTGCCAAACCTAGATTACAGGGAAACAAGAATCCTGCAGTGTAGTCTTAAGCTAGGCTGAGGAATTCTGGCTGAGGAATTCTGGGAGTTGAAGTCCACCAGTCATAGAAGGGCCAAATTTGAAGACCCCTCTCTTAACCAGTGTGCTTTTGCCAGGTGAGGTTGATTGGTGTGTTGAACCCAGTGAGCAAAAGCATTCCTACCTGTTGAGCTCAGCTGGGTCTCCAGAGAGAACAAATGGGTCAAGGGGTGTCTCCAGAATGCACGTCCAATTATCCTGAATGCTGCTGATTCTTTGATCTTGGATGAAACATCTCAGTGGATCCATGTACAGTAGATGTTAAAAAGCAGGACAGGCTAAGCCCTGAAGTATCCTACATATAAGCAAAGAGTTGTGGAGTGGAAATTAATCCTGAAATACTCTTTGGTTTTGTAGCATTTTGCTCCAGCAAGCCAAGGTTTTGCACCCACCTAAAAGTGAGCACAAAAACTGCAGACCACCTGAGAACCAATATGGCCTCAGCTGGCACCAAAGTGTAATAATAGTTTTATACCTTTTGTTCCAGTAAGCCTTAATTGGTTATCCTAGTGTTTTAAGAGGTACCAAAATGTCAAATCAGGATTCAGATGCAGCATCTAAAAATTCAACATTGTTATATTCACCCCAAACTAGGAATGTGCAGAACTCACTGATAACTTCAGGAAACTGCCCCCGGAATGACAAGGTCTGGAGGGGGAACGGAACGTTCCAGGGTTCAACGGAACGTTGTGTTCCTGAATTGGTGAGTTTGCACATCCACAACCAAAACCTTTGCCAAAGTTTTTTGCAGTTTGTTCCAACAAGCCCAGGTTTTCTATCTCTTCCCTCCTCTAAAAGTGGGTAACTGATACTCTGAGAACCCAGAATTTGTATTTTTCTTAATGGACTGAAAACATTGGATGGGTTTCTTAGGTAAGAGAGCGAGTGAGTTGTAAAGCACATTTTGATAAAAGGTTGATAATGGACAGGATATAACTAAGTCATATATATTGTACTTGACACTGATGCTTCTTACATTAATTACATTAATAGGAAATGTTGGAAAAATGAATACTGCATGATCTGGAAATAAATTTTAGTCTTATTGTCAGGGAGAAAGACAGCAATTGCTCTATTTGGAGAAATCTGGCTCTTAAGGCCTTTTGGTTGCAAATCTGACATTGGGATTACAGTTATGTTATCAATGAATAAATATTGGCCCTTTGGTGTAGAAAGGAACAATGGAAACATGTTTTAACAGGATAATTTGCAGAGATGTCTGCTATTCACAAATGTCTGTTAAATAGAACAGAACAGAGGTACATAATTATGTTCTATTTAACAGACAATTTATGTTCTTTGTATGATGATACTATGATGCAAGCTTCTTTACAAATAACTTAGATTCATCCACATTTAAAGTTTTATAACATAACAGTTTGCAAAGTTATGTTTGGTTTACTCCATATAGGCTCAGATCAGAAAATTGCCCTGGTAGATTTTTAAAAGGATTTGCTATATATGTGAGATTGTCCGTTCCAGGCGTGTCTCATGGTCCCAGGGCTTTTCCTTGGTCTCACCATAACTATGAGACTTGGCAGAAGCTGATGGAATGCCCCTGGGATTGGGAAGTCTCTGTCAGCCTCAAAACAAATAGCCTTGTGGAATTAAAAGCACAGAAAAATGAAAGCATGATTTTAAGAAGTTGCTGCTGACTCTGCTGGAACAGTTTTGTGGCCCCATGGCAGTAGTACAATGCTTAAAAAGGTAAGCATCTGAAAAGCTACTTTGTGTCTACCTAATATAAAAGAGGAAAAGGATAACAGTGGATTTATAAATTGAACTACATTACTTTGTAATCAGTTAATTAAGTTTACACTTAATATAGTATAACTGAAAATACTGTATTTTAACTAAATCAGTCTAAAGCTGTTGAAATACATTTTAATGACTTTGTCTGATCACATGCCAGTTTTTTATAGTGCGCTTTTATAGCTAAAAACATACATACCGTGCAAGCTTGATATTTTAAAATAATAAAAATGGCCAAATTGATTTTGGGGTGCTCTGTAGCATAACACGCAATCATGTCAGCTACCCACTTTGGCGAGGAAATGAAACCTGAAAATGCTGGTAGAAAAAGGAACAAAACTAGTATAAAACTTTGACCCAGGTTTTTGGTAAATATAGCGATGTTGGGGTGTGTGTCTTAAGGGCTTCCTTTGAACCCCAGTTTAAAATGTCTTAACTATGGGGACACAGGCTGGGCTTTATTGAGCAAAACTTTGGCTATGTTGGTTTTATGGTACTCTGTAGCCCTCACAGAGGGCATGTCAACTATCCATTCTTAGTTGTCATTCAAAAACTGTGATGGAATAAGATACTGTAGTATAAAACTTAAGAATAGGTTTTGAGTGGAAACCAAATTTCAGAATTTTTGGTTTGTTACCTATTCTATGAATATGGCTCGCCAACTCACAGATTGCGATATAGCAGTTCAGAGGCACCACCAGGCTCCTCTGTTGGCTCCTTGGACTGGCCCCCAGAGAAGTCCTGAAACTTCTGACTCCCATCAGAGTCTTGAATTTTGGGTTGGGCTGATACGTGTCAGGAAGCCTGGCTCAAAGCTGCCCTGTGAGCTCTGGACCTAGCTAGGAATTTGACCCTGGCTCTAGTCCATCCTGGTAGCTCCTTCCTCTCTTAAGTACAGCTTGTGTCTGCTATCATCTGTCTTGTCGTCTTCCTTCCTTCCTTCCAGGATAGAGGCACTTGAGTTCCTGGATGAGAAGGAGCCATTTGAGCAGCTCATGCAACATTACAGCCTGTGCTGGGCTATCAAGGATTCCCAGAATTTAGGTATGCTCCTCTCTCTCGTCTCTTGCTTCAGAGCTTGAAGGGCTCGTACAGGCTGTCTGATCTTGGAGCGTTCCAGACTGCTGGCATTTGGGAAAACACACTTGTTGCTCTGCCTGGAGGCAGTTGGTCCATATGTGTCTTGGCTTAGAGTCAAGATTTTTTCCAATTTTTTTTATTAAGAGTTATAAATGAAAAGGAAAAAAATCAATATAACTATTAAATATATAGAAAAATACAAGAAAAGGGAAAAGAGAGACATAAAAAAGAAGCAGCTTTCCCCTTCATCTCAGCAGGTAAAAGTAATTTTATTAGCTGTGACTATATCTCAAAATAATCTCTCTTCGTCCCATAACTCACCCCTTAGGTAAAGAAAACAAAGTAAAATGGTACGTCAGTGTTTTGTCAGCAAAAGTCCAATAAAGGCAAATATGACTATTTACTTCTTTTAACTCTGGTTGAACAAGCCAATCTTACAAACCTTATTTAAATACTTTAAAAAAAATCTTTAAACAATTCAAAAAGAGGCCCAGAGGTAATTTGCTGATCATCTGTTTCAAAGCAATAATTCTTCAGAACAGATTTCTTTTGTATCAACAAGTAAAATTTATCCTTTTGTTGTCAAAAAAAGCCCTTCCAAATTTTAGCAGAGCTCTTTTGTATATCCAGAAGAAAAAAATTAACTAAATCAGCTTCCTGGTTTAATATCTATTCATCTCCTTTAGGGAATAAGTCATCTATCATATTCATTTGTATTAGATTTGAGTCCCCCTTCAATTTAATTTCATTGCCATCCATTGCAGCTCATTCTTGTTTTACAACTTCATAAGGACGTGCTCTATCAATTTCATCATGTATTCCATCCATTTATCCAAAAGCTTGCACTATTCAAAAATTTATACTAAGGTATCCAGTAGTTTGCACTAAGAATTTCAGCTCCGTTTTCTTTACCCTCTGGCTCTAGTGTCCAGTTTTCAGGGTCTCCTTAACATTAAAAAAAAAAAGCAATCTCCATTTACCATGAAAAAATATCTTCTAAATAATTCAAAGCTATAATTCCAAATCCCTCTGACCTCTTAATCCATTGTTAACTTTTCAAAATCCGTATACTAAGCATCCTTTTGCTTCATAGTCCTAAAATCATATTTTTAAAACATTCAAAATCAAATTTATACCATCTCTTTTAAGGACACAGAAACGTATCCAATGAATACAGTAAAACCTTGCTGGTCAAATAGCTCCAATACACAAAAAATAAAACAATGCAATAGGGTGATTAAGATAGAAGGCTCGGTTGAGCTTGATGTGTGTATAGGCTGCTCTGCAAGTGTTAGCTTGATGCAGTCCCAACTCCCAGCCACTCCATTCGTAAGCCAACCTTAAAAATGGCGGTCAGCTCACGAGGAGCGGCTGTCCGGAGCCAAGTGGACAATCAACCATTTTCCCTCAGACCCAGCGTCTACCTGTGACTCTCCTTGCAAAAGCTGCCTTCTAGGCAGCAGAAGCCAGCAAGAGGTCAGCTCGCCGTGGTGCTCCCTGCAAGTGTCCTGCTTACAGGAGGGTTTTCGGATTGCATTGGGAGGAACTGGACGATTCTGTGACAGTTTAATGGGCTTCTAGGGGAATCTGAGGGCAAGAAAAGTTCACCCAGATTACAGACGGTTTTCTGTTACTTTGCTTCTTGATCGGGGCTTTGGGGAAACAGATTTTTCTGGATAAAAAACTCTGAAAGCCCCAAATTCTCCCGTCTTTCTACAGGCCTTGCAGACATTACTCTGTGACGCATTTGCTCCAGTGGAGCTCCAGGTGAATCTGCTGCCCCCTCCTGGTGGGCCTCTGCATGTATCCGCTGCCCCCCTGTTCCCGTGAAGGTGCCCGCAGGTGAACATGAGCCTTGGAGCCCTGGCAAGCACTCTCCTCTCCCCCACTCGTGGCACGTGACAACCTTTTGAATAAATTACTCTTTTTGTGAGCAGCTGAAAAACAAGCGAGTCTCTCTCCCTTTTGTAGAGATTTTTCTTAAAAAAAAAATACTATGAATGGAAAGGGATTCAGATTTCTTCTAGATGTACAAGTGATGCTCTTGCCCTCCTTGACTTGCTGGCTGCCTCAGAACTGGGCTGAGGATTTCAACTGGGGCAGGGAAGGGGGCCCCGTTTGCTGTCAGCAATCCTTAGAGGCCCTCTCCTGCCTGGCGTCCTGCGTTTTTCTTCCTTTCTGAAATAATGTTCCCGATGCATTTCCACCCTCTTCTGCCTTGAGTTTCTTGGTATCTTCCGTAGGACTCCGCTTCCTTCTTTTTCCTCCAAAGAGAGCTGGCTTCAGTCTGGGGAGCTCTCACTCTCATTGAGGGGGAAATCCTGCTGGCTCTGAGCTGCAGCTTGTGGTGGCTGCATTGAGACACACTCCCGACCCTGAGAGGGTTAATAAATGGTGAAGTTTTGTAAAGCTGTTTCATGCCTTTTTTTGATAACTCAAATAATCATTTGATTGAACCAGACTCCGGGTGCCCCAATGCAGCAGGCCCAAAGTGCCAGACGGCACTACCCCACGGAAAGGGAATTACTTCCCTTTGTTCAACCTGCTGGAAGCAGAATCCCCCCTCCCCAGAATTTCCCTCCCTGACTTTGTCCTTTGATCACCTGACCCATTTTCTTCTTCCTGTCTTCAGAGAGATCGTTTAAACAAGCGCTCTCTTCCCAGAGTGCCTTGCTCCCCTGTCTAGTGGCCCCCTAAAGGGGCTGACCACAAGCTAACCGGCACTCAAGACCCTAACCAGGTTCACCCTAAAGGCTTCCTTCTGCCAGTTGGGGCACAGTTTGGGGGGCTCTTCTGTCAGACACCAGAGCCCCTGATTCCTAACCTGAGACTGTAAGCATCAACCTGTTGCAAATGTTTCCATTGACACCTGGACTCCGTGTCCCACCTAGTTTTGTATTCCCCTTTATTTACAAGAATCAGAAAATAGATGACCGTGTTTCCTCTCTCGATGACTCCTCCGTTCTTTCCTTAAGTACTTCCTTCATGCAAGGTAGGCTGAGATGAGAGACAAAACAGGCAGCCTCCCCAGTTTGCTGTCTGGGAATGGTGGCCTCCTGGGGCTCACCTGCAGCCTGTGGAGCCCAGGAATTCTCAATTTTCTAAGGATTAAGTGACAGGTAAGCAGCAACCTGCAGTGGGTCTGGGAGCAGGATAAGTGCAAAGGAGTGATAGAGAGAGGTGTTGTGACTGTGTGTGTGCGCCCTGCCGCCCAACCTCTGTGGCTCTTGAGGGCTCCAAAGGCTGATTCCTCAGATGTTCAGATTTCAACCAACAGAACCTGTTTCCCATTTTCCAAGTTCTCTTCCAGTTAACCCAGATGGACTGGGAGCTACAGTGACTCATGCAGAGAGGCAGTAGGCAGGTGTTTTCTTGGGGGCTAGGAGTTTCCTGCATCAGAACAGGGCAAGTGGCCTGGTTGCACCCAGTGCCGTGGCCTGTATGGGAAGCAAAGTAGGTAAGAGGATTGAATTGGAACAATGAAAACCTTGTCCGAGGCAGCTACCTCTGTAGGTAGACCTCCCTAGCACTTTCACCTGGTCTAAATTAGCAGTTCCCCAAGGACCGCAAGGGGGCAGCACTTCCATGGGGGTGGAGGAGCTGCTGCTGCAGGAGGATGGTCTGTCAACAGCTAATATGGGATCTAGCTGGGCGTCAAGAGTCGCCAAAGGCCGGAGTGGAGCAGCAGCGGGTCAAGAAGTTGCTTCCAGCTCTGTACGTGACCCTCTTGGAGGGTCCAGCGAAGGCTCACGGCTCAGCTGCTGTCAGCAGTGGCCACAGTTGGCCCAGGCATTTGCGCATCTGATCCTTGGCTGCTTGGCGTTGGGTCTGAAAGTCTCTGGAATTCACCTTTGACAAGGTGAAGTCCTGCCCCTGCCCTTTGGTCCCTCCCTGATCTGCTCTCACCTTTGCTTTCAAAGAGATACTTGGGAAGGGTTAGGAAGCTGATAAATTATTTTTATTGGGATGATTCAGCAGCTGCCAAATTCTTCAAACATTTATTGGAACAGTTGATACTGCATATTTTCTGCTGGGTTGTTTACCTTCTAACCTTGGCCTCTACAATGAGATAGACGCTCTTACCTGCTCAGGGAGGTGCATAGTGCTCACGGTCACACCTGTTCTAGCAACAGTTGGGGGCATGACTTGGAAGAGTGGTTTGACTGAAAAGTCCTGGCTGGAGACATCAATGGGAAAGAAATTGCCAAAGGTGGTGTTTTGTGGGAATAACTAAGCTGTGCTGCTAAAAGGAACCTTAGCAGAATAAGAGTTGGAAGGGACCTTGGAGGTCTTCCAGTCCAACCCCCTGCTCAAGCAGGAGACACTATATCATTCCAGACAAGTGGCTGTCCAGTCTCTTCTGAAAAGCCTCCAGTGATGGACTACCCACAACTTCTGGAGGGAAGCCATTTCACTGGTTGATTCTTCTCACCATTAGGAAACTTCTGCTTATTTCAAGATTGCTTCTCTCCTTGATCAATTTCTATCCATTGTTTCTTGCCTTGCCTTCTGGTGCTCTTTCCGGTGCTTCAGGAACTGTCAAGTATTCGGGTTCCCCCCATTCCCCAAAACCTCCAAATCGGGGGTGGGTGCACAGCTCGAAGTTGAGTGGGCCCTGAGGTCTAGTGGGCCAACTGTCACTTAGAAAGGTAAGCTGTAGCTGTGCCAGAGAGCAGCTCTTCCAGCTCCACCAAGATCCTCTTTAGGAGCAACGATGGAGCTGAACTGGGGCTCTCTTGCATGCATAGCAGGTGTTCTCTTGCAAAAGGCATCCCCCCCCCCCAAAAAAAAAAACAGGCTGAAGCTGACCCAGGAGCTGAAATAGAAACTGCCATGATTGATTTCTCCAGCTGCAAAATAACAATGCCATTTTGTGGGATCCTTGTGCTCTCTGAGCTTGATTTCTTGCAGATGTTTCATTTACCAAACTAGGTAACATCATCAATGCTGTTGATATTAATTAGTGCATTGATGATGTTACCTAATTGGTAATGATCACCAAGAAAACAACCAACTTCAGAGAGCACCAAGGACCCCACAGTTCAACTGCAAATATTTTTTTATTGGTAATGCCCATTTGAAAGCAAGATGCCCGAATCTTTCTTCACTTCTCCATATTTTATGGGGCAAAACAGTATTTGCCTCCTTGCCCCACTGCTTCCCTGTGGAGGGCCAGCACCTGAACCCCCACTCCCAGCTTAATGGAGTTCAGGTGTCCATGGCAACCAAAGAGCCTTGGATCCCACTTGCCAAGTTGGGAAGGGCAATAATGGTGAGAGCATAAAATATGTATTTCCCCAGAGACAAAATCATCCCAGGTCTGTTCATTCAGCTACCTCAGCCTCCCTTGGAGAACCCTTGCATCAAAATGCTGCTTGTGACAGAGCATCTGCTGGGCACCCAAAGCTGAGAACGGCCCCAAGTCTCTTCCTGAAAAAGGGGGTGGGTGAGAGAACTCTGTGGTGCCAAGGAAAGAAAACGCGTTTGGGTTGCCATGGCAAAGCATGGTTGCCCTTGACCTCTCCAGCTTGGCATCCTGGTTGCCTGCCATGAATTCACTGTGAAAACTTTCCCTCTTGTCTTTGACTGGAGAGCTTTTGCTGTGCCTTTGCGTTCCTGTGTCCCTCCTTTCAAGCCCTGCAAGGCTCCTGGCAGCTGCCAAGAGCTCCGTGGGACGCTGGCCTTCCCTGCCCCTCCTTGGAAAGCCACCCCAATGTTCCTGAAGCCAGGGACTCCGCAGCCACTCAGGGGCAGGGCGTGTGGGTGTCTCTGCAGGGGATCTCCTGCTTGGAGGATTTTCTCTCTGTGCCCCCCCCCCCACACACACAAACATACAAAGGCAGCTGCCAAGAAGGGGATCACAGCAACTGAATGCTGAAGCGCTTACAGCTTCTGGAAATAGCTATCCTGGGGAGAACCTGCTCCAACTCAGCCCGGCTTCCCAGTCGCCAAAGATTATCTAACCGTTGGGGAAAGACCAGCAGAGGAGGGAGGGAATGTGCAGGGTTGCTTCTGCAGTGCCACGTGTAGGAGGTGTCCTCTCCTAGGTGGTAGATGGAGGACAGAGATGCATATACACACAGGCATTGTGCACATACTGTACGTTGCATATACGATCACAGGCACAGATAAATGTTGCTGCTATCTCTCTGATCTGCATCCAGAGGCAGGAAATTTCCGTTTAATTTACTATCACCTTTAGTCAGGAAATAAAACAGAAAAAAAAGAGAATGGAAATGCATCCCATGCAAATATGCATGTCCCCAATCCATCTTAAATCTTGCTGGGGATCCCCTGCTGAAACCTTGATGCTAGATAATAAAACTTTGCAAGAGTGCAGGTTGTGTAACACTCCTTATCAGTGAGCAGAATGTAATGAAAAATTGGGGATTGCTGCCAGAATAGGACGACTCGGGTTTGACACAAAGTCCGATAAAACTTGCAAATAATTTGTGTTACTGATTCTACCCTTTTTGCATTGTGAGGAGTTTGCAATATCTGCCCTGTGGCCGGGCTGAAGGAAGGGCGTCCCAGCCAGCCCTGACAAAAGGCAGCTGTCTCTAGCAAGGTCTCCACATCTGCAGATGTGGTCGACAAAGTCAAGAGGGCAACTGCATTGGTGTGACTGAAGCCCTTTGTGAGTTTTATGTGTGCTGCCCCTGCAAACCACACTCGACCCATCTCTGTGGTGTACAACATTTTCTGCAGCTTTCCTGCAACAAGCAGCGCCAGCATCTTTGCTGGATGGGATTTCTGGAGAGGAATCTGGTCAACCTCTTTCGCCTGACTCACAATAAACATCCTTCCACCAGATTTAGCCAACATCTTTTTCTCTTGACCTGCCAGACCTCAGGTTGAGGCCTAACTTATTTAACACACTTGGCAATGCATGTTTCCATTTGAGTCACCATTCGAGGCAAAGACGATTGGCTGCTCAAAGGTCAGCCGGTCTGGGAGTCCCCAGGTCAAGTTGGCTATTCAGTTTGGCATTTAGTGACATTTAGTGATTGCGTTTTGAGCGATGATCCCTTTTGAGTGGTTTGCTTGTCCTGAACCTTGGGCCTTAGATCTTAGAATAACAGAGTTGGAAGGGACCTTATAGGTCATCTAGTTCAACCCCCTGCTTAAGCAGGAGACCCTGCACCATTTCTGGCAGATGGTTATCCAGTCTCTTCTTAAAAGCCTCCAGTGATGGAGCACCCACAACTTCTGGAGGCAAGTCGTTCCACTGATTAATTGTTCTTGCTATCAGGAAATTTCTTCTTAATTCTAGGTTGCTTCTCTCCTTGATTAGTTTCCATCCTTTGCTTCTTGTCCTGCCTTCAGGTGCTTTGGAGAATAGCTTAACTCCCTCTTCTTTGTGGCAATCCCTCAAATATTGGAACGTTGCTATCATATCTTCCATAATCCGTCTTTTCATTAAACTAGACATACCCAATTCCTGCAACTGTTCTTCATATGTTTCAGCCTTCAGTCCCCTAATCATCTTTGTTGCTCTTCTCTGCACTCTTTCTAGAGTCTCAATATCCTTTTTATAGTGTGGTGATCAAAACTGAATGCAGTACAGGGAGTCCTCAAGTTACGAATGTAATGGAGCCTGCTAACTACATTCATAACCTGAGAATTCATAGGAGTGAATCACGTAACATGAATGCGATCACTCCCTGCTTTCGCCCACGCATTCATTAATCGAATGCACGGGTCATTAAGTGCACACGAGGTACCTCAGGGTGGGGAAGGCCATGGGGGGGGGGCTAGTGCAGGGACAAGACCACTGTGTCCAGCCACCAAAGGCCTCCGCCCACCCATTGAGAGACCCCATGCCACCGTCCTGCTCCCCTCGCTTGCCAAAAGCACTCACTCCTTTTCCAGATTGCAAGGAGGGCTCCTAAACAATCCTACTCTCCAATGGTCACAAGGCAACGGAGCACAAAGAGGAGCTTCGCCCAGACATTGCAGGTCAGCCTCTTGCCCTCCCCGGGTTGCAACCTGCATAACTTTGGGATCCGCTCGTAAGTACTTTTGGCGCGGGATGTCATAACTTTCAACATTCGCTAGGTGAACGTTCATAACTCGAGGACTACCTATATTCTAGGTGTCGTCTTACTAAGGCTTCATAGAGTGGTATTAGTACCACACATGATCTTGATGGAGTCCCTCTGTTAATGCAATTTAGGATTGCATTGGCTTTTTTGGCTGCCGCCAGCTTATCTGCAATATCATCTGCAAATTTGATGAGTTCCCCTTCTATTCCCTCATCTAAGTCGTTTATGAGGATATTGAAGAGTCCTGGGCCTAGGACAGAGCCCACTGCTTACTTCCCTCCATGTAGACATAGATTCATGTAATGTAGATTGGGCATCAATTTATTTATTAGAATTATTAGAATTATATCCTACGTTTCATTCAGGAGATCAAGGCTGGTTACATAGTGCACAGTCAGCCATGGTTATTCTGTGACTCAGTGTGGGTGTGTGTAGAATGTGGACCTCCCACCTTCTCCATCCACCACCCTGACTTGGAGGCCAAAGGGGAAGCATTGGCCTGTCATCCTCCCTGGAGCTTTTTCTATGGCAGAAGGACACTAGAACAGGGGCCTTATTGGGGGCAGCCCAAAACCTTCACCGTGACACCATGCTGGCTTCCCACGGCATTTAGCCTTGCCTCGACATACGTAGAGTTACATCAATGCATATATTGTTCCTTCCTCTCCTGTGACAATTCTGTAAAGTGGATTGGGTGAGCAAGAATGACCAGCCCAAGGTTGCGCAGTCAATCTCCATGGCTGAAGGTAGGCGGAAGCTACAGTCTCCCAGGTGCCTATATGCCGCCTTTCCCGGAAACATCATCCTGGCTGCTTAGGGAATGTCGAGTTTTAATCTTGTGGTGAGAAAGGAGAAAGCAAAAAACCTCCACCTCATGCATTCGTTAACCAATCAGAATAGAGCTGGAAGGGATCTTGGAGGTCTTCTAGTCCAACCCCCTGCTCAAGCAGGAGACCCTGTACCATTTCAGACAAGTGGCTGTCCAGTCTCTTCTTAAAAAGCTCCAGTGATGAAGCACCCACGATTCCTGGAGGCAAGCTGTTCCTCACTGTTACCAAGTTTCTCCTGAATTCCAGATTGCTTGTGACTGGACAATCCCTTGTCTGAAATGGCATAAGGTCTCCTGCTTGAGCGGGGGATAGAAGACCTCCAAGGTCCCTTCCAGCTCTATTCTGATTGGTTGATTCTATCCCTCTATTAATGCAACTTCAAGCACCAATCCGCCTGACGTCTTGTCAAAAGCAGCTGTATTTGCCATCCGATTGGAGACCACCCAAACTTCCTCTTAGCTCTCCCTGAGAGAGGACTTTCCCTGCCTCTTTGCTTCCTAAAAAATAGCAGTCTCACAGCTTCTGCTTGGAAAATTCCATTGGTCTCTCTGTAAAATCAGTTGGTTTTATAATATCGTATATAAATTTTCATAGCCACCATATAAAAGGTGCACGTTAGCGACTTGAGATGTTTCTGAACGTGCTCACTTTGTAGAGATTATGCAACTTGTGGATGGTTGGTGCTGCGCAGCCAATAATTGCTGGAGACCACAGTGCAAAAAGATAAGGACGCAGTCAGGTGAGATTTGCATTCTTTATTGCTTTAAAGCACCTTTGTGAAAACAGGAATATGTCAACTATTATGCTAGTTTTCAAATCTGGAATTTAATTAGCATGTTTGAAGAAGTAGAGATGTCACTCAAGGGACAAAAGGACACGGAGAGAGAGGGTTTCCTCTTTGGGTCAGCGAGGCCAAGTTCTTCCCACGTACATATTCATTTCTCTTCCAAGAGCAAAGCTGGCTGGGGAGTTCTGGGAGTTGAAGTCCACACATCTTCACGCTGCCAACACTGACCCAGACTTTGTGGCAGTTTTCAATGTTTTGGGGATGCACACTCTGGAGTACATGAGCATCCTCAGACTGTAGGGTGCCCGCCTGGGATCCCACTCCCAATTATATGTCAGTCAGCCAGCCATGGGGCAAAGATTGGCAGCAGAGACACAGCAGTCTTGATCAGGTAGTTTTGTATGTCTAAGCTTGTCCTTCCTTCAGCAATCATTGTACAGATGGAAGAGCAGCTCGTGAGGGATTCACACTTCACACTCAGGGTTAAACACATTGCCCTGACCCATGGCTTGCTTATGTATAGGTCATTGACTAAACTGAGTCCAGCCAGTATGCTAAGTCTAACTATACATTGTATCTTCATATATAGACCCTCTCCGAAGGCATGCTGTTCATTCATGCCCGCATGTGTGAACCAGACCACTCTGTCTCATTAAACCAACTACGATTACCAAGACCTTGTCTGAACATGAACTGTGAAGCCGGCCTGGGGGTGTCAATATTTTGTCATTGGCCAATGAGTTCTTCGCCCAAATACGTCCTCCTGAAAATTCTGCAATGACTAATCTAAAAAAATAATAATAATCCTCTCTTGCTCTGAAGTAGATCTAATGCCCACCGTGCAAATTCTTTAGGTCCCATTGTTGCCCCCCCCCCATGTGTCACAAAGCACACTGTATGGAGTGGCCCATTGCAGAAGAAAACTGGTCACGATGGGCCTGCGGTCATCCTGAGGAGCTTGTCCTGCCTGTCTCAGAACCTCCCGAAGAAGCCCGCCTTGAGTTTCTAGAGTGTCCCAAAGCTTCCATTCTCTTGCAGTTGAAAATGGTCGTTGCTCATCTTAATCTTGGCAAGGGAAACAAACATTGGGATTTTGTATTCTTCTTTTCCAGAATCAAAATGTTTCCAGTTCTTCCCATCCTTCACCCTCCTTTTCTGGAGATAAAACCTTGTGAGAATCATGGTAAAATAAACATGCCAGGATGTGTTCCTGATCTTGGTTAGATTAAGTGGCCAATCACAGTGGCCATTCTGAAGACTCGAGTGGCAAGTACGTTGAAGGGCTCCCTCCTTGCCTGTATTCTGCCTTGTGCTTTGGGGAGGATTTAGGATATCAGCTGAATCACTAATATTAAGAAGTCCATGTGATGAAGTGGCTCAGGCTCTGGACTAAGATGGGGCTTGCCAGATTCCAACCACCTTCAGGCTTCTTTGGCAGCTGCCGCACACGGCTGGCTCATATTTAAGTGGTTGTCCACAAGGACTCCTAGATCCCTCTCACGCTTATTACTGCTGAACCAGGTACCACCTATTCTATACCTGTGCATTTGGTTTATGTGTAAAGCCTTAGTTTTTGCACCACTGAATTGCAAGATTCTTCTGGATCTTGTCAAGATTCTTCTGGATCTTGAGTCTTGTCTTCTAAAGTGTGGATTATTCCCCCCAGCTTGGTGTCATCTGCAAATTCTGTCCCCTTATCTAAATCGTTTACGAAGATGTTGAAGAGTACTGGGCCTAAGACAGAACCTTGGGTTACCCCACTGCATGTAATTCCATTGAGGACTACACATTGAGTGCAGTTATGAATCCATCAGATGATAATCCACCCCAATATTACCAAGAAGTAGGCTGTGATCTATTTTATCAAATGCCTTACTCAAGTCTACATAGACTATATCCAGAGCACAGCATGCCCAAAGGGTGGGTGGAGAAGACTTCAACTCAGCTGTGAGGAAATGAGTATGTTCTTGGTAGGATAAGACAGCACCATAGACCTCGAATCTCAGGTTGTTTTTATATGTGATTTTTAACAGTATCCTCAATGCACATGTTCACTACTGAATATTATCTCACTGATCAGAAAATTATATGTTTTGTTTTTAAACTTGCTTCATTGTCTTTTCTTTCCTGCTACCTTTCTATTCAGAAGTGACAGTGTGCTCTTCCAAGGTGCGCTGGGCATCAGGTGTGAAAACTCCCAAGAGGCTCTGACCTCTGTTGAGCTCATTAATGAACCCCCAGGATGCCCCAGAATAAAACACGAGACAGACCATGATAGCAAGCCTGTTTGGAAGTCCCCGGTGAGCTCCTGGATGTTCAGTGGACTCCCATTTTAAAGAACAATGATAAAAACTCCCTTCCCCTCTGGAAGCCAAAACGATACAAAAGAACAGCTGGAGACCAATTCCCAAGGAGGTTAGTGGCTGTTGTGGTGCTGGGAGGGACAAAGCCAAGTCCTACTTAGACGTTCCCATTAGCTAGATGGCTTCTGTTAGCTGCTTCAAGGCTGGAGAGAAGACTCAAGTCTTTGCTTCACTTACCATAGTAGCTGTTTGTGAGTAGCATTTCCATCACACTATAATTTCTTCTGACTTTTAGGGAAAGAGGGTGGTTTTAACTGCTTTGTGGTCTCCAAACTCAAGGGATTGGCTGTGAATTCCCGAGAGGGAAGCATGGGCAGGAATATTGGCAACTCAGAGGTTGACTGGAGGAAAAAGGTCAATGGGGGGGGGGAGGTGGACATGGGAGAGGCCAGCAAAGCCCCAGCTTGGGATTGGCTCTGGGCACTAACCAGATGGTCTCTCTTTCCTTCTGCCATACCTGGTCATGAGGACTCCTTGTTAAAAGATTTGAAAAGCTGAGCCAATGTTGCCTGTTGCTCCCCAGAGGTTATGAAGAAAAGGCTTAAGATGTTCCTCACTAGCAGGACATTGAATAGGAGCTTCAGCCTTCCTGGGAGAAGTGGCACCTGTCAATTTCAGCACATTGGGGCTATTGAAGTGCAGGAGAGCTGCCTTCCCCCTCCCCAACCACCCCAGAGCATAAGGCTGACTTCTCACAGTTTGTTTAAGGGAAGGGTTGGTTTACCCAGATGTTGCATTCTCATGCTGAGGTCAAGAGGTGGGACTTTGTTATCTCTAGAATCTCATTGCCATTTTGTCTGGGACAAGCATTTTGGCAAAATCATAGTCACATGTTGGGATAGAGGATTTAACAGCCCTTGGGAACACAGAGGGGGCAACAAAAGAGATTTTTGGAGATCAGGGAAGTGGAAAAGCATGGGAAAGAGACCCTGCCATAATTACACTAGGTTTAAGTTGAGCTGGAGAATTACTTTGGTAGGCTTTCAAGATTCTGTTACGTTATCTTCTAATAATAAAACATTTTCCAGAAACCCAAGTGGTTCTTGTTTCCTGAGCTTGCCAGCTTTGCAGGACTTAATAATAATCTTGAAGGCCTCCCAAAATAATTGACTCACAAATATCACACCTTGCTCCATCTGATGGCCTTCTTGGACCATGCAAAGCAAAGGCAGTTTACAGCCCACTCCTTTGGCCTTTGAAGGTTGGGATTATTTTTACCAGAAAATGACTCCTGCTTGGAAAGATAGAAGGAAAACTGCTGATCTGGAGAATGAGTGTAGAAAGCTGGTTATCAACAGAGTCCTCTCCTCAATGCTAAGACTTGTTCAAAAAAGGAGGAGGAGAAAAATGGAGCGCCTGGTCAAGAAAGGGGTTCCCTTGTGTTTGGGCACCCCATGGCTTATTGCAGCGCCCTGAACTGGTTTCCCTGCAGCCACCGAAGAGGAGAAGCGGCCCTTTCTTGACGTGGTGCTGGCTGGCAACTAGGAGCGTGGAGAGGAGGAAGGTGCTTTTGAAGGACAGCTTTGTCTGAAGTTTTCCTGCTTCCCTCTGGCTTTATAGCACTGCAGGGGGAAGGCAGGGTTTGGTTTCAGTCTCAAGACAGACGAATCTGCATCCTGATGCCCCTTCCCCTGGACTGCAACCAGATCATAGTTTGAAGGTAGCTTTGCAAGAGAGCCCTTGCGGATGCCTTGTGAAGCTGAAATACCTTGGATCTTCAGAGCTGAATTCCAGGATTCTTCTAATTTGGTGTTTCTCAATCTTGGCAACTTTAAGATGTATGGATTTGAAATCCAGAATTACCCAGTCAGCATGCTGACTAAAGAATTCTGGGAGTTGAAGTTCACGCATCTAAAAGTTGCCAAGATTGAGAAACCCTGCTTTAGAGTAGACTGCAGATCCCATCAATCTGGGGCATTCAGGGGGCACCAGATACAGGAAGGCTGTTTAGGGACGAGAGTGGGTGCCCTTTTGTAATTAGAGGCCACACCTTTTCATTCCTTGCCTTTGCCAAGGGCCACAAGGGGCATCGCTGTGTCTGCCAAGGGGGATCAGCAATGGCGCCATCCACTCTGCCCCCCTTCCCCAAAGTGACTGCCCTTTGAACTGCTGCTTTCTTCTGCCCAATGGCAGGACTGGCTCACCATGGCTTGACACTGCAGAGCTTCCCATTAGCTGAGGAAGAACAGCCAAAGATGTCTACTCCTCTTTTCTCCACCCTTTGGGCCCCCGTTGCTGCTGCCAGGAATCAGCGAGGCAGCTTGTGCTGAAGGCAGCAAGTGGAAATTTCCTCCCTGTCCCTTGAGCCTTGCAAAATATGGTCGTAAAAACATCTGTGGGATTCAATGCCTTCAGCCAACAGAAAAACAACGGCTATAAACAAGGCCTCTTAATTACCCAACACATTGATAAAGCCAAGGAGTGATTACTCAACACCTGAAACGCAAAGGTGCCATGCTCGGAACACCTTGTCATGTCCCTGTCCCATCCCAAAGGGGATTATGTACCAGGCGTGATGGCCTAGCCCAGCCTGTGTCGCAATGGCAGCGGCACATTCCATCTCCGTGGGGCCTGCTCCTCTACCCCCATTTCCCAGGAATCAAATGGCATTGTTTTCAGGGTCCAGAGCATGGGGGAACCCTACAAGCCCCTCATTCTTAGATTACATTGGGCTACCTGTGGCTTGAGGGTGGCATTCCCGCCATCACTCTACTGTTGGGAGAGCCGTGCTGTTAAATTCCATCCCACTTCTATATTATTTAATTCACTTGTGATATATTTAATATTTTAATTAAATTAATTGAGATTATGTAATTGTTATATGTAATTATTTAATTCACTTGTAATATACTGGTAGTTGTGGGTGCTCCAACACTGGAGGTTTTTAAGAAGAGACTGGACAGCCCTTTGTCTGAAACGGTAAAGGGTCTCCTGCTAGAGGCAGGGGGCTGGCTAGAAGACCTCCAAGGTCCCTTCCAACTCTTCTGTCATTCTGTTACTTCTTTCAAACCTCTGGCTTCAAGTGAATTACTTAAGAATGAAGTTAAACTGTCAGGTTCCCCAAGGGAGGAGGGTATCCAGGCCTTCTACCATCTCCTCCTGATTCAATTGGGAGGAATCCCCTGTGGACAGGACTTCCTGCTTCTGCTCCCCAAACTCATGAATTGTGTTTGAAAGTCACTTATTCACTTCCTCTGCCTTTTTGCTCTGAGATTCTCTTGCCCCTAACAGACACCAAACATTCAGTCTTTGTGGATTGTATGGAAGGGATCTTGGCTAAATTTCCAGCCTATTGCAATAGATAAATTTTACTCTTCTGACAGGATACCAGAAACCACAGTTATTGGTTGAATTTCCCCATTGGTTTGGCAAATGTGCAACCACTCTTTCCATAGAGCAATTTTCTTTCTCTTTTCCATTTATCTTGTATTCTCAAGACCATCTTGGTTTGTAGACTGCCCCTCAGCAGCCTCCAGTCGTGTCACTTTTTCATCCTAAATTCCCCCTTGGGCTTCCTTTGTCCTTCATGGTCTCTAGAAATGTCAACACAGGTATAAAAATAGAATGCAAGATTTTGGTTCTCCATAACCTACCTACCTATCTACCTCCTCCCTCCCTCCCTTCTTCAGAGTAAATTGAGATCCCAGGGGCCTATCCCAAGAGGGTATGTTAAAAAAAGTGAAGATGATGGACACAATGGTGCAATCAAAGCTCTGTCCATTTTTAATGTGTGGTGGAGGTGGGCTTCAATCACACAGGTGGAGCTTCAGTTTCACTGCTGAGGACACCACCTTGACCATACCAGAGCCTTTTCTTTCTTTCTTTCTTTCTTTCTTTCTCTCTTTCTTTCTTTCTTTCTTTCTTTCTTTCTTTCTTTCTTTCTTTCTTTCTTTCTTTCTTTCTTTCTTTCTTTCTTTCTTTCTTTCTTTCTTTCTTTCTTTCTTTTTCTATCTATCTATCTATCTATCTATCATCTATCTATCTATCTATCTATCTATCTATCTATCTATCTATCTATCTATCTATCTATCTATCTATCATCTATCTATCTATCTATCTATCTATCTATCTATCTATCTATCTATCTATCTATCTATCTATCTATCTATCTATCTATCTATCTATCTATCTAAAATTAGAGTAATTCCTTACAAGCAATTAACGTTTGGCAAATTGCCAAAGGTCAGCTGTATTTAACAATAAATAAGAGTCCAATCATCGGAAATAGATTTACTTCTCTTGTCTTTCACATTATCCAAAGGTGGAAGGTAATTTATTTAATGAGGGCTTAAATATGACGATTGTACCCCACTTTTCTGGTTCCAATTGAGACTTTCGGGGCCATCGGGCCACAATTTATCAGTTTTCTCACCTTTTCCCGTCCAGTTCTGATTGGTGCTGATTAAGGGTTGTGTGTCTGGTGAACGGGCGTGCTGAAAGAGGCAAATCCTGCCTGGTGCCTTTGCAGAAAGGATACGGAGAAAGCCACAGGACATTCACAGTTGCGGGAGATGCTCTGCCCTGCATTGAAGAGATCCAGTGTTCCCCTCCCATCCTGAAAAGCTGCCCGGCTGCTGGGTCTCTGCCTGGGTCCTGGGGAGTCGGTCGGACAGCCTCACCTGTTCCCATGAAAGCCCTTGCCCTTTCTCCTGGGGTGGCGGGGGATGGACATTTGTCCTTGTTAGCTGCTATTTCTCATCTGTTTTGGAAAACCTTGAATTTATTCCACAATTACCTCCAAGAGCTGCAGTGTTAATAGTGACATCTCTCTTTCAGAAGCCCCAAGAGTGGTTTGTATTTTCCCTTGGGGTGTCAGATGAGATTGGTAGCCTCAAACTGACCCTCCACTTGTAACCCTGCCTCCTTTCTCCCCCCTCAGTTGAGGGGGGATGTCTGTGCCCCCCCCAGTAGGGATTAGTTACTGGGATTAGCAGAGGGTCCTCCCCTCCCTCTGTGCAGCCAGGTATCGTCTAATTGAGTTGAAAGGCAGCTCCCATCATCCCCAGCGGCACAACTGCTCAGCTGCTCATGTGAGAAGGCAGGAAGTTAGCAAAGCAAAAGTTCAGGTCTCGGGCAAAGAAACAGGCTGAGCATCCTCTTTCCTACCAGCCATGAACAATGATGGTGGTGGTCGGTGGGGGGGGGGGGCATGCTCCACGCTCAAAAACATTCTTGCCAGGATTTCTGCTGGGAGGGGGTCAAAAAAGTCAAGATGGTGGCCATCAACTGAGATCAAAGCACCATCTCTTTTTGTGTTTGTAGCAAAGGTGGGGCTTTGATTGCTGGGCTGGCAGCCAACTTGATGTTTTGACCCCTTCCCTGTATACAACTCTGCCAATCTGGATCTCAGCATGGGCAGGTTGCAGCCTTACCACCTCCCGTTTTTTTTCTTGAGTGTGTATGTACAGGAGGGAGGGAGGGAGAGAGAGAGAGACGGGGGGGGGGGAAGCTAGTGATAATCCAGTTCTTTCAGAATGTCCTTCTAACTCAAAATCCTGTGTAAATCTTGCTAGTTTTATTGCCGGCCTGAGGATCAGAAGTTCTGGCTCTTAAGCATTTTTTGAAATCCTTCCTGCAAATCTAGTAAAGGGAATTCATTGCATTTATCGCTTCCAGATATTTATTTTTATTTTTATTTTACTTAGTTATTCATTCAGTAGAATTACAGTGTGCCTTTCTTCCAGGAGCCTCTGGGGAAGACGGTAGCCCCCTCCCCTACTTTTCCCCCTGTGAGGTTGGCTCCCCTCAGAGAGCACACATGGCCCAAAGGCACCCAGTGAGCATTGGTGGCTGAGAGTAGGGGGGATCTTTGGTCTTCCCCACCCTCAAGGGGGGGACACATCTGGTCCCTCCTCATCAAATCCAGAAGTGCTGCTCACTCTCATCAATGGCTGTGGGGCCAGATTGCATAGGTCCTCCAAAGAGAAGGAAGTTGGATAGAAATCCATTCCCTAAACTAAAGCCAAGATCCCTGGTGCTTTGAAGGAAGGAGAAGCTCTGGATTTTATCCAGCTCCGTGGCTCTTGAGCTCCTGAGCTCCTTGAGCTTCCAAGGTACATGTGGAAGCTTGATCACACCATTCCTCTCTGCTAATTAACTAAACATTTACCAGTTGCTCAAAATCTCTCTCTCCTTGGCATCATGAGAAGCAGCCCAGTGTGGAGGCTGAACGGTAGCATATAAAATATCCTCAGACTGATCCCTCAAATCTGCCCAGTTGCCTGGAATCAGATTCCCCCAACAGGTGTGCTGTTCCCATTGTGTCCACGCAGCCTTGTGGGGTTGGGGCCCTGCAGCTCTGACAGATGCCAGCCTGGGAAAGGCTGACTTGAGGGCAACTGCTATGGGGAGACTGCATGCTGGAGAGATCCCTCCAACCAGCGTCTTATCTGTCATCTTGGTGACGCCTCCCTTTCTAGCTGTTTGGGGCCCTTTGCAGATATCATCTCTGCCGCTCTGAAGCCTCCGCAAAAGACACGCTGCTCCCACTTGTTGCACCAGGGGCCAAAGCCCACGGGATCCATCCCTTGTTGGCTTTGGCAGGAACTGTTTGCCTACCTTTCTTTCTCCTTCAGCACCTGAGCGGAGGAGGCCTCGGAGCTCCCAGTTCTGGGCATTTCACTCAATTCTCTGCCCAGGCTTGGCACAGCGGAGGCGTTAATGACAGGCTAGCGCAGGTGTCCTGATGCAACGGCAGGGACTGGGTTTGCCTGCCTTTCAGTGGCAGCCAGTTTGAATCCCACCTCTACTCCCAGACAGAACTAGTGCAAAAGCACTCTGTACATGCTCAAGGCTACCCTCTTGCTAGCGCTTCATACGCTGGCATATTCACAAAGGATAGGATGACAGAATCCATGCATGGACGGGCTGCTGAGGAATTCTGGGAGTCAAAGTCCACCCATCAGATGGGGTGACTGTCGCATTCAAGAAAGGCTCAGGCGAAGCTTCGAGGGCCCCGGCGGTGCCACCTCTTTTAGGAGAGACAGCCAAGCCACGTCCTCCCCCCACATGCAGTGACTGCCTTTCCCCCAAAGGCTCCGTTGCTGCGTTGAGGAAAGAGCATTGCTTTGGCGGATCTGCGTCCTACACTTCGCCCAGGCTGGCAGCGAGATCTGGCAGAGGCCTCTGAAATGAAACCTTGAACTCAGCACCCCCGAAGAGCAAATAGCTCTCTTTCCCCAGCCAGCTGGAACGGTCCTCCCCTCCCCTCCCCTTTGGGCCTGACTGCACTTTTGTCACCCTTCTCCCACGCCCCCCGATCAGGGGGGAGGGTGCCAATATTCCCGGGAGATAAGAAAAGTGCTGCTCCTGCCAAAGGGGCCGGTCAGCCAGAGGAGCCGTGGGCAGCCTGGTCAGGAGTCGTTGCTCTTCCAGGGTGAAGCAGTTGGGCAGCTGCAGCCAGGAGCAGAGAGGCTCAGGTGAGTCCCACAACAGTGGGGGTGGGGGTGGGGCTCCAGGAGAAGGAGGGTTCCGTCCGGAGGGGGACAGGCAAGCCACCATTCCCCCAAGCCCCCCAACTCTCCTGTTTGGTTTCCAAATACTTGAAGTAGCTAAGAAGGAATCAGCCTGACCACAAATGAAAAATTCTATGGTCTATATAAGATACCTTTAAAAGTGTTAAAGCACTTTAAAATAGAGAATTGCAAGAAAGAATATTTGAAAAGCAAGAAGCTCCTTCATTCTTTTCTTGGAATATTTTTTCATTAGGAGTTTTGCAGGAATGAATTTGTTCCTCCTCGCCCAGTGATGAACAGAGATGGGGCACAGGGGTCTCCCTTAGGAACTGCCTCCAGCTTTGAGTATGGATTGGCACTGAGCTCTTCCTTGGATGGAAAAAAAGGTTCTGGATAAAATTCTTCTAAGTCAGATCTTCATTCCAAAGTTCATTTCTTATACAATGATTGCTGAAGAATACTTTTCAATTCTTAAATGTCAGATGCAGATTCTTTTTTGGGGGGAGTAATAGGATGTTCCAAAGCCAATATTTTATTTTGATATGTATAGAAATTTATATCCAGCATTTTTAGCGCAAACCGACAGTTGTGTCTCTCAGACTTGCAGCCGGTTTCCTACCAGGCTGCACTGGGCAAAAGGGATCAAAGCAGATTGTAGACCAGAAGAAATTTGTGGGCCAAGAAACCAAGCTTCGAGAGCAATCACTCAACAAGGGTGTCTCTGAAGATGCTAGTCCTCACTGATTCAACCATCTTTTGAGTCTCCTGCCCCAGGGATTTCTTGGGCCCCTTGAGACCCAAGGAGGATGTGGCTCTGCTTGCTCTTGGGAAGCAAACCCATGGAGACCTGCTCTGACCCTTTCTGCCCAATCGACCCCCCGAACTCTTGGGCCATGTGGAGTCTTTGGGGCCACCATTACAGCTTCAATCTGGAGACATTATCGGGCCGAAAAAGGCAGAGAATGATTAAATAATTGCACAAGAAAGTGGCCATTGTACTCCCACACTACTGTGGGGTGTCTAGTACTGCCTATTTGAGCAGGGAGGGGATAAGATTCCAGGAAGGGGTGCAAAGTCTGCAATTTGGAGGTGGCTTTTCTGCCCTGTTACCATGGGAGGTGTGTGTGTGTGTGTGTGTGTGTGTGCACGCGTGTGCTTTGACCAGCAATCAGCTCTATGCTTCTGCCCAGCACTATATAGAACTTTGAACAATTGTGGATTTTATCTGATAAATACAGTAGTGGATGATGGGAGGTAGAGGCGAAGTAATCATCTCAGCAATACTGTGGCCCAAAACTCATTTTGGGTTGTAGCCAAGAAGGTGAGTTTTGAATTGAATTTGAGTTTTGGTGGCAAGTGTGACTTTCTGGGGTTCTCTTATGCCCATAAAGGCAGCCGTCCTGGCCTCAACCACTGATCAGTTCATCCACTCTTTCTCAACCTTGGCATCGCTGTACGTCTTCCGTTGCCAAGATTGGGAAACACCGAGTTAATCTCTCCATTCCAAGCAGCAGCTCATCAAAATCTCATCAGACTCTCTCATCCCGATCCCGTCAGTCAAGGAATCTTGACTGGGGGGATCAAGGAGGAAGGTCTTCTCCGCTGTGGCCCCCGCCCTTTGGAACATCTAACCCCCAGAAGTGAGGCAAGCCCCCACCCTCCTGGCCTTTGTATTAAGACCCGGCTTTGCCAACTACCATGGGGCCTAAGAGTACGATGGAGCCCTGAGGATGGCTGGCCGCTTGACCACATTCCTGCTGCCTTGTGAACCTTTTAGCTTTCTGAATGTTAAACTTTGATTTTTATTTTTAGTTGCATGTTTTAACTTGTTCCTAATTCTGCTTTTAATCTGCGCTTTTGTGTGTTCATGTGGTCTCGTTATGACATAAACCGCTCAGTCACTTAGGTAAGATGAGTGGTGTAGAAATTAAACAAACAAACAAAAGAGCCCTTGCCCAGCTGCCATTCGACAGCCTGTTCCCTCACCATCTTGCCTGGATTCTCCAATTAACCTTCAAGCAGCACATTCAGTCCTGAATTGAACACTTGAGCTGGGTTCATTCAACACCCTGAACTAAAATGAGGTAGCTCCCTTTTTGCTTTGGTATGTCATGTGAACACAGCCATTAGGGAGAACCAGGGAACTGTAGAGCCATCGTAGGCTTTCTCCCGAGAAAAGTCTACATCTTTGGAGGCCTACAAAGATGTTCTGAATACCGTATGTGGCTTTGGGTTACAACAGAAAACAAACCTGTGGCAACCTTGGGGTGAACTCAGCTGCCTGGCTCAATTTTGGAATTTTGCAGTTGGCTGGTTGGTTGCACCTTGGACTTCTGTGCTCTGTTCTTGGAGGGGGGGAAACAGATAGAGAAGGAGAGGGAAAGAGAGAGAGAGAGAGGAGACAGAAGAGAGGGAAAGAGAGAGAGAGGAGAGAGAGACAGGAGAAAGGTTGTGTGTGTGTGTGTGTGAGAGAGAGAGAGAGAGGGAGAGAAAGAGAAAGGGAGGGAGGGAGGGAGCAGTGAGATCTTCATCTGACCAGCCTGGCTGGCTGCAGCATTGACAAGAGTGGTGTGGTTGTGGGTTTGATTTCCCTGCCTGTTGCCAGAGGTGGGTAAAGAGGACAATGGGGACACAGCTCTGCCAAAGCCTCACCCCACTCAGAACAAGGTAGCCTTCTGGGGAATGACAAACTTTAAGGCCCCATTGTCACATTCCAGGGTCAACCTCCACCCGCCTGATCTGGTTGGCAGGGAACGTGTTTGCATACCAGGGCATAATCTTTGTCTTCCAGAATCGGCCAGCCATGTCCGACGTGGAATTTGGACGGATGTCTTTCAAAGAGCCTGAGCTGGAGACCAAGCGCGTCCCGGCCCAGCCCCACTGGTACGAGCGCTACCTCCAGCCTTGCATCGGGGAGCTGGTGGGCTCCGCCTTCTTCATCTACATCGGCTGCGTTTCGGTCATCGAGAACTCAGAGGGCACCGGGAGGCTGCAGCCGGCCTTGGCTCATGGGTTGGCACTGGGACTCACCATTGCCATCTTGGGGAACATCAGGTGAAGGAAGGGGCAGCCATGGGGTTTGGCCAGGGGATGTGGTCAAGGAAGCAAGTCATCCATGAAGGAGCAATGGAGGGAGCTAGAGTACACCACAGGAGGAGGAAGAGGGGTCAGCTGAATTCAGGCAGATCCATCCTCCAGATCACTGCTTCTCAACCTTGGCAAGTGGAAGGTGGGTGGACTTCAACTCTCAGAATTCCACATCTTTACTGGCTGTGGAATTCTGGGAGTTGGTCCACCCATCTTCAACTTGATAAGGTTGAGAAACACTGATTGACAGGGCTGCAATCTCAGTTCTCTTTCTCTGCATCACTCTCCCCCAGCCATTCCAGTCTCCTGCCTTCTCTCCAAGGAACTGAATGGGTGACCAGGCCAGATTTTAGACATGGGGAGGCCCCCTTCGCAGCTGCTGGGGTGTGGGGGCAAATACTATTGGCAGGGTGAAGGACGACCTAAGCCTGTCTCACTCCTGGACTGGGGTCCTCCTCATGCCCTGGAAAGGTGTAAATATTAGTTTGCTTTTTTGTGTTTATTATTAAATTTATGTGCCATCCATCTTGCTATCCAAAGCAACTCTGCATATAAGTGCAGGATGAGGCAAGACCAACAATGGCAGAAGCAAAATGTAGTACAAACTATATCTGAGTCTCACACAAGTCAGAAAGTGGACTTGGAGGTTCCACCGATTCTTGTCACTGAATGAAGCCAGAAGAGGCCCAAGAAAGGGAATATTTCCATGTCACAGCAGCTGAAGTCTCCCTGCCAGCAGGCAATGGGGTGATCCAGCACCCCTTTTCTGCCAACTTCCCTCTAACCAAACATTTCTCTTTCCCACTCTCTGCCTGCAGTGGAGGCCACTACAATCCTGCCGTTTCCCTGGGGGCCTGGCTCGTTGGTGGGCTGAACATGGTGATGGTCATTCCGTACTGGGTCTCCCAATTTTGCGGGGGAATGATTGGAGCTAGCCTGGCTAAGGTATGGCAGAGGATTGGGAAGGGGAGAGCACTTGGGGTGCAAGGTGCCTTACAAGGCAGACTAGACCAGATGAGCTAACTCTACTTTATTGTAAGATTACATTAACAGAATATTGCAAGTCTGAAGATACTGAATGTCTTTTTCCTGGACCCTTTTACAGCCTAAGAAGCTAGGGAGGGTCCCTTCTGAGATGTTTCCACTTCCACTTTCCCACTCTGGGCTCAGCTGATTTTTATCTGATTTTCTCCTTGGTTGCTGTTGCCCTGTCTCCCAAGGCCACTCTCACATATACCATTGCAGATGGAGAGCAGAGACTATGGCAGATGTTGGGTGGTGTTCCATGCGCTCCCAGGCTCGGCTTATGGTCACTCACTCACAGCCTGTTGAGGCATGCAGATCTTGTAACCTCCCCCCCCCCCCCGCTTTCTACCTGGGCATTCCAGAGAGCTGTGGCTAGAGCAGACAAGGAACAAAACGCTGGTCAACAGCCAGGAAATAATTAAGGATGCACACAAATCACTTTCAATGAACACTGAGGCACAATCGGTTCTCTGAAATACACAAAGACCCAGTGAATTTAAAGGAACACCAACACTTTATAGTACTCTTTACACTGTTCATTTGCTTTTCCTCACACACACAAGCACACTCTTGTATTTTACCCACATCCTTCTCCACTAGCCAGAGGGACAGGAGCTGCCCAGTCTGGATCCAAAGATGACTCAAAGAATGGAGGGCTTCAGGACCCCTTTTTTCCCCCAAAGTCCTTCCTCCTGTGATTCACAAGATTGGCAGCTACTCATGCTTTGTTTACTTATACATTTGGTAGCCATTGAAGGGATTGGTGGTGGTGGTGGAGTTTAACCACGTGCTCAACTTCCTTTATCTGGTTCAGGAGACATTTTTCCTTTGTTTCTTTACCAATTTATTTTCTTCTTTATCTACCTGCCCGAACAATCTTTTAGAGTTAGACAATATTTCTGGCTTTCCGTCCTCTCTGCTTACATAACTGCTTCATCTTTAGTTATGGCAACCTCAGTCCAGTCTCACAGGGTTTAGGAGGAGGTGTCCAACCCATGGCAGATCTCCCATGTAACCCCTCCCCCCTCCAGAAGAACCAGAGTCAGCTAATATGGTGGGCAGAAAAGTGGATGCCTTGGTGGATGTTTGGCTTCTGAACATGTCCTTCCTGCTGACCCTCCTTGCTTGCCAAAGGAGATGCAAGGAAGGCTGGGAGGTGGGAAGTCTGCCTACATATCCAGCTGTGGCTTCAAGTCCCTATCATGCTATCATGTCCCCCCTGGTCCTTCTTTTCACAATACTAGACAAACCCAGTTCCTGCAATGGTCCTTCCTATGTTTTAGCCTCCAGCCCCCTAATCATCTTTGTTGCTCTTCTCTGTACTCTTTCCAGAGTCTCTACATTTTTTTTATAATACGGTGACCAAAACTGGATGCAACATTCCAAGTGTGGTCTTACTAAGGTATTATAAAGTGATACTAATACTTCACGCTATTTTGATTCTTTCCCTCTATTAATGCAACCTAGGATTGTGTTGGCTTTTCTGGCTGCTGCCGCACACGGCTGGCTCATAGTTAAGTGATTGTCCACTAGGACTCCGAGATCCCTCTCAAAGTTACTGCCATTGAGCCAGGTTTCTGTGTGCTTGGTTAGTCCAGATTTATCAGTCTGGGGTAATCCCTCTTTGATGTCTGTCTCAGGTGACCACAGAATGGGAGAGATATGAAAATGCCACAGGAGCAGCTTTCACGGCCATCACCTCAGATCATCAACTCCCAGCTGCTGTGGTGGGGGAGATTGTGATGACCATGTTCCTGGTGATGGCTGTCTGCATGGGGGCCATTAATGAGAAAACCAAGAGTCCACTGGCACCCTTCTGCATTGGCTTCACCGTCACCGTGGACATCCTGGCTGGGTGAGTAGGCCAGAAGGCTGGTAGAAGGTTCTGCCCAGGTCCAGGAGGAAGTTCTTTCTGCACGAATGCCTTCAGCGGCCAGCCCCGTCTCCTGCATCAACTCTTTCTGCTATTGAAATGGTTCTTACAACTGTCTTTAAAAGGGGGAGCAGAGAGCCAGCTCTGGAGAGATCCAGGAAGGCTCCACAAAAATTTATCCAAATGCTTCCTTTTGCTGATGCAACACCCATTCTACTGCCTCGATACCTATGCTTTATAGCAGTGGTCCCCAACCTTTTTGGCACCAGAGACCAGTTTCATGGAAGACAATTTTTCCACGGACCCGGGGGGGGGGAGAGGAGGAGGAGCGTGCAACCTAGGTCCCTTGCATGCTCAGTTTACAGTAGGGTCTGCTGTGTGGCCCAGTTCTTACCATGGCCTGGGGTTGGGGACTCCTGCTTTATAGGATTTTCAGACAAGAGATTTTGAAAAAAAATGCAACCCATTGCCCACAAAATTTGTTCCCATTAATATTAACAGCCCCCTTCTGCAAAACAAAAACATCTGCCATATTAATATTAAATAAAAAGAGCAACATTATATTACCACCTATTTGTGTGGGTCACCTCCATCTCCATCCTCCTTCAATCTCCTCCTCCCTCCCAACAGTCCCAGATGTTAACATAGGTACAGATTACAATGTGCCCTCACTTCTCTACCTAAGCCAAAAGGTGTTTCTTCCATTCTGGAAGACAGGCAGGTGCAGAGCTGGTTTCAAGATAGGTGAACTTGTAGCATTTCCAGAATACTGATATAAAAACATCGGCAGATGAAAGAAATAACTGCACACCTGCTCAGCACCACCAGGGGCTTTGGGAGAGGGAAGACTGGTGGCCGTGATGGCTGATCCTGAGCCCTTACCAACACCCTGGAGCGCACCTGCTCCCTGAGGGTTTAAGGTCCATTTTGGAAGGCATGTAGCCTGTGGAAAGCACAAGGAGATAAAACTCGCCCTCATCAGCTTGCCTGGGCATCCTCTGAAACCAGGTTGCCGTTTGCAGCCCAAATTTGACACAGGAGGGAAGCAGCGTTGCTGTCATTCTACACTGTAGCCGGTCAGCTCCCTTGTGAGGCTGCAGGGCCTCCTGACCTGCTGGACAGCTCCACTGCCTGGCTGACGGACAGAGCCCTGTGGCTTGGGGGGGGCTTAGGGTGGGCAGAAATAGCTCTTCCGGCCTGCCTGGGGAGAACCCTGTCCCTGGCACTCTTAGCTACTAGGATCCAGGGTGCCCGACTGGGCACTTGGGCCCTTCATGCCCAGAAGCATCCAAACTCAGCATCTCTCCATCATCATTGAGGTTTTGTCTGAGGAAGTTTCAATCCTGTCCTACCAGCAACCAGGGAGAAGAACGCCCATCAACTGATAAAAATGAGAGAGACCACAGATGGCCACTGTGTGCTTAAATTGCAGTTTAGCTGCTAAGTAATTTCCCCCAGCTGTTGCCTACAGAGATCAGCAAGTGGAGCGAAGAGGGTAGCCTCCAAGGAGGGGTCCTGGAAACCCTGGGTGGCTCTCCTCCTGACGTTGACCCAGCTGATAGACATGGCCCATTGCCCAGTGGCATCTTCCCTTACAGATCCATATCAGGGTATCCCCCCCCCCAAAATTGTTGGCGCCTCAGGGCAAAACCCCTGGGAATGTCTGCTGCTTCTTTCAGAATAACAGAATAACAACATGACAGTTGCCCACCCACTGGCCAGTGTGTGTGTGTGGGGTGTGTATGTTGTTTCTAGCCATCCAGAAAAAACATCTGGCCCTGCAGTGCTTGCCTGCTGCTTTTCTAAAGAGCAGTTGAAACATGCTCTGCAGCAGCCCTTCCCCTCCCGAAGAGCTTTGCTTGTCCCTGGAGGCTCCTGTTCTAGTTATTTCCATGTCACTTCAGTGTACACGGGGGAGACTTGCATGCGTTGGCCTGTTGGCCCAACTGGAAGTGGACTTGTCTTGGTCAATGTCTTGGGATGGGGGCATTGTAAGTATTGCCAATTAACTCTGCACCCAGTGAGGATAAAAGGGGTGGCAAAGAAGGTGCCTCTAGGGGCTTCTTTGCCCAGAATGGAGAATCCGGAAGCTTTGAGTGGCGTTTTCATTCTGTCAATCTTTCTTCTCTGTTCAGGGGAGCCATTTCCGGAGCCTGCATGAATCCAGCCAGAGCTTTTGGCCCTGCAGTGGCTGCCAACCACTGGGACTATCACTGGGTGTACTGGGTGGGCCCCATGGGGGCTGCACTTCTGGTGGGCGCATTGATAAGGTACGTGGCAGGTTTTCAAGGCCTTCGGAATGCCCTGGGGGGGGGAACCTCATTCCAGCAGGCAAGTGCCACTTCAAGGGGTTGCCCGGCTGGGCTAGTTGGATCCTTGGCTGGATTCTGGAGCAGGACTCAGGATTAATTGAGTCTATCAGCAGTGATTCCTGAATAACAGTCAATGGAACTTCCAAGGCAGAGTGTCTGAGATCTTAAAGGATCCCTGGTTTGTGGAGAACGAGAATGAGGAAGAGTTTGGCATGCAGGAGACCCCACATTTAGTCCTGGCAGGTCCAAGCCAGGCCAGGCCAGGCAAAACACACACACACAGAACTGAATCAGTGACATCTTGGCCCATGTCAGGAATGGGTGCGTCAAAGCTTCAGGGCTGCCTGTTGCTTCTCAACTGCTTCTGTTTGGTCTCCCAAAGTTTTTAATGTGACAGAAGGCATAAATAAGGCAACACATGGGAAGTAATCACATTAGCTTTTAATTAATCTAATTGCAATTGTGTTTACAAGTAACATGTGGTTTTGCCTGACTATGCCAACTTTTTAAAATCTGGCCCGTGTGCCATTCAAAAGCCAGAGGTCAGCGTGTGCCAACGCTGGTCATGGGAACCTTGTCCTTGCATCCCCACATGGTGATGGCATGTACTCTGGAGGAGTGCTGGATCTGGAGTCCAGAGAACATCTGTAAATGCTCTGAGAAGTCAAGATGCTTTAGCAGCCGTCCATTCGGGTATGGTCAGTGAAAGCAGCCTGAACCACTCGTGAATGGTCTCAAACACTTTCACCTCTGTTACATGAATCTCGCCAGACTGACTGCGTTCCCCTGGGAATGGTCAGATAAGGCTCCAGGGATTCTGGGGGAGATCAGGCTGTGCTGCTCCCTGCAGTGCAAGGACTCCAAACCTGCCCCCCTCTTAACACCTCCCTTCAGTCTAGCTCAGGGGTGGGGAACCTTGGCTCTTTGATGACTCGTGGACTTCAACTCCCAGAATTCCTGAGCCAGCCATGCTGAGGGGAAAGAGAGACGTTTCCAAGCTGAGCCATGCTGGCTCAGGAATTCTGGGAGTTGAAGTCCACGAGTCATAAAAGAGCCAAGGTTCCCCACCCCTGGTCCAGCTGGAGATTCCACCACAGGAACAAACCCAGAGGCCAGATTGTCTATGCAGAGAGTTCTTTCACATTCTATCACCAACATTCTTCCTTGTGCAAGTGAGATGCGGGGAAAGGCAGTGTCTTTGCTATCATAAATTAACCAGACAGGCTAGGTTTGTGCAGCAGGCTTAGCCATAAATGATATTCAATCAAGGATAATGTGAGCTAGGTTCAGCATGGAAAAGGCAGAATAACAGAGTTAGAAGGGACCTTGGAGGTCTTCTAGTCCAACCCCCTGCTCAAGCAGGGGACCTTATACTATTTCAGACAAATGGTTGTCCAATCTCTTCTTAAAAACCTCCAGTGTTGGAGCACCCACAACCTCTGGAGGCAAATTGATCCACTGATTAATTGTTCTAACTGTCAGGAAGTTTCTCCTTAGTTCTAGGTTGCTTCTCTCCTTGATTAGTCTCCATCTGTTGCTTCTTCTCCTGGTTTGGAGAATAGGTGCACCCCCTCTTCTTTGTGGCAGCCCCTCAAATATTGGAAGACTGCTATCATGTCACCCCTCGTCCTTCTCTTCATTAAATTAGACATACCCAATTCCAGCAACCGTTCCTTATGTTTTAGCCTCCAGTCCCCTGATCATCTTTGTTGCTCTCCTCTGCACTCTTTCTAGAATCTCAACATATTTTTTACATCGTGACCAAAATGTAAGGTTCTAATGGTGAAAAAAGTAAGGTTCTACATTTAGGCAAGAAAAACCAAATGTACAGGTATAGTATAGGGAGTACCTTGCTCAATAGTAGTAACTGTGAGAGGGATCTCGGAGTCCTAGTGGACAATCATTTAAATATGATCCAGCCGTGTGCTGCAGCTGCCAAAAAAGCCAACACAGTGCTGGGCTGCATTAACAGAGGGATAGAATCAAGATCACGTGAAGTATTAATACCACTTTACAATGCCTTGGTAAGGCCACACTTGGAATACTGCATCCAGTTTTGGTCACCACGATGTAAAAAAGATGTTGAGACTCTAGAAAGAGTGCAGAGAAGGGCAACAAAGATGATTAGGGGACTGGAGGCTAAAGCATATCAGGAACGTTTGCTGGAATTGGGTATGTCTAGTTTAATGAAAAGAAGGACGAGGGGGGACATTATAGCAGTGTTCCAATATCTCAGGGGTTGCCACAAAGAAGAGGAAGTCAAGCTATTCTCCAAAGTGCCTGAGGGCAGGACAAGAAGTAATGGATGGAAACTAGTTAAGGAGAGAAGCAACGTAGAACTGAGGAGAAACTTCCTGACAGTTAGAACAATTAACCAGTGGAACAACCTGCCTCCAGAAGCGGTGAATGCTCCAACACTGGAAGTTTTTAAGAGGAGACTGGACAGCCATTTGTCCGAAATGGTATAGGGTTTCCTGCCTGAGCAGGGGGTTGGACTCGATGACCTCCAAGGTCCCTTCCAACTTTATTATTATTATTATTATTATTATTATTATTATTATTATTATTATTATTATTATTATTATTATTATTATTATTATTATTATTATTATTATTAAAACTGGATGCAGTATTCCAAGTTTGGTCTTACCAAGTCATTATGAAGTGGTATTAACACTTCATGTGATCTCAGTTCTTGGACTGGGTTGGCTTTTTAAAAGATTGACTTTAGAGATTATACCAGGGAAGAGATTTGGTTTCTGGCATTATGGTTTGAGTTATCTGGATGATAGATTGTGGCAGATCTCTTGCACCTTATAAGGGCTGCAGAAATCACATCTGGCCAAAGCAGAGTGAGCTTGATTAGGAGGGTGTTTAAGTAGAAGGCAAAACCAGGAAGGAGCTTAAGATGAGATGTGCATCTTGCTGAAACTGAAATAGCACTTAGACTTATATACCGCTTCACAGTGCTTTACAGCCCTCTCTAAGTGGTTTACAGAGTCAGCCTGTTGCCCCCAACAATCTGGCTCCTCATTTTACCGATCTCGGAAGGATGGAAGGCCGAGTCAACCTTGAGCTGGTGAGACTCGAACTGCCAAACTGCCGTCAGCCGGGAGTCAGCAGAAGTAGCTGCAGTGCTGCACTCTAACCACTGCGCCACCAGATGAACAAAATGAGCTCAGATCTTTTGGAACAAGACAAATATAGGCACAAGAAAAGACAAATCCAGGACTGGAACAGAGCAAAGAGAAGATATAATTTTCTCAAAACTGAGGGAGGAGGAGGAGATGAACAGGATGTCAGAAATTTCCTCTCCTACAAAAACAAACAAAAAACAAAAAACCCCAACCCGGCAAATATTTGACTTCAAATGTGGAGGGACAAGTCAAAGCCAGAACTGTTTTGGGTGTCCAATATCGCCAGATGATCAGGAAGATGTGGACTGATTTCTAGTCAAGCTGCGGGTCTTCTAGGGTGGAACTGAGGGGGACTTCAGCATTCTTGCCTTTGTCTGGAGGCCTTTTGCCCAGCACTGTTGTCCCAGGGCAGTGATGGCAAACCTTTTAGAGACCGAGTGCCCAAACTGCAACCCAAAACCCACTTATGCATCGTCGAGTGCCGGGTGGGTGTGGCCCATTGGCTGGGTGGGGCCCATTGGGTGGGCGTGGCTGTGGTGGTAACAGCAGACTGGGTGGGACTAAAAAGTTAAATCAATCAATTCCAACTTTGCAAGATCTTTTTTTTTTCCCGCTAGAAGTTGAAATTGACTGATTGAATCTTTTTTTTTTTTTTTGCACACGGTGGTGGAGGCCTAAAGCGAAAAGGTTTTATAAAACCCAGCTGAAGGCCTAGGACTGGGGCGACAGCACGTGTGCCCACAGAGAGGGCTCTGCGTGCCGCCTCTGGCACCCGTGCCATAGGTTCACCACCACTGTCCCAGGGTATCTCTGGCCCAAGAGGATCAGCTCTCCTGGGTGGGCTCCGGGTTAAGTGGAGACTTGGAAGTTCTTGATTTTTAGAGAAATGAAGTGCAGTCAAATCATAACATGGATGTCAGAATAAACCCAGAACAATGGCAGGAGAAAAAATTCCTAAAATGTAGGCACAAGGGAGAACAATTTCAGTGAGAGAAAAAAAACAAAGCATGCTGTGCAACTTTAAGACTAGTGGATTTCAGACTTTTAAGACTCCCCGAATTTCCCGGCCAGCTTGCTTAAAGTTGCCAGAGTAGGACCCCGGCTCCCCCCTGCCCAGAGAAAGAGCAGGAACCGCGGTGGGCCGCCTCTCTCCCGCAAGGCCAGCTGGTCCCACCACTCTCTCCTTTCCTCCTCCAGGTTCTTGATCGGGGATAGCAAGACGCGCTTCTTCCTCAAGTGAGGGGCCCTGCCAGGACCACCGGCCCCCTTCCCCGCGCGACTCCAGGCAGCCGCCGCCGCCGCCCTTGCCCGGGGAAGAGACTGGCAGAAGCGGGGCTCCGCCAAGCGCTCATTTTTGCCCCTTAAAAAGGGGCGGTGCGATTTTTTTTTTCATGGTTGCAGACCTGGGACATTCTGCCTCCCCCTTTTTTGAAATGCTGCCTCGAAGGAGAGAAAAAGGCGAAGCGGCGGCGGCCCCGGCAGATCCACCAGCTGAAGCGGGGAAGCCGCTCGCGGAGGAGCTTCGGACGAAACGGCCCCCGGCAGCCCGGGTCAAGCAGCGGCCCGCCGACCGGGCCCGGGCGCCTGCAGCCCCGTCCGGAGCCCCGGCGAGGAAGCCGCTCCTCGGCTCGGCATCTCCGGAGGCGGCGCTCCACGGGGGACCCACCGGCCACGCCGCCTCCGCAGCCGCCGGGGTGCAAAGGGGCGCAGCGCTTCCACCGACCGGATCCCGTCTGGAAAGGGGCTCCTTCGCCCAGCCGAGCGGGAGGAAGAGCTGCGCTGGCCCGGCTCCCACGGCGATGCCCTGCGCTCTCGGGGCACCTCGGCCGGGCTCGGAGACGCCCAGCCGCTCCCTGGGCGCGGACCCTCCCCGGCGGGGCTTCCCATCCCCAGAGAGCGGCCCTTTGCCCCCCCCCCCCGGTGGACCCGAAGCCCCTCCGCCCTCGTGCGGGGCTGTAGCCAGGCGCCTCCCAGCCCTCCCGCGCCTTGAGAGGCTTTGGCCCAGATGCCCCCTAAACCACCACGCTGGCCTTGCGGGGGGAGCTCCCCTCCTAGCCGCTTTCCGGGCTCGCCACCCCCCCCAATTCCCCGAGAGTGGCGCCCCCCCGGGCCCCCGCCCCGAGAGCGACCTCCCCGGGCCCGGCAGTCGCCCTGCCCGAAGGAGCTCGCGCTGCGCTGCGCTTTGCCCGGTGGGATCGGGAGAAGCCTGGATCCGGAGATGCCCGCGGCCCTGGGGCGTCTTTCGCTTTACGGCCCGGCTCCAAGCAAAGGCCGCGGCGCTCTGCGGCCGGTTAAGGGGAGCGCCGGGCTGGGTCTTTCCCTGCCGCCTCGCCAAGCACTCAGCCAGTGGCTGCTTTGCACAAACCTGAACGCGGAACTGCAGGTGGACAACGGGGACACGTCCTGTCCTCGCACACCAGCATATGGGAGAGGACTGTGGAAGTTTGGGTTGATCCTCAAATTAGCTCCTGCCTGCGGTGGATGGGCGTCCTCCTTTGCTATCCTCCTATTGCTTGGCTGTTACGCAAGCACTGGTTACTTAACCATTGTCTATTGAATTAGCCACAGATTGTTGGATTAAGCCACTGTTTAGTTTGGGGTCAGAGTACTGCCTGGCCCCCACCATTGTTCAACCCATCCTCTCCCAAGCAGATCTACAGCTGTGCCACACCTCTGGAAATACTAGCACATTATGCTGAACTCTGAGCCTGGGGTCACAAACCACAATAATAAAGTGAAAACCAAGGAAAGTACACTGATGTCGTGGCCCCTGATGTGATCTGCTTGTTTTGATGTTTTTCCTCAAGTAGGAACACAGCTGTGGGTGGCGGGTTAAGCACAGTTTGTGGTTTAGCATGTTTGAGCAGCTCCAAGCCGCGGGGGGGGGGGGGGGGGGGAAGTGGCTGACATCTGGATGAAGGGGGCCATTTTCCAGATTGCTTGGCTGCCATCTGGGACTTTGTCCCCTCAGCCTCCTCCCGTTTCAGGATCTGCAAACCATCCTGAGTTTGGGAGCCGACGGCTGGGGTGGGGGTGGGGACTGCAGATAAGTTGAAGCATCTCGGAGATCAGCGCAGCAGTGATGGATGGGAGCCCTTCAGCTGCCAGCACAGAAAAGCAGAAAAGTTAAAATTGTGCCTTCTGGCAGTTGGAGGAACTTAACTGAGCTGCAGTGAATTGTTTGTTCTCTGAGCTTTTTCAATCAATCAGCAAAGCAGGAGGAGCCCCCTTATTAATGCAATGAGAGTAAGAGGACCCTTATCTAAGACCCGCCCTTATCTGCAACAAAGCACACAATCACCCAGGGAAGTGTTGAGCTGGAGTGAGGCAGTAAACCTTCATCTCTGCTGGCTAATACAGATGTTCCTTTCATAAGCAGTGCTAAAATGTCAGTTGCTGGGTTGAGGCTGCTGGTGCATAGCCACGGAAGACAACCTGCCTGTGGGAGGGGTGGGGTGGTGGTGGGGGCTTCTGCTGCTGTTTCTTGCAGTGGATGGCAGGCAAGGGAGGAAACGGAACTTGTAGGAAAGGGGGGGAGGCTGCTGATGGAAAGAAGGTTCTAGAGCGGAGGGGGGAGGCTCTTAGTTACTTTGACGGGGGGGGGAGGGGGGGTAGAGCTATTTTCAAGAGGCCTCTAAGAATAATGGGTGGGTAGAAAAGGGCTTACTAACTCAGCTTACAGTTTTGTAAATGCTTCATTTTTTTGTTCTGGAATTATTCATCAAGAATTCTTTGCTGCTGAAAAGCATGAAGGATAACGGAAGAAAGGCCTATTCATCTCCACAAACTCCTTGAATCGCCTTTTAAGGGTGTGCCGTGACTGAGAGGTGTGCAAGAAAGAGCAAAGGCAGAGGGGAAAAAGAGAGAGACTCCTTAGCAAGCACAAGGAGCACATTGACATGTTCACATATTTTGCTCAGCTGCAATGGAAATGAGGAGTGCTTGCTTGTTGCACTGGGTTGTGTGAACCGACATACTGTGGTTTGTAAAAGAACGTGGATGGCTTTCAGCAGAAGTCAGACCTAATCCAGTGTGGTTTGTCTACTAAATCACGATAAAACAAACTGTGCCTTAGTGCAAGTGATTTATTTTTAAGGTTTGTTGAGGGAGAGAGGGCCACAGTTCTGGAATCATTGCCTGCCTGCATAATATAAAAGGCGAAGGAGTCCCTGCAGATTTTACTCCGCTAGTCGTGACTCTGGGGGTGCTGCTCATCTCTGTTTAAAGGCCATTGAGCCAGCGCTGTCCAAAGACATTTCTGTGGTCATGCAGCCAGCATGATATTATGGAGCACTTCCCACTGTCGTGGTACCTATTTATCTATTCACATTTGCATGCTTTGAATAGGTTGGTAGGAGCCGTGGTGAGGATGGGAACTCATCCAGCTGAGTGGCGCTTGGGTCCCGAATCTGGGCTGCCAGCTTTCCAGCTGACAAGCCCAGCAACTTATAACCGCTGGGCCACCCACACCGCCCTCCTCTGCATAACTTGATGGGCTAAAAAGTTAACACTTTTGCCATCATCTCTTCCTCCCCACCATACCCAGCACTGTGACTTCATCCAAACTAAAGACTTATCTTGGTTTGGGGGCTTCTGAGACCCTGACCTGTCCCAAAGGCTTGCTGAAAGGTCCAAGTCCTTGCTTTGGGAAGCTGAAAGAAGTGCAGCTTTTTTGAGACCAGACAACCTGCAAAGCTCCAGGAACGAGGTAGGGCTGAAACGCTGGTGCAGAGGCTGCTTAACGGAATGCATGGAACGTGTCTGTCTGGTGCAGCGGGGGAAGATGGTCCTTCAGCAGGTCTGCTCCTGAGCGATTTAGATTCTTTGAGTTGGGTTGGAGGCCCCTGGCAGAAACTGGTGGCCTGGTCCTCCCTAGACCCGAAGGGGTGAAGCTGTCAGTTCTCCCACATCCGTAGTTGAGACCCTAACTCCAGCTCTGGACACAAGATTCCCGGTCCTTCAGTCTTGTCCTTCCCTTCTTTTGTCTGTTTACACACCACAGCTGAGGGAGATCCCAGAGGGAGGAGCTTCACTTGAGGTTTTTTGGGTCTGCATCTTCAAAGCATTGCCATGGCAACCCATTTTGCCAGCATCTTCCTACAGCCTGTCCTCATTATTAGGAAGGGTTGTCCCATTTTTCTCTCAAACTATTTTTGCTTTCTTGGAAGGAGATCCAAATTAGAATTGTCCTTGCAAATCGTTGCATAAAAACAAGGAAGCAGTGGGAGACATCAAGGGTTCCACAGTCCACTAAACAATTCTGCATCTGCAACTTGATCCCCCCTGGAGACTCAAGCACCTGCCAGTGCTCTTAAATGCTCTTCGTCTTGCCCAAACTATGTTTATCCATCAACCTGGAGAGGCAAAGAGCTGAAACTGCAAAGAGGAGCATTGCAGGGGAAAAGGAAATTGTCACCGATGCCTGAATGAATAAAGAAGAAAAGACAACTCTAACCCCCAAAAGAAAAGAAAGACAGCCAGGAATGTCAGATTCTTTCAGATAGCAGTTGGTTTTTAGAGCCTTCAGCAAGCGACCTTGGCTTTCCATTCGCTTCAGAAAGGGCGTCTCTGCCTCAGGTTGAAAGGCAATGATCTTGCCAGCCAGCCCAAATTAGGTGTGGTTCACTGTGTCAGGGAAACCTATAAAATGGGCTTATAGTTCAGTGAAATGACCAGGAGTGAATATGTCCTGCAAACGCAGATCTCCTTTCAAGAAATGGACCTCCAGTGTTAGAGCATCCACAACTTCTTGCCTCCAGAAGTTGTGGCTGTTTCAACATTGCAGGTTTTAAAGAAGAGACTAGACAACCGGTTGTCTGGAATGGTATAGGGTCTCCTGCTTGAGCAGGGGGTTGGACTAGCTGACCTCCAAGGTCCCTTCCAGCTCTGTTATTCTGTTAAATGGCACTAGGAAAGGTAGTCCTGCAGGCAAAGAAGGTGGTCCCTGAGGATGCTTCTGTGCCAGTACCTGCCTGCCGAGGGCTCAGAGGGCTGGGCAGCAGTACCTGCCTTATGGGTTTGGTGTGGGACTCTACCTTGGTTTCTCCTCCCACTAAGCACCAGCTGACCATGGGAGTACAGCCACCAGTTGCTTCCCTTAAGTGGGGTGAGATTTGGGACAGTAGAAGTAGCCAATTGCCAGCTTGTCAGATCAGCCAGTTGCAGGTGAGGAGGGGACACCCAGGTGAAGTAGGGGAAGTGCCCCATCCTGAGCATTCAGGATCTAAGGATTGGTGGGCGGGAGGAACTTCCTGGTTGCTTTCCTCCACTTGCCCTGGTTTAATGAGTGCCCCATCACAATGGTGTGTTGGTGCTTGGAGCAGAATGAGAAGACACATTGTCAGCACGGCCATATGAGCCCCTGACCTGGTCCGGATAAGCCAGCCCCAAGTCAAAAATCTGGGAGGCTCAGAACTGGCGACAACAGCAGATCCCTCAGGATTTTATTAGAGAGCAAGCCCACAATGTAAGAGCATTTCCCCAGTTGATCCCTGGTCCCAAAACACATTGGTGCCCCTAGACCCAGCACACTAGGTCCCAAGTGCTCTCGCCCAGCTGACCCCATTCCCTACCTGGAGTGGGACAGAGGCAGCCCGTCTCTTTCCAGGCTGAGCATATTCTCTCCCAGGATGGTGTGATTTGAACTACCTCCTGGGGGCTGAGATTGGGGTGACGTCCCCGATATTAACATAAAAACCCTCCCAAGAGGAAAGACAGGAATAAAAAGACAGGAAAGTCCCTCTCATTTGTGGGACTGGAACAACAAAATGGCTGTGCCCCAAATTGTGCGCCAGGTCTTCTCGCTGGGTTATCCCCGGAGCATGGATTCCTGAAGGCAGCCTGGATGTCTTAAGGGGCCCTTGGAGGGAGCGACTACTGACACTGATTTCTGCTACAAAAAAGATTGAAAAAGGGGTCATCCGTCCTCCCCAAACTTAGGAAGATCTGAACTCAAACTGAGGGAGATGTGCCTGGCCACGGACCTGGGATTATCAAGCAGTGGGGGAAGGGCCCTCAGTTGAGCGCTATGAGAGGAATGAAATGACAAGGTTCAGTTATAAGGCGGAGGCTGGGAATAGTGGCTTACTCACTGCTAGTAATCCAATTGAAAAGGGTGCCAGGTGGTGGTGGTGGTGATGGCAAGGCCACCTTGCTGGGCCAGGCTCTCATTGTCCTCTCTAGGACCTTCTAGAGAAGCTGGATGCTGCTGCAGCACTGACTCTCCAGCAGCGCCTTTGCATGTAAGGATGCTTGAGAGGGAAGGATCGCCCCGGGAAGGCCGGTTCCTGCTCACCAAGGGCACACCTTTTGCTTGGCAAGCTGGACCCGGGCCTTCCTGGCTGATGTAATCAACCCTGAATTGCAAGATGGCAAGAACCCACCTAGCAGGAATATAAGGACAGCAATAGGACATTCCCCTCCCCCAATTTCCATTGTCAACAAAGAGAAATAAGACATTAGACAGCCTTTACGCAAAGTGTCTGGGGAAAAAGGTCGCCCTGTAGTTCATTTATGCTGGTTGTTGTAGCCCATCAGGAAGGGCCATTGAAGGTGCCCCAAACGAAGCAGCTTCTTTGCACCTGCCCCAGCTGTGCAGCCCAATTCCATGTCTGGGAGCAGATGTGCTTTTACAGAAGGATCAGGCTGTGCCTGTGTAGTTGGCTGGGGGACTGAGCGCAAATTCATTGGATGGAGAGAGGTCTTTCCAAGGCCATGAGTGTGTGGCATACTTAGAAACTGTTCAGATCCCTCTGAGGTATTTACCTGGTCAGGACCAGAGCACTTGCAGGCGATGGAGAAGTCTCTGGGGAAAGTCTGCAATCTGCCTTTGAAGATGAAGAATCTGCTTCAAATACCCCCAATCCAATTTACCACGGGCAATTCCTTCACACCTTGACAGGTAACAACCAGGCCTCCAGGCAGCTGAAAGGGAGGGAAGACAAGCAAGGTCCAGAGGCTGGTTGCACTGCCACGCCAGCTGCTCTGGAAGGGAAGCTGGCAGAGGGGGCAAGTGCTGGGCGCTCTGGCAGGGTTCACACTGAGCAAATTGGAGTACAATTGGCTGGTTTTTTTCAACACACATCATGGTTTGGAAGCCAGTGTGATTGAGTTCACACAACATACAATAAAGCAGAGCCAAAGAAATCATGTTTTACCTTAGTGCACCATGCAAACCCAGCTGTGGAATGCTTAATCTTAGATCACTGATTCCAAAGGTGCTTTTTTTTGAAAAGGCAACTGGACTTTCTTGGGTTTTTTTCCTTGAAAACATGTTGCTTCTCATCCAAGAAGCTTCTTCAGTTCTGACACCTGGAAAACACCTTTGGGACAATCAAGACCTAGATGATTAAGAATACAGACACTGATTTAAAAGGAGAAAACAGGACAACCTCCATACGTGCTGTTTGAGTTGCTGTGGAATTTCAAGGCCCATAACCTGGACAGGGAGCAGCAGCTTATGGAGAGCCTGTGAATGTTGGGGGCTTCCCCTGCTTCAAATCAATGCTAGATTCCTCTCCATGTTTTTCTGAGCATTTTCATCCAGTCAGTTTAGTGAAAGAATTTACTTCAGAAATTCCCACAAATAAAACGGTGGGTTTCTCCTTCCTTTTTAGGGTTAAAATCTCATGTCCAAAAAGTTTTTGCCCACTGTGGGGGATAAAGCATGAAACAAGCAAAATGAAGTGGATGCTGCGTGGAACTCATTGGTGAGCAAAACAGAAGCAAGAACCAAATGTGGCATTCTTGCGTTGTTTAACGAGGTGAGCAAGACGTGCATTCTCGTTCCATTCTTGTAATCTGATTTCTCAATGTCTCCAGGTTCTTTAGAGGAAGAGAAATACTCCAGCAATTCTCCAGCAGCTTCACTGGAGAACGGGGGGGCCCTTCACCCCAGATGGAGAGGTCTCATTTCATCATCCATCCACTGGGGTCCTGGACCTTTTTGGAAAAGGGGGGACAGCTGTGGTTCCTGCTCTCTTCACAGCACAAGTAACGCCCTCTCCTGAAAGGGCTGGGCAACCTCTGGTTCTAGACACCCCCCATGACTCTTGGTTCCTTTGCTCAACTGCAGATGAATGCCTTGAAAAGCATCCTTGGGGGGGGGGGGCGTTGTCCAGCATCTCTTGGGAGGACTTCCCCTGCTTGGCCTGTCATTTTCTCCTTCCTACTTCCAGATTGGAGTAACACATTTTGATCAGGCGGCAGAGAACCTGGACACCTGCAGGCAGCTGAGCTGTCAGCAACTCCTTTCAGATAATTGTCCTCTTTGTGTCCTTTTCTGCTCCTTGTGTATGGGGAGTGCTCTGAATTTCCCTTGGAATGGGGAGCAGAGTTGCCAGCTATTTTCCAGCCCAGCCAACTGTTGCTTGGCCAGTCAAAGGGGTCTCCCACGGGAGAATCAGCCCAGAGGGGGAGAGAGCAGGAGGCATCATTTCATTTATCCACAGTCTCACTGATGGATTAGCAGAGACAATTTTAGTGAACAGGACCAATTGCTTCTTTGATACAATGGTAATTCAGCACCACTGTGGGGAAAAGGCTTGTAGGATTTTGCAATCCATAGGGCTGCCTGCACAACACCACACTCTGAACCATGAACCAGTCCCTTTTACCCTCTGGGCAGTTAGTTTATGGTGCATTGAATTGGGCTTGGACTCTCTGAGCCAGAAATTCAGAATTGGGACCTTTAAGCAAACTACACCCAAATTAATGATAGATAAAGATGTCATCCGAACACAATCAGTGAATAGGCCCTTTTTATAAGCAGGTGCACGATGTCCCCGCCCAGCCCCGGCCTTCAGCCACCCATCTTTTGGGATCCAGAAGTGCCCTTAGAAATAAAGGAGATGCCGGTAATTGGAACAATGCTGGTTTCCTGATGTTTTAAAATTTATAAATAGCTCTGGGTTCACCCTGAGCCCTCTGAGGCCCCACTGGGGTCCTTGAGTTTATGGCTTAAAAGTGGTGTGGACTCAGCCCATTATGTATGTCTGATTCATCAAATTGTGGTTCAATAAATCATATCTGCGTCACGTCTAATCCAGCTGTTGATCTCCAGAAGTTCTGAGACTTGTGATCAGATTATCTCTACTGTCAGCTGTTATCACCGAGGGAAATCCGAGATACCAAGAACCTGGTGGGCAAACAGTGCCCGTTGAAGGAAGAGCCACATCATCTGGGCAATTCTAGGAAATTTTATCCTGACATGAGTCTTCTCCAGGCCTTAGACAGCAGGATGGAGGCAACCAAGTGGCAGACTTCAAGGAGCCAACAAATAGCATTTCCTTTTGTTTCCTACAAGGAGAAAGAAGGATAAGACCTTACTTTCCTTGGTCAACTTGTTTCAGCCATTAGTCTATGTCTTCTTTGTGGCACAGTCTGGACTGACAAGAGAAACTTCTGTGAAGAGGACCTGGTGGAGTAGGCAAAGCAAGGATGGCCACAGAGATGGACGTGAGTACAGAGGTACAAGGATAGAGTCAAGGTTGGAAAAAGAGGGATTTGGCCATTTAAAGACATTCGGGACAATTGGTAATCTATGCAGAGGCTGGTCAAAACACAATCAATAAAATGATCCTAATTTAAAGAGTCAACCAAATTCCCCTGGGATTCAAGCCAGCTTTCCTGAGCAAATGTTATAGCATTGGCCCTTAATCGAGTCAAAAGCTTTGCCCACATTTTTGTTTGGACAGACAAGTTGGGAGCCCATTTCAGGATCTAGGAAAGAGATTGGCAGGCCGTGTGGACCAGAGGCTTTTGGGCTTCCTGATTCAGCTCCTGAACTTCCCCAATCTTGCAGCCATTTCTTTTCCCACCGGCATCTGGGGAAATACGATTCACAGTTGGGATCGTTCTGGCAGAGGGGCTTAAATGTCATGCACAATCTGCCTGGAGGTCTTGAGTCTAAGATAATAGGTGCCCCCAAGTTTCATGTCCTAACCTGGAACCATGTTGAGGGTGCCTTCACTGTCTCCCCATCCTGTAGACCCTCTCACTAAGAGGCAGTGGGAGGAGGGGTCTCTCTTTGGTAAAATGAACTCCTGACTCTCTCCAGCCTAACAGAAAGAAACAAAGAAACATTATGCCTGTCTAGGTCTGTCTCTCTGTCTCTGTCTCTCTTTCAGTTTTACGCGTCCTGTGCACCTTCCTTCCAACCACCTGCCATACAGAATGCGGCCTGAGATAGCCATGAGATATCATATGTGGAGGCACCCTGCTGTGTTTCTATTCAAAAGTATTTTCTAGAAGAAAAGAGGCTTTCACCAGAGACAAATTCCTTGTGTGTCCAATCACACTTGGCCAAAAAAGAATTCTACTCTACTCTACTCTACTCTACTCTACTCTACTCTACTCTACTCTACTCTACTCTACTCTACTCTACTCTACTCTACTCTACTCTGTTCTGTTCTGTTCTGTTCTGTTCTGTTCCACTCCACTCCACTCCACTCCACTCATATTTGCCTCCTCAATTTCCTCCCTGTATCCCTGTGGATAAATGTGGCTCATCTCAGGCTTGTCTGTGGGTCACAGAAATAACCTTTTGAGGCAGAGATGAAATGGCCTGGGAGGATTAGAGTCTTAAGCCGCTTGGCCCATCCTCTACCCTGATGGGCAAAATTCTGTGGTGAGAACGGCCCTTTTCCACGGCACTCTTTCCACTCCCCTCAATCCCTTTGCTTTGAGTGCTTTGAAGCTGGCCATCTGGCTGCCTTTGATCCGATGGACTCCCCGGCTGCTGATCCTCCAAGGCTGAGGCTCAGCTTTTCCCAGCCCAGCAACCAGAAAGTCCAAGATCTTCCAGTCTGAAGGGGCTCTTGGCTGTACACTGCAAAGAAAAGCAAGGAAAATCAGGTTGGCCACTTTTTTAAAGAACTAGTATTTGTGAAACGAATTATACGTAGTTCTCAACTTACAACCGCAATGTTGTTAACCAAGGCAGTTGTTAAATGAGTTGCACCAGATTTTAAGACCTTATTTTACCATAGTTGTTAAGCAAATCGCTGCACCTGTTAAGTGAATCATGCAGTTGTTAAGCAAATCCAGCTTCCTCCATTGACTTTCCTTGCGGGAAGCTGGCTGGGAGGGCTGCAAATCGGCGTGACCACCGGATGCTGCAGCTGTTGTAAATACATAGAATCATAGCGCTACACGGGACCTCAGAGGCCTTCTAGTCCAGCCCCTGGGCAAATTAGGAGACCTCGTTCCATCCCAGAGGAAGGGCTGTCCGATCTTTTCTTGAATTGCCAAGCACACAAATTTTGATCACATGACTGTGGGGATGCTGTGACGGGTGTAATTGCGTCAGTGCCCCTGTAGCTTCAAACAGTCCCTAAAATGATTATTTGTAAGTCAAGGACCACCTGTAGCTGCATAACCCATCAAGCATTTCCGCCCGTCCTGAGAACCATTGGAGGTAGGTAGCCAGAGAGGTAGCCCCATTCCAACCCCCGACCAGGAATGGACTTCCCAGTCCTTCAGGCTCCAGGAGACGGGTCTACCCAGCACCTCTGCTCTGGGAGCTCTCCAGGCCCTGCGCTCGGCAGCATCGGCAGGGAAGCTCTGCATGGAAGGGAAGGCGGACTGAATGTACCGTTCTGATCACCCGGAACTAATCAGAAGTCCCCTTGCCTGTTCTTTCCTCTCTAGGCTGATGGCATTCCTGCCACAGAGACCGTTTGTTGTCCTTTCTTGCTTGATTCTGGAAGGCCGCAACCAGAGTCATATGGCTATGTCCAGTCCAGTGAAAAGAAGGACGAGGGGTGACATGATAGCAGTCGTCCAATATCTCAGGGGCTGCCACAAAGAAGAGGGGGTCAAGCTATTCTCCAAAGCGCCTGAGTGGAGGACAAGAAGCAACGGATGGAAGCTAATCAAGGAGAGAAGCAACCTGGAATTAAAGAGAAACTTCCTGACAGTGAGAACAATTAACCAGTGGAACAACCTGCCTCCAGAAGTTGTGGGTGCTCCATCACTGGAGACTTTTAAGAAGAGACTGGACAGCCACTTCTCTGGAATGGTGTAGGGTCCCCTACTAGAGCAGGGGGGTTGGGCTAGAAGACCTCCAAGGTCCCTTCCAACTCTATTATTTTGTTGCACCGTTATTCTTTTTGGTTGTAAAAGGCTTTCATACTCCACCTTTCTTTGGCTATTAAAGAGTTCATTGGAAAACCCTCCAATCATTTCCTCTTTTATTTTATTTTTCTGCTTTGCTATTCCTTTTATGAGCTCCTCAGCTTTGCTGTAAGCTAAGCACACTGAATCGGGGCTTTACACTGATCTTCTACCCACGTTGTGACTCGGTGTGGCGGCTTGTCCTCCAAGTCAAATCTGGCTGGCACACTCACACTTTTAACTCTTCTGAGTTTCATCTGCATCCTCCACCACAGTTATGCAAGGTCAGTTACATGATCCACACTAGGGAGGGCCCAGCCAGAAGAAGTGCCCCCTTTGACCTTTATTTTCTCTTTTGCTGTTAATGTGATTCCAGTGTTGTCCATTCAGTTATGTCCAGTATAGAATTTTTATTTATGTTGCTTGAAGCCAGCCTTGGCAATAACAGAGAAAACCTTGTCATTAACTGTCTGATTCAGTGTTTCTCAACCTCAGCAACTTTAAGATGGCTGGACTTCAACTCCCAGAATTCCCAGGAAGGAGTCAACATTGCAAGTGCCCATTGATGAAAATTCCATTGCTGTTTTCCTGATTATGCCCATTTTCTAATCCAGTGTTTCTCAGCCTTAGCGTCTTGAAGAAGTGTGGACTTCAAAGCTGGCTGGGGAATTCTGGGAATTTGAAGTCCGCACCTCTTCAAGTTGCTAAGGCTGAGAAACACTGTTCTAACCTGTTTCAGAGATGGACCGTGATTTAATTCCAGGATCTGTTTTCTGTCAGTGTCACAATGCTAAGGGGGGGAAATCCCCTGGCTCGATCCTCTAATTACAGAGGTAGGTCAGTCTTTTTGTGGCAGTCCCTGCAAGGTGGCTGCAGTTCTAGGGCACCTTCAATCAATCATTCAAAATAGAGCTGGAAGGGGCCTTGGATGTCATCCAGTCCAACCCCCCCCCCTCAAGCAGGAGACCCTGTGCAAGTGGCTGTTCAGTCTCTTCTTAAAAACTCACCTTTGACCCACAGAGATCAAGGCAGGGCCTGTGATTGCTCAAAGACCGACCATAAAAATCCTCTCAGATGAGGGAAGCAGGCTTGAGGAAGCTGCAGAGTTCTCTTGTGAGGTCAGAGATGCCTCTGAGTGGGGAAGACTGAAGAGAGCCTAAGAGAAGACAACCCCTCATCCCCCCCAGCACACAAAGAACTCCTCCGGTTTCTGCTGCATTCCTGGCTCCCCTGCAAAGAAGAATGACAAATAGATAACAGGGTTTAAGCAAATTTCAGATGGTGTGTAGCAAGAAGCTGTGGGCTGCCTCTGCAAAGGGAGAAGAAGGTGAGAATGAAGAGAGAGAGAAGTACACACACAGTAAAGGGGGGGAGGGAATTTGGGGAGGGGGTTGAGGAGAAGAAAAACCTAATGGAAATGTTTCCCCTCTCTGTTAAACAACCAGCAGAGTCATTTGCATGTTTGTTTTAGTGTGGGAGAGGTGGAGGGGTTTGTGTGTAGAGGTTAGTAGGTTATGCAAATCCAGGAAATAGGTTAATTGTGTTATGCATACCCAGAAAACAGGATAATTCAGATAATTTGTTGAGGGAGCTTATATAATTCAGCAACCGGCTTCTCTCACCAAGTTGATTGCAAACCAAATGAGGCAGCTGTGCAACAGGGCTGGGGGTGGGGGAGACATGCTATTAGGCTGCACAAGAGAAGGTTGGTTCCCAACCAGACCTCTCCAGGTGGATGCTGTTCCTACTGTGGGAGATGAAAATATAGCCCCCTCCTCATATAACAAGATGAGGCTGGAGCAAACCTGAGATAGGCCCCACAGTAGTGATTCAAAACAAAGCTTTAACTCCAACTCTATATTGTTTCACAATACGGACGTATTATTTGTAATCTGCTGAGCTTTGTGCAATATGAAATTGCAAAGTAGGTAGTTCTGTGTATATTTCGAACATGAGTATGGTAACCGTAAGAAATGGGGAACTGAAAGTAGCTGATGGATGCGGGTTCCAATGTACATGGGTATATGTGGAAAGTTATGATCAGCAGAAGGTCAGCAGGAAGTCATAGAAAGTCAGCAAAGGTCAGCAGAAACCAGCAAAAGTCAGCAGACCATCTGGCTACAGTCTTAGAACGGAAAAGGATATAAAGAGTTGGGTCTGGACCTGATTGATTTGCCATTGGCCTATAGCTGTCCTTTTGAAATCTGCTATACCGTATGGTCCTCATTGCAATGGGTTATTAATGTAAGTGATATTGTGTTATTATGCTTGCTATGTTCCAAATCATTAGCAAAGTAAACCTCTGAATCTTAAAGTAAGAACTATTGTTTTGTGTTGCTGTCTCTTGTCTTTTCCATTGGGTTTTTCCACGACACTACCGTAGTTGAGGTGCTCTCCTGGGCCTGCAAGCAGTGAGGTCTGGATGGGGAGAAACAGTTTCAGCCTCAACTGAAGCTGGACAAAACAGTGGTGGGTTCAGAAGCCCAGTGAGATCAGGGACATTCCATCTTCGGTTCTGGACTCCACTGGGCTGAAGTGATTCACAACCTGTCAGGTTGCAGAAATGAAGAAAAACACACCTAGTTACTTCTAAGCAGTTTACAGTTTCTCACCTACAGACAGAAATCTTGCCAAACTAAAGCAACTACTTGCATCATGAAAGATATAGAACATAAAACATAGAATAACAGAGTTGGAAGGGACCTTGGAGGTCTTCTAGCCCAACCCCCTTCTCAAGCAGGAGACCTATACCATTTCAGACAAGTGGCTGTCCAGTCTCTTTTTAAAAACCTCCAGTGATGGGGCTTCTGAGAAGTTCTGAGAACTTCTAGGGAGGAGCTGCCTTGACCTTCTTCCTTCCAAACAGACTATCTAAACGTTGCTGCCTCTTGGTCCTCTGGAATGTAGCTCCTCCCTCCCTCCCTCCTGGGAATCCAGACTACATTCCACCACAAAACCTGCAGCCTCTTGGACATCCCGTAGCTGTGAGTGCCTTTGCACAGCTCCATCTGATGCATCATGACTGGTTCCAGAGCCTGCCCTGCCCACAGTCATCATGGGAAACCCTTCAGCTGGTCCAGAATACAATGGCTAGAATACCTTAGGGCACCCAAATAACACCCCTATTTCAAGAGGGGCACTGGTTGCCCCTTGGCTGTTGGCTACTTTGTGCAATTTAAGGTGCAGATTGTCACATTTAAGGTCCTTCAAGCTCTGGACCCAGATATATCTGGATTATATTCTCCCATGGTTTCAATAAGGTTTAGAAGGGAAGCATCCTCTGAGCCCATTTTTGAAGGAATGTAATCATCCTAGACCACCAGGACGAGCCTCTTCCACCACTGCCCCTCCTTTATCACACACAGAATTAATATTACTACTTCTTTTGAATTACACTTTTAATCATTTAATGTTGAAGCTCTCCTGTTTACAGTACAGGAGTTTACAGTATGCCTGATTGAGTCTTTCAAGATTGAAGTGACCTAGAAGCTTAAGTAAGTAAAATAATAATTCACTTTACTTGGAGTTGGTTTGGGGCAGATACTTTAGGAAGGATTCTGAAGCAGGTTCAGAGATGAGCATTGAGGACATCCAGGGAGAGAAACGAAGTCCTGGCAGGAGAAAGGAATTGGGAACATTGATGCCTGAGAAGTCAAATCAGAGAAGAGACCCTTGAGGACCTGGAATGTGGGTTCTTGGTGCTCTCTGAGCTTGGTGGCCTGAAAGGGCGTCACTTGCAACCCTTGTTCTGAGCAGCCAGAGGGGGAATCAGGAACTGAGATTCCAGGAAGGCAGGTTCCCCCTGAACTTGGAAAAAACTCCCTCAGGCTAAGAGCAGAGAGACGACGACTCCAAGGGGCGAAAGCTGCACAGTCCTTGGTCTGAACTGCCCTCCCTGAGCATTGTGGAAGGAGAGGGCTGGTCCTAGGAGCAGAGCTGGAGACTCTCCATGGATCAGGCTCTGGCAATATTGGCGCAGAGCTTCATCGCATGAATTTCAGAGCTTTCTGGGTCAGAACATTCCTTCTTATTTTGAGTTTGGACCTCTGTCTGCGATGCAAAGAGGAATGGAAGCTTGGAGTCAGTTTCCAGTGGAGGCAGGAGTCAGTCCTCAGGAACTGAGAGTGAACATGCTTGGGATAAACACATGTCCATTCACCTGACAAAAATAAAAAAATAACAAAAATAAAATAATTCATAAAATAAAAATAATAATTAAAAATAATAAATACACAAATACATAAACTAAAAAGAAAACAAACAAACTCAAACTCAAAGACCACTACGTATTTTTCTGTTGTTAGTTTTCTGTGTTTCTAGGCTTCTCCCCACTGATTCTCATCATGTCCTCAGGCCAGGGAGAATAAACCCAAACTTGTTTCCAAAACCCTTTTCCCTACCAGAGACACACTAAACCATTCTATTCTTCTTTCAGGGCCTTTTCTACTCTCTGAGCCTAAACCAGGGTAACAAGAGCCCTTTAATAAAGAATGAAAAACATCCCACTTTGCTACAAAAATTGCCAGTTGTTTTTTTTAATATCAGGAATCTCCAAACTTGGCAGCTTTAAGACTTGTGGACTTAGGAGACTTCCAGCTTGACTTCGCGGCACTGCAGATGCAGGAAGACGGGGCTCCGTCTTTCACATCTGAATTCGCTGCGCTGGGGGACCCTGGAAAGGGTCGAAAGTCGCCCCGTAGAGGTGACGAGCAAGGAGGAGACCCCTGTTTGATCGTGGGAGGGCGGCGGCCCTTCTGTTTGATCCGGGGAAGCCCTCCAAACCGGCAGGGGAAGGACCTAATGGCCGGTCACAAAGCTGCTGACAGCCGAAGTCAAAAGCACCACCAAGCAACTTTCAAGCAACGTGGATGAAACTGGGTGAGACCTGCTCCTCTCTTTAAGATTCTAAGTTTTGTTTCCTGAAAAAGCTGCCCAAAGCATTTTTTTCCCCTGTGAGGAGAGAGGGAAGTGAATTTTTACCACACCCTCTAAGAAAAGCGGCAACTAACTACCCAGGGCAAACAGAGCAACCATAAGATTAATTTTAACCTAATTCGATATATATTCTTTTGAAACTTGGGGACTAAAAGTGTTCTTTTTTCTTATTGGAGACTTTTGTTTTGTTTTTGTTTTTTAAAAAAATAAGACTTGAAAAACCACCATATAAGTTTTGGACTTAAAAAGTTGGTGACATCCTGTGGTGAATTATGGCATTACAAATTGTTATTGCCTAAAAGAAACCTGGCTTGAAGCCCAGACTTCAGATAAAATTTGTTTGGCCTTGACAGCTATCACCTTTGAAAAACCCAGCTGCAAAGAAGGGATTTCTGGGTGGCTTATCTGTGTGGCAGGGATGATGTACTGTTTTGGAAGCTGGCCTGCTTGAACTATGAATGTAAACTTTTACTGACTCTCAGAGCTATGCTTGGGGAATTGCTTTCCTATTTCCCTGCATGAGAAGCATATTACCACACGAGATGATTGAACACTTTGGATTATAAACTCTTACTTGATAAACAATTTCTATTCTAAAGACCACCTATAAAACATGAAATAGATGTCCCATACCCAGCTACAAAAGACAAAAAAATATTTTTAACGTTTGATTCTAAAGTCTTCAACTTAATATATTATCAAGACAATATGGATGAAGATCAGGAAAAAATCCTTTCCATGTTGAAATCAATACACGAAACTATTCTTTCAGCTTGTGATAAAATAAGAAGCAACACAAAGGAACAATGTTCTAGCTTAAATATACAAACCCAGATCTTGATTACAAGCCAAGAATTAACAACGCAGAAAACAAAAGGAAAATTGGAACAACTAAACGCTAAGACAGAGGACCCAACTGACCAACAGACTCAGCCAACTGAAAAATCAGAAAATGGAGTGACAACATTGAAAATGGAAAAGACTTTTCACAAATCAAGAAATCAGAATACATTTGAGGAAAAGGAAGAAGAACAGATTGAATGGAAGATAAAGCCATCAGGATAATTGTGGGAAATTGGAGTAACAGGGAGGCGGTTTAATGAATACCAATGGGCTTGTTCTTCCAAAAAAACTTCACCCAAATGGTCTTTCTTATTCCAAATAATATATATATAAATAGAGGGAGAACTATTTGATGATTCAAAGGCACTGACATGGAAGGTTAGCTGGCAAAGGAAGAAAGCCAGAGTAAGGCTGAAGAAAATAAAGGCTTTGACTTATTAGAGGGGATATTATATTACCAATTAGATGGTTGAATATGGTGGAAAATAGATAACTTTTAGAAAATAAACATTATAATTAAATAGATAAGATGTGTAACTGGAATATTAGACTTTGGTATGAAAAAGGAAATCATAAAATTGAATATTGATGGGAAATTAAAGTTTTTTGGGGGAAAAGCAATAACAGGACATTGTTCATACAAGGATATTAAATGCAAACACAATTAAGATATGTATAGGCTAAAATTATCGATAAATGTAACAAAGATGTCTCTACTTAGTTGAAAATAATTGTGTTTGCCCAATATGGGATAACAGATATTATTGGAAAGAGAGAGGAAGTATTTGATGTTCTAATATTAGACTTAAACTAAAAATTTATGTATATTACTGAATTATTGGTTAACCCAGACAACACCTATAATGGTTTTGATTTATTAGAGGGGATTCTGTATTATTAATTAGATGGTTGAACATGATGGAAAATAGATAACTTTTAGAAAAAAGAGCAATATTATAATCAAATAGATAAGATGTGTAACCAGAATATTAGACTTTGGTATGAAAAGGGAAAAAGGGAGAAGTTGAGATAAGGGAAACTTTTGGTTACCTAAACATAAAATACTTGGAAATCATAAATAATAGTGTTACATTGAATATTGATGGGAAATTAAAGCCTGAAAAAAAAGCAATAACAGGACATTGATTGTATACAAGGATTAAGTGCAAGCGCAATTAAGATATGTATAAGCTAAAAATTATTTATAATTGTAACAAAGGTGTTTTTATTTAGTTTATAACAATAAGAATTGTACTAGCCCAATATGAGATAACAGATATTAATGGAAAAAGAGAGGAAATATTTGATGTTGTAACATGAGATTTATACTAAAGGTTTAGGAACACTATTGAACTATTGATTAACCCAGTCATCACGTTGCTTTTTAAATATCCAGTTGTAAAATGAGAAAATCAATAAAATATCATAAAAAAAAAAAGACTTGTGGACTTCAACTCCCAACAAAGTTGGCTGGGGAATTCTGGGAGCTGAAGTCCAAAAGTCTTAAAGTTGCCAAGTTTGGAGACACCTGTTTTATATGATTGTATTTGCCCTGAAAAGTTGCAAACAAAGTAGAAAATAAGAAGATGGGATGGGGAAATGGTGGTGAAGATCTCTTCAGTTGCTGAATTCTCATTTTTCTTTTGAAAGAGGAGGAAATTGGCGATGGTTGTTCACACCCTCTGCTGGCAAGAGAGAGCTTCTTCTCCATCTGGCAGACTCTTCTTGAGGCAAAGGGCAGCCTCCTCCTGGCCTGAGGGTGTAAATTCTGTTGCAGATAAAGACTAGATTATTTTTATGGCAGAATTAAACAGACGGTTTATCAAAAATGAAGCATGCAAGGCTGTGAAAGAGGACAGCAAAGAAGCTTGCCCATCGAGGCTGCCTCTTGGGAATCAAAATGATCATGGCATTATGGGATGCCTCCTTTGTGGAAGGCCCCAATGCTCAGGGGTTGGGACTCACCCTCACAACCTGCTCTTCACGATGAAAAGATATTTCACCAATAATTTTAGAGGACATTTTCTTATCTCCCCATCCCCATTCCACCGCAGGGGCACCCTAAAATCATAGCTGACTATTTCAGTTTAAAGCATCATAGTGTTTTCCCTCTTCAGACGTAAGTCTTGCTGCTCAACTGTGATACTTCAGAAATGATGCTGATCAGGGCCTGCTGCCCTGACTGGTGAGGTGCCCAGATTTCTTTGGCCTCCTCAGGCTTTGCAGGCACACCATTTCCCTCCAAATACAGGGACCGCCTTCTGTAGCATTTTGACACGGGCTACTGAAACCAACACAAACCTGGTCCAGGAAATGCATTTATTCACATAATACTTGATCAAACATTAAATAAACTGCTTAGATACATCCGTTTAGGACTCAAAGTGCTAGACTGGTTTTCAAACATGTGTTTATCAATCTTTGACATAAAGGACCAAGCAATTCAAATGGAGAAGAAAGCTGTGCTTGGTGCTGTTTCCGTCCCAAATGAATGCATTACAGGTTTTTCACTTCTATGGCTGATAAAGGGTGTTGTGGGGCCATGCTTTCTCCTGATTTTATTACTTCTGGGACTGATGACATCATTTTGTACACTCCAATGCCATTTTACCGAATGCCTTTTCTGTGAGTTCTTGCATAGTGACGATCGTGGCCCTCTTCAGCTGGTGCTGCCATTCTCTCACGGCACATAACGTTGCGCCCAAGCCTGAGTCAGAGCTTGCAAGCGTGTGGGCTGAAGTGAGAGTGAAAACCTGTGACCTGGTTTCTGAGTGTCTTGCTGAAAAAATGCTACATTCAGCTCTAAAAGATCACATATGCAGCACAGGAGCTCAGGATGATGGGAAAGAGGTCTCTGAGAACCCCTTCATGCTTCTATCTGGATCTCTTTGCTGTGCAAGTTTTAGGCAAGGATTTTGTGCTCTTCTGGAAGAGCGCCCAATCATATCCGTTCAATCCAGCGGTTCCAGCACTCCTTCAGCCGGAGAGCACCAGACATGTGCTTAGAAGCGGCCCAGCCGACCTGTCAGGTGCATGCAGAATCTCCACCTGGGTGCCTGTCACCAATGCAACGTGAAATCCTCTGTTCCTGACAATCACTTTCCTTTGCCAAGACTCGCCACATACATGTTAGGGGCAGTGATTTATGATGGATTTTTCTCCCAGTTAGCGATGTGGGGTAGGTAGGGAAACATAACCTGGGAAGCTGCCTTTTATTCCCAATAAATTGTCCCATATACAACCTTGTCCCTCAAGCAGAACAAAATGTGGCAGCAGAAATGACCCCAACACACTTTTCTGCCAGATCAAGGGCCGGGGGGGCACCCATTAAGGGGGCCATTGGGGTGACCACAGGTGTGGTCAGAAAAGCCAAGATGGCGACCGTGGTGATGGAAGCAGCTGGAGCAGACCACTCGGTCTTGGTTGTGAGATATGAAAGACTAGCAGGACAGATTCGAGGTGTGTTGGTGCTGGGCAAACGATTCATTTATTCTGCTTTTATACAAGTTCGGAACAAGATAGACTCTTCATGGTTTATAAAACAAACAACAATAATACTAGGCCTTCCTGGTGAATATTAAGACAACCATAATTAACTGAAGGTGCAGCAATAAAAGAATAGTTATAATAAAAATAAGTAAAAGAAATCATGACAAAATAATGCCAGCAATTAAATCACTCAATTCAAAATAAAAAGATGTGGACTATAAACACCCACATGCTAAGCCGTGCACAGTTTTATAGATCAAAATCAGCACTTTGAATTGCACCCAGAAATGTATATGTGGGTCCCCAGGGGCAGGGGCCTGTGGTTTTGGTAATACCCGTGCAACAACTGCAATTTAAAAGCCCCATGTAAGATGAACAGCAGTAGTCTAGCTGGCAAGTGATGAGGGCAGGAGCCACTGTTGCAGGTTCTGCCCAGCAAAGGTAAAAATCAGCAAACAAACACTTTCTAAATGGGGGGGAGGCAGTTGCAAAGGGGCCTGTTCTACAGAGATCAGCCCTAGCTGAGCAACCGACAGATGTGCAAGATGCGCTTAACTCAGGGAGCAGCATGTGGTGGAAGAAAGGAGATGTAGTGTGCTGCCTCATTAGAGATGCTCACATTATGCAAAAGTTTGCTCCTGTAATTACTTAAGAGCCAACTCCCTCATTAGCATTGATGCACAATGAAACAAAACATTTGCTGGCAAATGTAGGGCATGCTTCCTTTTAGCTGTGGAACAGATTGCTTGTGTAAATGGTTGGACTACACGGCCTTTGAGAGTCAAACAACAGACCTGAAGTTTAAACTACAGAGTTTGCTATCAGAAAGTTTGGTGATGATCGCCAATGCATATGGCTCTGAAAGGATGACTGACGGAGAACAATGACTAGTAATTTTGTCATCCTCGTCGTCGTTGTCCTCCTCCTCCTCCTCCTCCTCCTCCTCCTCTAGTTGATCTACAGCTTATGTTTTATCCCCACAATAACAATCCTGTGAGGATTGAATGAGAGAGAGTGACTGACACCAAGTCTCCCAATGAACTTCTATGACTGAAGTGGACTTGAACCTGAGCATCCCCAGTCGACAGCTAAGCTACCCATCACCGTGGCTTTGATATTCTCTTCAGAAGCACTTGAATAAAGCCATGAGGACCACCATGGTAGAGGGCGATCATCTTTCTGTCTATATTTGTGAATTTCCTAGTGGCATCTGAGGGACCATTGTGTGGCACAAGGACTTGGCCTGCTGCAGCATCAAGGCTGTTCTACATTTTTATGATAAGATGTCAAAAAGGTGGCATCGCTTTGATTCTTCTGACTTGAGCAGTGGTCACTTGATCAATGACCAGCAGTCAGAAAGATCATCAGGGAGCTCCTTTCTCAGCCTCTGGCTTGCTTTGTCCGGTCAAGCTGGACCACGGCAGAGCTGCCCTGCTGCCCTCATGTTTCCAGCCGTGCTCATCTGAATGTGCCCACCTGTGTGGGGGAGAGGAACTAGTGAGGTAGGCGTAGCCAGTCGGCCTTGCCTTCAGGAGTATTTCCTGACTAATCCTTTCTCTGGAGCTGTTGTCCTTCTCCAGAACTGCCACTGGTTAGTCACTCATTTTTTACAGAGTGTCATATAAGACGTCATCAACACGGTGACATTCCCCTGTCACTCTCTGCTGCTTCCCCCTCCCTCCCCACCCCCCCAATCTTCTCTTGCTTTTGTTTCTCTTTAGAAGAACAGAGGGGGGGAGGCACTTCCAAGCTGTAGCAGGAGCCGGTCTAGTTGAACAAGCTGAGGGTAACGACATCCCAAGGCCAGACATGGAGAGAGTGGAAATGGAAGGTTAGGGGGGGAGGGGGGGATGCATAGCTAAAAGAAAACTGGCAAAATCAATCAATGTGGGGAGAGATATAACAAGAGTTGGACCCTTAGGAAGAAGTAGGGCAGGGTGAACTCAAAAACATGTGGGATATGTTCACCCAGCATGCTGTAAACTGATTACCTATTTTCTGGAAATCTGGACAATACATAAATTTGCAAAGCAGGTTACATAAAATCCAATCATGGTCAACATAAACTAAGCATAGCATGTTGAGCAAATACACTCTATCTCAATATTTTAAGCATGCTGTGTGAACCCAGCAGTGGTAATTTTATTAATTAGAATAGGGGAGACTAGGCCACATCCTAGAATCTCAGAATTGGAAGAGGATATTGTAAACATCAAGTCCAACTCACTGCTCAAGGCAGATATCTAGGTTAAAGGAGGGGATTTGATGGAACTTTATCCCCCTCTCCCCTTGAACACATCCAACAAAGGGGAGGAGGGTACTATGTCTTGGGTTATTTGTTACAACAGTCAAACTGCGATTACTTCTTAGGATGCTTCTTTCTAAACATTCAGTTGGACTTTGAAATCCTTTGACTGAAGACCATGTTGCTGTTTCTGTGCTTTGGAATTAGAAAGATACCAATAGAAGGGAATATTTGTAGCTCAGGGTTGAAATGAGGGGTCCTTGGTGTTTGGTTGTTTTCCTGCAGACGTTTCATTACCCAACGAGGTAACATCATCAGTGCTAGAAAGATCTTGTCCCTTATTGATAATGATGTAGGTCTTGATTTTCTTCTGGGTGACACCAAGTGATGTTAAACTAGAAGGAATGTAAATATGGATTAAACACATGAATCAAAGCATTATTTGTAAAGTGCTCATCTGTTCCCCCCCCCCCTCAGTCTCAAGGTTAAGCATTACCAGACCCTTCACGACTCTATTTATTGTATTTGGGTTCTTGGCCAGCTCTTCCTCACTGACTTTTTGACTCCTTTCCAAAGATCCAGGTGTGACATGGAAACAGCACTACCCATTCCAGAGGTTGATATATTGGGACCTAGAGAGTGGAACCCCCCCTCCCCTGATCCTATTAAAATGTTCAGTGGCTTTGGTACCACCAACCACGGTATCCTGCTAGACCATCTATAGGGGCTGGGGTTGTAGATGCTGTTTTGTTGTGCTTTGGGGATGATACTTAATTGTCTATCACAGGCCCAACTCAAAATGCGATGGAAATCCTAACCCAGTGTCAGAAGGCCCAAGGGCCTGGGTGGGTAGAAACAAGCTCGGACTGAATCATAGCAAGTCAGTAGTAACTATTATTCCAGAGGCATCCTGGCTCTGAGCTGGTCCCAGTGTTGGGTTTGGAAGAGGTCCCTCTCTCCCCTGAAGGAACAGGCCCACAGCTTGGATTGCAGCTCCTGCTGGGACAGCAGAGAAAAGAGGTCCTTCTCCAAACTGGGGCTAGAGTTTTTATTTATTAATGATTTTATCCACTGTGTTCTATGATTGTTGATCTTAATGTTTTTTTAAATGTTTTTTAATGCTTTAATGTTTTTATACTGTAAGCTGCCCATAGTTGCTGGACAGGAAATGGGCAGCAAATAAATAATAATAATAATAACAACAACAACAACAATGATAACAAATAACAACATGGCAGTGCCTGGAGACAGCAGAATAGAAGAGAAAGAACTGGAGAAGATAAAAAAATACAAAGACCTACAAATAGAAAAGGAACGAATGTGGCAAAAGCAAGCAAGGGTAGTACCAACAGTCACAGGTGCCTTGGCTGCAACCCCAAAACAACTGGAGCACCACTTGAACACCGTCGGCACTGACAAATTCACTATCGGTCAGTTGCAAAAGACGGCTTCCATCCTGCGATGAGATCTGTAACACCATCCAACATCCAGATCTGCCCATCCCAGGTCCTTGGAAAGGACTCGATAGGTAGACAAAAATGCCAAATCCAGTCTGAACATCTGGCTGACTGTGTGACGAACCATAATAGTGTGCCAGTTGCAAGCCCAACTGAGCCAGAATGCCTTAGCAACAGGGACGCTTATCTATTACCACCAGGTCAGTTTATTGTGATGAGCTTCACATGGAACTGTCTTTGGAGTCAACCGAAAACTGCAATCAATGCAGGATGCAGCAGCCAAGTTGCCAGTTATGTAGTTATTAAGCCATCCTTTGGGTATTGCACTGATTGCTTCTAAGGCCAATTCAGAGTTCTGATTTTGGCATAAAGCCATAGGTGGTTGGATTTCGGGTCTCTTCTTGGACGAATCTGCCTGTCCTTGTGTGTACCTGCAGGGAAGGGATGCTTCAGGTCCATTATTCAGAGGGGATGTGAGCTGGAAAGCAAGCTGGCGCTCCTATGGCTATCACCTTCTGGACCTGTCCAGAGGTGGAGCTGGGTCAGCTTCTTGCAAGGAAGGCTGTGCTGGTTGGGTGGCTTTTGGGGCTAAGTGGTTCACTGTTCATTGACTGAACAAACCACCTGCTTTTAAAGCATATTGTTTCTGTTGATCTTTTTAAAACATCCCATACCTGCAGTTTTGTGAAACCTTGAGCAGAAGAAAAGTATTTGTGATAAACAAATAAACTACAAAACAGATAATTAAATCCACCCCAGGTTCTCTGAATCCTTCTTAAAATGTAGTGTCCAGCTGGCTACAGTACATGAGGTGAGGTGTCCTCAAATAGGATAGGGTGAAACAACTCTAGGAATTCCCACTCATTGTGAGATAGGTTTCTCATTAACTTTTTGTGCCATGGAACCATCTTTATTATTGCTTTGAGTTTTCTTTAAACTCAGTCGTTTTTGTCCAAGGTATATATTTAGGCACATTGAGCCAAATGCCTGCATTTCTCCACTCTCTGAAGAAGAAAACTGCAACCAAGACAAATCTAGAATTTCCTGGAAGGACTACCCTTGGCAGAATTTAATCCCAGCACATGGCAAATCATTCACATCCTCCTCAGCAGGACTTCATGCCTCTTTGAAAAATCTGCAGGTTGCTTTTGGAAGGCATGGTCCACATCTTCTCCTTGGCTGATCATAGAATTGCTTTCCTTTGTTCCTCACTAGTTGCTTCCCTACAGCATCGCTAATTCCCTTCGCTTGGATTGTCTCATCTGGAATGGATGCTCACACAGTGCCGTTTCGTATCCCTTTTGATTTTTCTCTTCCTTTTGGGGAAATGTAAGCTTGTTTCTATAGTTGGAGCTACATCTACTAGGAGCCCCAGGAGTAATGACTGGAAACGAGAACACAGATATTATGAAAATCAGGAGGATTTAAGAGACTGTTGCAGGGCTGAACACAGTTTTGTCCTCCAACAGTTGTTGAATTATAATTCCCAGCAGCTCCAGGCAAGAATAATCAACGGCAAAGGATGCTAATATTTATAATGCAGTAACATCTGAAGGGCCACACTGCTTTCCCCGTAGAATACCACTTTTCTTTAAATTATCATGAAATATGATCATGTCTAATCAGAAGTCCTGGAGAAAATCTATCTATGTCATTGTTATAGTCAACATCAGCTTTATGGTACATAATCATCAATCAGTTTGGTCAAAAGGACTTAAGCTAGAATGGAGGAGGGACCACATTTATCCTCTATATGCCAAGAAGGCGTGACACCAATTGAGCTAGACAAAGGGATAGAATATTGAACTATCTGGGGCAGAAATCTAGGCTTCAGAGATAATTAATTCTGGAAACATGTTATTATCTCCCTAAGCATAATGACAGATCCTGAAATGAGGAATAAAATCAGGAAGGGCAAATTTAGTAATAAGTGACTTCACATACTCTGAGAATCAACACATGGATGCTCTGGTCTCAAAGAGGATATACTGGAAGATGAAAAGCTGGCACAGTTTGTCAATAGCTCCCAGGGGCTAGAGCAAGATATTAGGGTTATTGAATTAACTGGAAATATAGAAAACAATTATATAAAATTAAGGGGAATGGGAGAAAAGAATTTGAAAGGAGAGGGTAAAATTTCCTCTGAATCCTTAAGAGGGAACTAAACCATAATATAAGAAGTGCGAAGAAAGTTATTGATAATCTCTCTCTCTCTCTCTCTCTCTCTCTCTCTCTCTCTCTCTCTCTCTCTCTCTCTCTCTCTCTCTCTCTCTCTCTCTCCCTCTCTCCCTCCCTCCCTCCCTCCCTCCCTCTGGAAACTGCCAAACTGCCCCAGAACAGCCTGATCTGGGACAAAAATAATGTTTCTGTAACAATAAAAGGATAGAGAAATGTATATGATATTGTCATGGGAGTTTGCTATAAATTGCCTGGACAGGTAGGAGAGACACATGAGGACTTTCTGTGACCAGATTTTCAACGAGGCACACAATTTCTGGAAAGAGCACAGAAAAGAGCAGCAAAGATGATTAGGGGGCTGGAGACTAAGACGAATGAAGAAAGGTTGCAGGAATTGGGTATCACTGGTCTAGTGAAAAGAAAGACCGGGGGTAATATGATAGCAGTGTTCCAATATTTGAAGGGCTGTCACAAAATTGAAGGGGACAAACTATTTACCAAAGCACCAGAAGGCAGGACAAGAAGCAATGGATGAAAACTAACCAAGGAGAGAAGCAACCTAAAACTAAGGAGGAATTTCCTAATGGTGAGAACAATCAACCAGTGAAATGTCTTGCTTTCAGAAATTGAGGGCGCTCCATCACTGGAGGTTTTCAAGAAGCGACAGGACAGCCACTTGTCTGAAATGGTATAGACTCTCCTGCTTGTGCAGGGAGTTGGACTAGATGACCTCCAAGATCCCTTCCAACTCTGTTATTCTATGTTCTAATGATCAGGGGAGATTTGAGCTTTCTTGATATCTGCTGGAAACCTCTCTGACTCACTAAGAATGGGTGTTACAACAGATTCTGATCTTCTTTTCCTGATTGCTTTGTCTGTCCCAGGGTGAAGGTGGAACCAGGGGGTCTGCTGCCTTGAAGCAACCCCTCACCTACAGTGAAAATTTGGTCGAAGGAATGAAGCTGACTAGAACCTTGGGAGAAAGTTATCCTTGTGACAGAAATAATAATAATAATAATAATAATAATAATAATAATAATAATTATTATTATTATTAATAATAATAATAATAATAATAATAATAATAATAATGATGATGATGATGATGATGATGATGATGATGATGATGATGATGATGATTGATGATGATGATGATGATGATGATGATGATGACGACGATGACGATGATGATGATGATAGAGTTGGAAGGAACCTTGGAGGTCTTCTAGTCCAACCCTCTGCTTAGGCAGGAAACCCTATACCATTTCAGACAAAGAATGTCAGAAAGGCAGATAGACTGAATGAAACTCAGATGGAAGCTGGATCTGTTGGTTCTGTTTCTTCCTTTGCGTCGGCCCTCGTCACTGCTGATGGGTCAGAGAGTGCTCCCCACACTCCCTCCCCTGCTCTTTAATATCTACATGAAGCTGCTGAGGGTTGAGGGTTTGGTATCATCGGCCAAGTGATGCTGTTGAGATCCCGTCCCAGGCTGGAGAGGCTGGGCAAGTCTGGAAGGGGAGTAACCAATTTCAATTGTGAATATTACCCCCTCCCCCAATTCAGAAATTTTACAACTTTGATCTTGGATAGAGTTGCATTTTCCCATTTGAAAGTGGTGTGCAAACTGGGATTCACAGTTCCTGTTGGAATCCAACATGTAGGCCTTGCTTGAGGCCCTTCATTTTGTAGCTTGACTACTGCAGTGTGCTGTACTTGGTGCTCCCCTTGAAGATCACTCAGAAGTCCAGAGCGCAAGAATGGGGCATGCCCATGTGACACCTGTGCTTCACAAGTTGCTTCTGGGTGCATTTTAGGTGCTGGTGATCATCTATACAAAGACCCGCATGGCATAGGGCCAGGTTATCTGAGGGACTGCGCACCTTCCAGGGTTTCTACCCATTCTGTAACAGCTGGCAGAATTAGCATCCTCTGGGTCTCCTCAATTAGACAATGTCATAGCTCAGACAGGGCCCAGAAAGCACGTCCTCTCTCCCAGGGTGCCTGCTGTTGGGAATCCCTCCAGAGATCCGTGTGACTCCCACGCAGATGGTTTTCAGGAAGGCTGGAAAACCTGACTGTTCTCCCAGGCCTCGGGTTAGAGGAGGTCCTCCTTCCCCACCTCGCATTAGATGGACCTCTTTCCACAGGTAATCCTCAACTTACAACAGTTCATTTAGTGACTGTTCAAAGTTACAACACCACTGAAAAAGTCACTTATGACTGTTTTTCACACTTATGACCGTTGCAACATCCCCATGGTCACATGATCAAAGTTCAGACATTGGGCAACTGACGGTTGCAGTCTCTTGGGGTCAGGTCATTGCCTTTTGTGACCTGTCAGGCAAAGTCCAGGGGAAAGCCAGATTCACTTAAGAACTGTGACTAACTTAACAACTGCAGTGATTCACTTAACAACGGTGGCAAGAGAGGTGGTAAAATGGGGCAAAACTCACTTAACAAATGTCTCACTTAGCAACGGAAATTTTGGGCTCAATTGTGGTCCTACATCAAGGGCTACCTGCATCAGCTGGACAGGTGCTATCTTATTTATTTGAATTCTCTCTGTGCGTTTTAAAATCTGTTTCTTTGTTTGATATTGTGAGCTGCCCAGAGTCATTCTGAAGACGGGCAGCACCTAAACCCAAATAATTAATTAAATAAATCCTGAAGGAGAATCGTGTCCAGAAAGGGTGTGAAATCCTGTCCAGGGTGATCCTGAAAGTGCCTGATATTCCTGCTGGAAGGATAAATGTTTTTAATGTTTTTATGCTCTTATTGTTCTATATTGTGTTTTTTACATTTTTGTAAGCCACGCAGGGTCCCTTGACACTGAGATAGGCACCATATAAATTTAATAAATAAGTAAATAAAATAAGTAAACCTTGAGAGACCTCAACAGAGACACTGTGGAGAGCCAGACTGAATTCAAAAATGCTGGGGGGGAAAAGAGATATAAAGAAAATGGAACCAAAGAGACAGTGACAGAAATGCAGGGATTCTGTCAGAAAAACTGAAGCTCAGAATGTACTAAGGATTGTCAGAAATGTCCAGCGCTATAACACAAAGCTGGAAACATCAAAAAGAAACGAAAAAGCAAGAGGCGGTTGGTCTCTTGCAAGTAGGAAGAGGTGAGCTGGTAATCCCCAAAGGGCCAGGTATCTTGTCTCGTATTTTATGCCTGTCTTCTCCCAGAAGAGAAATGAAGCCCCAGCTGCTGGCCACGGCTGTGCCACTGCTGGAAACAGGAAGCTGCAGCTCAAGATGGCTATGGAGAGACTAGGAGAAGAAACTTGGCTAATTTAAGGGAATGCAAGTCAAATTATACTACAGGGTATTGAATTAGTGGAGGTGATCATAGCATTGCTACAATAATCCTTCAAGATCTCATCGCAGAAGTGTGGAGGGGAACAATTGTCCCTTTCTTCCATAAAAGGACAAAGGAGGCTTGATGTCTTAGGGATTAAGGTCCTCAAGCAGATCATTAAACAGCACATATGTGAGCACTTGGAAAGGAATACAACAATTAACAGGCGCTAACGTGGGCTGTTGCCACCATGTCATTTTATCCGATTTTCTGATTCTGCTACTTGCATAATGGACTGGGAAAATGCTGCAGAAAGTCATGTACCTTAACTTCAGCGAAGCATTAAACAACTCTCTCATGATGTCCTCACTCATAAAATGGTAAAATATGGGCTAGATAATATGACTGTTAGGTGGATTCACGACTGGATGAATAAGTGCACTTGTAGAGTAGTCATAAATGGCTCCACGTTACCTTTGGTCTAGTGGAGGACCGCAGGACTCCATCCTGCACCCAGGGATGATTTTAGACCTGGATGAAAAGGTTGAGGAGAAGATTATCAAAATTAAAGATGACACAACACTAGGAGCAATGGCCGATCCTTTGGAGAAGAAAGAGAAGAACAAGAAAGTTTCATGAGTGGTCCATAGGAAGCAGAACGAAATTTAAGAGGGAGCAATGTCACATCCTACATCAGGGGAGATAATAATGAGAGGCACAAGCATTGGCCAGGGGACACCTGGCTTGGCAGGAGGACAAAAGAAAGGATTTCAGTGTTCTAGTATATCAAAAAATTGAACATGAGCGAGCAGCGTGAAGCAGCTGCTAAAAAGACAGCTGCTATTTTGGGATCCATTAATAGGAACAGAGAGTCCAGATAACAGGAAGGAACGGTTCCACCCTGCTCTGCCTGGACAGGGCCTGTTTAGAGTTCTGTGTCCAGTTCTGGCCACCACCATTTAAAAAGGACATCGAGAAGCTGGGGTGATTTTTAGGGAGGATGCTGGGGAACTAACAATGAAGTCCTATGAAGAGCAATAAATATTTTGCCGACAGGAAGAAGACTGAGGGGAGATAGGACAGACTTCGGAATCCCAAAGAGGGCTCAATTCAGGGGAGCGAGGCACTTGTTCTCCGCCACCCAGCAGGAAAGGCCAGAATCAGTGGTTGAAACTAGAGGGAAGTAAATTCAGATTAGATATTAGGAGGAATTTCCTGACAATAAGAGCTGGCAACCATTCTTGTCTTATAATCTAGTTTCGAAGAGACCCAGGGATTAATTGGCCCCTGTTGTAGACCTTGTTCCAGCTTTGAACTGAAGTCTTCCGCTGAAGGGGGAACAGATGATAAGCTACCCCATGAAGTGGTCTGTTCTATTTACTGAAGATTTTCAAAGGAATTTGGACAGCCATCCCCCGGAAATGTTTTAGTAGTTCTTGAACCAATCAGTGAATTGGACAAGAGTCCTCTCAACTTTCTGATTCTATGGTATTGTGTCCACCTCAGGTGGCCACCCTTAAAAAAGGGTGACTGTAGAGCCGGAAAAGAGCAGTCCAAATGATCAAGATGTTGAAGCAACTTCTCCTGAAAAAGGGCCACATCACTTGGTGAGTTTGGTCCGAGGAAAAGGACTGATGGAGAGAGCAGGGAGTTGACTGGGCAGCGTGTCCCAAATGTCAAACTGGAACTTGTCTGCCTCCCAGCACTAGTTCTGGATGAAGTCGTTGTAGGAGGATGTCCTCCTTCTGAGGGCTTTCCAAGAAGCTCTTGGAGGACTGCTGGACCAAGAGGGCATGGCTTTCTTGGTTTTCCTTTCCACCCCCAGGGAATCTCTGGTGCTTCCCTGTAGATGTTGTTTCGAGGGTTCCCTCAGGGACCGACACAGGCTGATCCGCCAAAAGGAAAGCCCCAATTCCTGCCAAGCAGCTCCAACCTGGAACGCTTCCTCTCCGCCAACTCTCCACTTGGGTCTCTGGCCTATTATTAGTCTTTTCTGTGCCTCCTGCTTTATAAAGGGCTTATGTTGCTATGGAAATGCCAGAGTCATGAATATGAAAAAGTCAGGCTTTGTAATGTTTGAAAAAGCTGGCCTGGTGGGGAAGTTTGGGGCACAAAAAAGCAACAGGGAGAAATGAGGGTGCAAACCCAGCTCAGATAGGTAGCCATCCCCATTATGCAAAGGAAGGAGCTTCTGAAGAAAGCCTGGAGGAGTCAAGAGGTTCTACATGGACCTTCCTTTGGTGCCCCAACCCTGCCCACCAGGCAAAATGGGAGAGGCTCTTGAAGTGGGTGCCTGGCTTGGGATGGCAGATGGCAGTGCCCCAGATAGATGCTGTCTTCACTGGAATTCTCCCACAGGCTGCTTTGCCTCTCAAATTCATGGTCTGAATTTCTAGGCAGATTCCTCTGATCCAGCTTACAATATCTTCCCAATAAGCCCATTTAAGGGATCTCACTAGAAGATCTAGATGGAGCCCTATTCTGGGCAGTGATGCTGTCCCACTTCAGTATATCTCAGCATTGTGCTGTGCTGATCCTGGGCAAAACTCTGGAATGGATGACCAAGTGGTCAGTTCACAAGCACTTAGAAAAGATGCAGGAACCAATACTGAAGTTCTTGAGAAAAAATTCTTGGCCAAGCAACCCGATCTCCTTCCTTGATCGAGGGAGCAGTTTATCTGACCAGGAGGAGGCCAAGGACACGGTGTCCCTTGAATTTAGCAAAGCATTTGACAAAGTCTCCTAGTACAGAAAAATGGCAGAATGTGGGCCTCACTCTACTACCATTAGCTGCCTGTAGGGCTGGCTGAACAATGTACGTCAATGTCTCCACACTGTAAATATATAACTTATGTTGTTGTTAGTTGCGAAGTCGTGTCCAACCCATCGCGACCCCATGGACAACGTTCCTCCAGGCCTTCCTGTCCTCTACCATCTTCTGGAGTCCATTGAAGCTCACGCCTACTGCTTCAGTGACTCCATCCAGCCACCTCATTCTCTGTCGTCCCCTTCTTCTATTGCCCTCAATCTTTCCCAGCATCAGGCTCTTCTCCAGTGAGTCCTTCCTTCTCATTAGGTGGCCAAAGTACTTGAGTTTCAACTTCAGGATCTGGCCTTCTAAAGAGCAGTCAGGGTTGATCTCCTCTAGGACTGACCAGTTTGATCGCCTTGCAGTCCAGGGGACTCGCAGGAGTCTTCTCCAGCACCACAGTTCAAAGGCCTCCATTCTTTTGCGCTCAGCCTTTCTTATGGTCCAACTTTCACAACTTATATCATAACTTATACACTGTACATATACATTTTGGCTGAGGGGATTAGAAAATATAATGATCAGATTTATAGGCAACACAAAGGTGGGGTATATCAGGAAGCTACAAGAAAAACCAGTGAGATATTTTTCAGGGGAGACAAATGCAAAGTCATATATACAGCCATATAAAAGAGGCAGTAGACTTGTTCTCTGTCATCTCAGAGGGCAGGACCACAAACCAAAGGCTATGGATGCAGATCAGATATAGGAGGATTCTCCTAACAGTCAAGATCCTCAACCAGTGGAACAGGCTGATTCATGAAATGAGACATGTTCACCTTCCCTGGAGGTTTTCACATGGAGGTGAGATGGTCATCCCACATCAAGAAAAAAAATGAACTAGATGGCTTCTGAGGTCACTTCCAAATCTACCATTCTATGAACTTTTACTAGAGGTCAGCACAGCCACAGACTATCTTGGCCTCTCTTTTGCTGGAGGTGTTTAAAGAGAGGCTGGATGACCATCTGGCAGGAATGATGTAGCAGATCCCTGCACTGGCCAAGGGCTGGATACATCAACTCCAAGCTTCCTTCCAGCTCTCTAATCTGGTCAAGGGTCTCCTGTGTCTTAAAGGCACTTCTAGTTTTGGGGGTACCATTAAGAGCAAAGTAACTCAGCATTCATCACAACAACCATTGAAATGGGCCCCAAAGAAATACAGAAGGAAGGCTGTTATTTTTCCCAGCCAGGGCACATCTACTGCCTCCTCCTTCCCGCCCCCACCAAATAAAATGGGTTTGATTTTGTGGGTCTTGAGCAGTGGTGGGATTCAGCCGGTTCGCACCACTTCGGCAGAACCGGTAGCTATTTTTTTGTTGCCCAGGCGAAGAATGGACTTCCAGAAGCGGCATCTACACAGAGAACCGGTTGTTCACCTATTTGAATCCCACCACTGGTCTTGAGTAAGATTTGCTGCTACCTGATGCTTGGGTGAGTGTGGCTGTTCTGCACGTCAGTGGTCAACAGCTGAAAGACTCCACCACGGATTCTGGAGTATGTGACCTTCCATGGAACCCATCGTGGTCTTCAAGCCAGCAGAGCTGCAGTTGGAGGCCCTCCTGCTCCTTTGAAGGGGCTGCCAGACTTCTGCCTCCCCATCTGCCTTGGTGCCAAGGAGTGCCATGGGGTGACCCAAATGGCTGTCAGAAATGGGTCCCCAGGTATTGTGACTGTGTCACTTGTCAGGGAAAGCAAACCTGTCAATAATTCTCAGGTCCAAGATACAAATTGGCTCCACCTCAGACTTCAGATATGGCTGCTTTTTTTTGCCATGTGAATCTTCTCATGCACTTTTCTCCATGCCTGGTGACTCCATGCAAATTAAGTGATGTGACTGTTTTGTGAAGAGGCTGCCTCCCTCTAAGCAAGAATTTTTCCACTTCAGATTGTTAAATCCTGACCTCTCCATTTCCTAGAAAGAAGAGGCAATTAGGTAATTAACTCCCTTATTTAATTACTGACCCAGCAATGATCTTTCTAAAGGATCTTTTCCAGAAAACAAAAGAAGTTAATTTCTCCCTTGGCAGATGCCTTCTTTTCCTAAGAGCTCCACGCAGCCTGTGTCTGTGTCGCTGCAGCGTCCACTTCAGAACTGGGTCAGGCATAAGATTTCCCAGCATTTTTTTTTAAAAAAAAAGAGCAACAGGCAGATTACATTACAAACACTCCTGCAAGGAGAGGGGAGGCGGGGAGGGGAGAGAGAAGAGAAGAGAAGAGAAGAGAAGAGAAGAGAAGAGAAGAGAAGGGAAGGGAAGGGAAGGGAAGGGAAGAGAAGAGAAGAGAAGAGAAGAGAAGAGAAGAGAAGAGAAGAGAAGAGAAGAGAAGAGAAGAGAAGAGAAGAGAAGAGAAGAGAAGATAGATGGGGAACTCATCAAATTTGCAGACGACACCAAGCTGGCAGGAATAGCCAACACTCCAGAAGACAGGCTTAAGATACAGGAGTGTTGTGTAGTGGGAACAGCGAGGCATTGAAGACACGTTGTAGAAATAACAGCTCTTTATTTAGTTCTCACAGAAGCAACTCTAGCAGCTGCTTGACTCATATTTATACAGACCGCCACTAGGCAACGGCCAATCAATTTAAAGTATTTATTCCCGCCAAAAAGCAAGGCTTAAAGTTATACAGACAGGCAGTCTATAATTCAAATAAGACTATCAGTTAACCGTTTTTCATAACAGACCTTATGCATTAACTAAATACATAACAAGGAGGACAGACTTGAACACTGGGCGCTATTCAATGGTGAAAAAAGTAAGGTTCTACATTTAGGCAAGAGAAACCAAATGCACAGGTATAGTATAGGTAGTACCTTGCTCAATAGTAGTAACTGTGAGAGGGATCTCGGAGTCCTAGTGGACAATCACTTAAATAGGAGCCAACCGTGTGCTGCAGCTGCCAAAAAAGCCAACACAGTGCTGGGCTGTATTAACAGAGGGATAGAATCAAGATCACGTGAAGTATTAATACCACTTTACAAGGCCTTGGTAAGGCCACACTTGGAATACTGCATCCAGTTTTGGTCACCACGATGTAAAAAAGATGTTGAGACTCTAGAAAGAGTGCAGAGAAGAGCAACAAAGTTGATTAGGGGACTGGAGGCTAAAACATATAAGGAACAGTTGCTGGAATTGGGTATGTCTAGTTTAATGAAGAGAAGGACCAGGGGGGACATGATAGCAGTGTTCCAATATCTCAGGGGCTGCCACAAAAAAGAGGGAGTCAAGCTATTCTCCAAAGTGCCTGAAGGCAGGACAAGAAGCAACAGATGGAAACTAATCAAGGAGAGAAGCAACCTAGAACTAAGGAGAAACTTCCTGACAATTAGAACAATTAACCAGTGGAACAAGCTGCCTCCAGAAGCGGTGAATGCTCCAACACTGGAAGTTTTTAAGAAGAGACTGGACAGCCATTTGTCCGAAATGGTATAGGGTTTCCTGCCTGAGCAGGGGGTTGGACTCGATGACCTCCAAGGTCCCTTCCAACTTTATTATTATTATTATTATTATTATTAAATTAATCTACAAATTCAGGGTCATCCCTATATAAAAAACAGGAAAATGATTATAACAATTGGATAAGAACTAGATAATATGGGTGGTTATGGGTGTGTGTGTATGTGTGTGCATGTGTGTGTGTGTGTACAAGAAAATATTGCCAACAATTCAACACAGCTGCTACATAACATTTCATAAGTTTTCTGGGGTGGGCATCTTGGAAACTAAAGGTCATTTCTCCTGTCCCTGGAAGGGCACTTTCTGTCCCAAACTCTTCCTTTAGAGATGCCACCAAGGATTGATGGTCCAAATGCTCCCTGTGCCCACTCCTCCCCACCTCAGATGATCTCTCCTACCTCTCCTGTCCTTGGTCATTCTTTCACAACAGCCCTGATGTTTCCTAAAGCCCTTTTTGGCACCTAAAACATTCCTTGACTTAATGAGGATCAATTAGGCAGGAATCTGGGATCGGCTTTTCCAACTGGCAACATTTGCAGAATTGCCTTCCCTTGCGCTGGATGGAATCCCCTTTGATCTTCTTTCAACGGCTTTTCTAGGCTGGGCTATCCATCTGTCCATCTGTCCGGCATTTCCCTTCTAAGGAAGGCAGGCAGCAGACACTTCCTGTTCTGCCCACGCATTTTACAGGAGGCCTCTTGGGCAGGAGGGGGAAGTGGGGGCTTGAGGTCCTGCAGATCCCAGCTGGGCAGCCTCCCCCAGATAGAATCCGGGCTCTGAAGCAGCGCCAGCACAGCCAAAGAAGCTTCGCTCAGCTTCCGAGCTCACCCAGAGCAGAAGAATTGGTGGTCCTGCCATCCGCAGAGAGTCAGCTGGGTTTCTCCTCCACACATTTCCCTGCATCTCCCCAAGTGGGTGGGGGAGGAGAGGGGGCAGAGATTTAGCAGCCGTGGCTCTTAAGCAGAGCAAGCTTCTTCTGGCCATTAGGGAGCATTAAGGAAAGGTCTTTGGGTATTCAATCCTCCCAGGAGAGGGGAGGGTCATTGCTAAGTTTGAGGGGTCCCCCTGCCCCTCTCTCCTATGCCAGAGTGGGGGTCCCCCTTTACTAAGCCTGTCAGGTAGCTGTACAACAGGGTCCTTTGATCTTTGCTTAAGCTGAGCAGCAGCTGAGTCTGCCCCACTTTCTTTTTCCTGGAGGTCTCAGGGCCCCACCACAACAGGGCCTGGGGACCTTCAGGAAGAAAAAAACACACCTAGTGAACAGACAGAAAAAGCTACTTCCAGCCCTGCTGTTAACTGGCTTGGAGGCAGCTGAACAAGTCCGCCTGCACTTGGGGAACATCCCCTCTCCCAAGAAGAGCGAATTCAGAAGGTCTCTGCAGGATGAACTAAGTCAGGGCTTTGCAATCTGCATATGGGCAACCCCTCGGCACTTCCAGAAGTTCTGCTCCCCCTGACTTTCATTTGCTTAGATTTAACAGAATAACAGAGTTGGAAGGGACCTTGGAGGTCTTCTAGTCCAACCCCCTTTTCAGGCAGGAAACCTATACCATTACTGACAAATAGTTATCCAATCTCTTCTTGAAAGCCTCCAGTGATGGAGCACCCACAACTTCTGGAGACAAGTCATTCCACTGGTTAATTGTTCTAACTGTCAGGAAATTTCTCATTAGTTCTAGGTTGCTTCTCTCTTTCCATTGTTTCTTGTTCTGCCTTCAGGTGCTTTGGAGAATAAGTTGACCCCCGTTTCTTTGTGGCAGCCCCTCAAATATTGGAAGGTGCTATCATGTCACCCTTAGTCCTTATTCTCATTAAATTAGAATACCCAATTGCTCAACCGTTATTCATATGTGTTTGCCTCCAGTCCTCTAATGATCTTTGTTGCTCTTCTATTCTTGCTAGAATCTCAGGATCTTTTTTGCATCACGGCTACCAAAATTGGATGCAGTATTCCAAGTATAGTCTTACCAAGGCATTATCAAGTGGTATTAACACTGAATCAAACATTGTCTTGATTCTATCCCTCTGTTAATGCAGCCTAGGACTGCATTGACTCCCCCCCCCCAATTTTTAAAATTGAAGTAAATAAGGAAAGATATTTTATTTATTAATCAATCAATCAAATTTGTATAGCCGCCTACTTCATCAAAAGTAACTCTTATCAGATAGTTAAATCCATAGATTTAGATAGAGATATAGAACAAATGGCATTCTATAAAACAAAGCAACAGCTTTCAGCATCATCTTCATGTTCGGGGATAATTTGGGCCCCACGTGGGTGCTGCAGAAGCGAGAGATTTTTGCCGTATGAAAATGTGAGGTGGCCTTCATCCACAGGGCTTTCTTTGGAAGAGGCCCACCTGGTAATGGCAGGAGGAAGTAATCCGTGAAGCATTTCCTTCTATGGAAACGAAGTGGGGTGATAGATGCCTTTTAGCAGGAGAAAGCAAGCGGAGCTGCCTGGAGAGTTTGTTGCTTCCACAAAACTGGTTCAGTCCTCAGTCTGATGGGGAAGAACAAATACACCTGACCAACAAAGGGGCCAGGAGGGGGTGGGCTGGAAGCCCCTGAGCAGCTCTAGGGGTGGTAGGTAGGGAGAAATGTTCACCAGGCTGCTCCTGAGTAAATCAGTGCAGGCACACAGGCCTGACCGTGGTCACCATCTTGAAGAGAATATTTGAAAGGCACAAGTGAACAAGTGAAAGGCCATTGAGAATGACAGGGTTGAGGCTGAGTTTTCTAAGAACAAGTCTGACTTGATAAAAGATTAAACGCCAAGAGAGGAATGAAGGAGGAAGCCCCCCCCCAATAAGATTTGATGCTGCCCTTAAATTACCAAGCTTATTTTAGTAGGACCAAAGTACTGCCTGGCCTGGCCACAGGGTTCCTCTCCTCAAAGAGGTAGGCGAAGCAACTGCAACCTTGATGTCCAGCTGGATGCCCACAACTCTTTTTCCAAGATTCTTGTTGGAGAGGTGGGGAGAGAGATGGGAAGGGAAGGGATTGGGAAGTGGAAGTGGAAGGGGAAAGGAGAAGAGAAGAGAAGAGAAGAGAAGAGAAGAGAAGAGAAGAGAAGAGAAGAGAAGAGAAGGAGACATATTAAGAGAGAGAAGATGGGTCTATAGCAGCTGATCTCATAAAGGGCAATTCAGCCCAAATGAAAGAGGAAGCAGATAGAGACCTGACCCCCGCTCCAAAAAAAAAAAAAATCCCTAAAGCCCTTATCAGATCTGATCATTCCCAAGAGAGTCTAGCTAGATTCTTGTAAATAGGCAAGCAACAATAAAGAAATAACTCTGATCAGCTCACAGTGTCGTTACGGTTTTTTGTGCCTGACGGTCACTTTGCAAGCATCATGGCAGGCAGGTACGCAGGCACCTGGATCCCAGAAGTAGGACAGCCACCTCCTCCACCATCCCCGCTGTCTCTTCGGCCTCCCTGCAAAGTCATCCTCCGCCCTGAATGCCAGCAGGGGACCAAGAGGGAGCTGCGGGACCGGGGTGGGTGGGTGGGTGGGTTCCACCTGGCTTGATGGCCAGGGAAGTGGGCTTGTCATCTCACTCTTACTGTGGGTGGTGATGGAGGTCAATGTTGACATAACCCCATAATTGCTAGTGGTCTCCTTACCACTTTGTAATTTCCACCCCCCCCCAACAATGAACCCATCTTGAATAGACCCACATTCTGCTACCTCAATGGGTGTTTTTGACTGCAGTGTAGTGCCGAGTTCTCTTCTTAATAGTCTGGTTTTTAGGGGGGGAAAGGGAGGAGGAGGAGGAGGAGGAGGAGGAGGAGGAGGAGGAGGAGGAGGAGGAGAAAAATATGTATAAATGGCAGGACAAAACCCTGCATCCAAAAAAATATATAAGTTAAATTGATACACACTGAAAGTTCTTAAAAATGAATGGCCTTTACTGAACTGTGAGTTTAAATGTTAAAATCTGCATTTTAAAGACTGGAATTAATGCTTGGAGTGGAGAACGTTTTGAACTGAGTTATATTTTTATCTGTTTTAATTTCTTATCTCCAAGTACACCTACATCCCATTTCTGCCGGTGGCTATAAATGCAGGCTTGACAATGAGAACTGCAGGTTTGAATTGCAGCTCAGCCTGGGGGTTGGGCAGGGGGTTAGAGTAGCTTTAATCTACAGAATTATGCTAATATCCCAGCTTTCTCCATTTGGGGAATGGAAACAAAAGGCTGAAAGTTGAATAAGTTAGGAAACCATGCTATATTCAGTTTATCTCTGCAGTAGCCAAGTTCCCAACCAGCTCCTCCAGAATTTCTGCTGCTCCAAGCTATCAACCTGCTTCCATGGGTGTTTGAAAGCTTCTTCAACATTTTGTAGCACTTAATTTCCTTTTATTTATGTCTTCTCTCACTAAAAACAACTGTTTTTGTAATGTACCCTGGAAAAAGGAGGTGTGAATGTGACAAAGAGCTATCAGAAAGCAAAGAAATTGAGAGGAAATATAGAGCACGGCTCTGCCAAGCAGATGGGCACAAACTCAAAGCAGCTCCTTGTGTGATGGACATTCAGAGATGCAATGGGACAACTCAACGCAGCCGACTCTCTGCGTCCAACTCGCCATGAGACAACTCACTGTGGGACAATTCAACAATTCAATTATTTAAAATAATTTAAAAAATATGTTAATTTTTGTCATTCACATTTCATTTGTCCTTCCTTTACAAAAGTACAAAATAAAATAGTAGGAAAATAGGGGAGGAAAAAGGGAAGGGAAAAGTGTGGGGAAAAAGGGGGGAAAAGAAAGAAAAGGCATTGACTCCCTTTGGTGCAGTAGAATAGGGTAGTAACATCAAACCTCAACTTTTTATTTTCACATAATAATATAAACTAGTCATTTCCATAACAACAAACCTATTAATCAGTAAAACCCAAAATCAAAGTTCCATTTTTTCCACCTCAAGCACAAAGTCAGGAAGTGGTTTCCAAGTAGAAACAAAAGTAATTGTATTTTTTTTTCTTTAATCAAAGGAGTCAGTTTAGCCATCTCTGCTAACTCCATCAACTTTTGCAGCCATTCGTCCATTGTGGAAATCAAAGTGTCCTTCCATTTTTGCGTATAAAATAATCTTGCCGTCGTCAACATATATAACATCAAAGTTCTGAAAATATTCTGTTTCTTCTTTTTCTTTCAACCTTAAAGTAAGTCTGTCCATTTCTGCACAGTCTAGTATTTTTTAAATTATTTCTTCTTCTGGTGGTGTTTCTTTGTTCTTCCAGTATTGTGCAAATATAATTCTTGCCGCTGTTATCACATGTAAAATCAAGTATGTACTTTGCTTATCAAGTTTTTCTGGCATTATACCTAGTAAAAAAAAAATCAGGCTTATAATCTATGTGTTTGTCTAACATATTTCCTAACCAAGTGTGAATTTTTGTCCAATATTCATTCCACCATTTCTTTGATATTAGTATAACTCTTGTCCTGTGGCAAGTTGGCCTGGGTGAGTTGTCCCACGATGGAGCTGGCCACAGTGAACTGGCCGTGGCTAGTTGGCTGCGGTGAGTTGGCCATGGTGAGTTGTCCTAACCTAGACCCTTCAGAGAGGAACCCAGTTGGCCATTGGGCCATGTGCAAAGGGGCCTTCAGACACAGGCCCTCATGATCCTGCATGCATCCTTTCTTCTCCTGATTCTGCCAAGGAGCACACAACTCAGCCATGAGCACCATTTTGATGGAGCTGAGGACCACGTTTGATCTTTGAGGAAGATGGCGGGAGCTGCATTCTGCCAAGTAGACAATGCTGAGCTGGACAAAATTAAAAATGGTTTAATTTTGCATTTAATTTAAGTGGAATTATTCAAAGGCAGTGGATGTCTTAATGTGCTTATTGTCTATCCACAAAATACCTGTCATGTTAAGAACGACAGTTCAGGGACAGTTTTTGGATGGGCTTTACGTTTGGCCTGGAATTTCATATCTGTAGAGCAGTGTTTCTCAACTTTGGCCGCTGTAAGATGGGTGGACTTCAATTTCCAGAATTCTTGGAGTTGGTCCACCCATCTTAAAGTAGCCAAGACTGAGAAATATTGCGTAGATTTAAGCTGATGTCCAGCCAAAAAATTCCTTTGCAAGTTTTCCTTTAAGCTTCCCAATAAGACTTAGAACATGGTCAGGCATTTCTTGATGATTGTTTTTCTTGTTAAGTATTCGGTTCTTGAAGGCATTAAGCGAGACGAGTGTTGAAACAGCAACAAGTTTAACTCTGAACAGAAGCAACTCAAATAGCTGCTGCGCAGCTATTTATATGGTTAGCCTCCAGGCGGCAGCCAATAGGTTTAAAGTAACAGTTTCCCGCCCAAAACCTAATTACCAGCCTGGAGATAGCAAGTCTGGCTTAAGTAACAGCAGCCATTACATAACAACAGAATCTAGGTCAGACATTCAAACAAGTGATTAGACATTAAGCAAGTGATTCAAAACAGTTGTGACCAATACATTACATTTCTCTTCAGATGATTTTGAATTGAATTGTATCTGGCACCTGCAAATGTGCAAATCTATGGCCGCTTTGCCTTTTCTCTGGCAGATTGACAGGGACACCCACCCCCACCCCCACGGCTCTGGTGGGGAGAGAGAGCCTTGCCATGGACTCCTTTGGCAGCCTTGATGCCAGCTTGAGACTCTGCCACCTGCCTTCCCCTTTTGCTGTGGACTCAGCCCAGGAACTGGTCCATTCCTTCATTGCTGGGGTGGCAACATCCACCCCCTTCTTCTCTCGCTCAGCTGGTCATGTACAACAGCATATCTGACAGCTGTGCTGCCCTGGGGTCCGAGCCTCCTCCATTCCTTGCTCTCTTGCTGTTTGTCTTAATAGGAGCAGCTGCAAGTCCATTTTCACTCAGTGATGAAGCAGCAGACAAGGGAAAACCAACTTTTTTCTGCTGATGAATCAATCTCTCTGAAAAACGTGCTCCAGAAAATTCTGGCAAATGGTTGTGCGGGAAAGAATGCCTTCCTTCCTTCCTTCCTTCCTTCCTTCCTTCCTTCCTTCCTTCCTTCCTTCCTTCCTTCCTTCCTTCCTTCCTTCCTTCCTTCCTTCCTCCCTCCCTCCCTCCCTCCCTCCCTCCCTCTTTCTCATTCCCATCTCCTTCCCTGGGTGGACCTTTACCCTGTGCCTCATTATTTACCCTTATCTGATTTTCTCTGAAAAGTCACAGAGAAGCTATTTTCCAAGGCAGAGAGCCTAGCTAGATGGATCAATACTCTCTTCTTCTTGTCTTGCTGTTAACACACCTTGCTTGCTCTTGACAGAACGGCTGCAGGTGGTCTGATCTCCTCCCCTCATCTTGCCCTCCCCTTTTGTGGCTCCAGAGCTGAACATCTGCCCATTCAGAGTCAAACTACTGCAATGGTTGCAGCTGCAGAAGGCCTGAGGCTGCAGTCTTGAATGACCCTCTGGATTAGGCTGGACTGGTCTTCTGCCGGCAGGCAGTGAAATCTGCCAGTTGGGAATATTTTGTTCTCTTTTCATATAACCTTAGCTCTCCTGGCCAGGAACATCCATGTCACGGTGACACCATAATATTCCATCACAAGGACAAGGACCACTTCGCCAAAGAGGCAGAGTCTCTGGCCCTCTCATGTTGTCCCACTATCATTCCCAGCCTTCCCCTCACTGGCTGAGATGCTGGGAGTTGTTGTTCGGCTCTACTGGAAAGACAGCTGGTTTGGGGCGTTGGGCTTAGCGTGTCCTCCAAACTGGAGCCATTTGGTTAGTTTATGGTTCAATGTTTTGTGCGAGTCCAGAAAATAATTTAATTTGAAAACTAGGTTAATCAGCCTGTGAATATGAGCTTACTATTCATTCAAAACAGCCGTGCTCTGCTTTGAGCAAGAATGAAAAGAACGGAAAAAGCAAATGAGTCACAGAGCCAAAGAAAGAAATTGAAGTTGGAGAAAAATGAAAAATGGCCGTGTTCCCATTTGGAAAAGAAGTTGCCTCATCCAGTGACCAAATTGCCTGATTCACTCTGGCTGATGGATCAACATAAATGAAGCTGAATCTCCTCAAATATTCTCTGCATCTTTTCTTTGGAGATTGCTGGTCCGTCTTACCTCCTTAGAAATGAATCTATCTGCCTGTTACAGCTCTTCGAAAAGTTTTCTTAATATGCAAAATGTGTGTAAAACTTTAATGTTCCACTGAAATCCTGGTGTCTGGTAGAGCAGGTGTGTGTTCATGCAATTGTTATGTTGTGTTGCCTAGTTCTGGCCTCTGTGTGAAGGATTGCAAGGGGGGCAGTTTCCCAAAAGTAGGCCTGTTGCAGGTGCTTTTAAGGACCTGCTTAAGAGACATCCCTGCTTTTTGCGGCTGCAGAAGGGAGGAGGATCAAGGAAACGCAGGGCAGCTGCAGGCCCAGTTGCCCCCATGTTTGTCTGTGAATGCAGCTTTCTGATTGGGTGTAGTTTTGAACCAAAATCCTTGCCAGTCCTTCCTCGGCTCGAACCTTTCAGTACGAGCAATCCTTGACTCCGTTTGGTGAAAAAGGTATTGTTGTGTCCTGGGCCTTGCTGAGTCATTCAGCAAGGCTCAGGAACTCTGCAGGAAGGTTGCAGAGACCAGAACGGTTGCAGAGACCTGCCCAGGACCCAGACAGGCTGTCTCCAGCCTCGCGTGCATGCGCGAGGCGGGAGAATAGCCTGCAATCATTGGTTGAGCATCCCCTTGCACGGGGAGTATAAAAGGGCTTGTTGCCATTGTTCACTTGCTTCTGTTCAGTGAATGTACCAAATAAAAAGACATCTTTTGTATGAACTGCCTCGGCTCAAATGTCTGCTGTGCGAACAGAACAGGTATAGTTTACTAAAGGTCAAGCGAAATACAGTAGAGCAAAGCCAGAACTGAAATTCGCACACCAAAATCTCCAAGTTTAACTCTCCCCCCTTGAGCCACTTCCCACCGCTAGTCTCCCATTGTCCAATCAGATTCAAATGGATTGAATTTGGGAACGGTCTCTTCAACTGCGGGCTGGCTGATATGCAGCTGCATGCCGTTTCCAACTGCCTCACCTTGAAGGTAGGTGAATAGTGAACTGTCCCCCCTCCCATCCAGCCCCCTTCCCCCACAGTTCATGGCAGACTGGCATCCAGTGAATGCAAAGTGCAGGCATGAGGTGGCCGTTCTGACAACCCTTCTCTTGGTTTGATAGAACAGGGAGGTCTCCCTTGATTCAAGGATGACTCTTGGTGATATTCTGGACACATTCATTGATTTGTCAGGCCAGTGGTTGAAAGAGGCCTCCTTCTATGCCAGTGGTGACGAACCTATGGCACGGGTGCCAGAGGCGGCACTCAGAGCCCTCTCTGTGGGCACGCGCGCCGTCACCCCAGTCCTAGGCCTTCAGCTGGGTTTTATAAAACCTTTTCGCTTTAGGCCTCCGCCGCCGTGTGCAAAAAAAAAAAAAAGATTCAATCAATTTCAACTTCTCGCGGGAAAAAAAAGATCTTGCAAAGTTGGAATTGATTGAACTTTTTAGTCCCACCCTGTCTGCCGTTACCACCACAGCCATGCCCACCCAATGGGCCATGCCCACCCAATTGGCCACACCCACCTAATGAGCCATACCCACCCAATGGGCCACACCCACCCGGCACTCGACGATGCATAAGTGGGTTTGGGGTTGCAGTTTGGGCACTCGGTCTCTAAAAGGTTCGCCATCACTGTTCTATGCTGTTTGAATTCCTGGCCCAACTGTTGGGAGTTTTCTAATTGACCCAATTGGAGCAGGTATTAACCCGACTGGAGCAGCTGACCTTCTGAAACATTGCCCAGAAACATTGAGGTGGGGGTTGCTGTTGACCATTGCTATCCGCCCTCTGCATCGGCCTTTGATTGAATTTCTGTACTTGGTAGGACGTTGACTAAGGCTGGGAGATGGATGGAGAGCTTCTAAGATTTGCAAGTGCAAGTACAGGAACATTGTGACCGACATTTGGTCTGTTGCTAGGATCAAAGCCAACAAGGCTGCGATGTGAGCTTTCATCTTGGTGGTGGGCATGCAGGAGAAGCAACTGGTTCAGCACAACGGCGGCGATGGGAGACTGCAGACATGCCAGTGGTGGAAAGGGGGGGAAACGGAGAAAAAGAGAGAGTCAAGCATAAAAGAGGGGAGCATTTTGAGAGGGTTTAGTCATCTTGAAGAGGCATGGATGTCATGGCCAAAGCACTCTCTGAAGGAGGAAGTGAACAGTTGTGAGCAAAGGGAGCCTAAGAAAGCCACGCTTGCATGGAACTGATGAGACCGTCAGGAGAGGCGAGAGGTTTAAAGAACAAAAGGCCACGGACGAAGTTGCCTGCGGGGCATGCTGGAAGCAAGGATTGCTTGCAAGACAGGAAGGCGTGGAGAGCTGCATCTCTGCTTCGGCTATGTGTCCTTTTCTTTTTCTTTTTACCTCAGGCCTCTAATTCCTTGGTTTTCCTTATTGCCAAATTTCTATACCACCCTAACCTCATACAACTCAAGGCTGTTTCATAATAACAGCAAAATAATATTATAAAGTCACAGCATGAAATTGAGTAACATCACGTGAGATGGGAGCTCCCCTTCCTAGGGGGGGGGCCTTAAAGGCTCCGTAACGAAGGGGCTGCTACTGAGAAACTGACCCCGGAGCAGGTCGGTCCTGGCCAGTGGAGACTGTTGCAAGGACACAGTTGCCAAGCCTTGTAAGGCCTTCCAGGTGAAAAGCAGCACCTCCAATTGGGCCCGGAATCTTATGGGTGACAACCGCAGTCCCCAAGACCGATGAGTCCTCCCAGATGTTTGCCTCAAGCTGCTGCATTCTGTAGCAACCTGAGTTTCCAAACTGTCTCTCAGGACAGGGGGGCCTGAGAAGCTGGGCTCCCGCAGTGGCCATGAATCCAGGGCCCTCCAAGCTGCAGGTCTGCTCTTCACAGATTCTCCATCATCCACCCCAAACCCTCTTGGCAGCAAGGTGGCACCAGGAAGACCCTCCTGCAAACGGCGGAGAGTTCATCTGCGTCTCTTTTGACCTTGCAGACTGCAAATAGTGGCCGAGGCTTTAGAGTCTCCTCAGCTCCTGCTGGTCTTGATGACGCCTCCTCCCAGGCTGATGGATGGCTTCTCCCTCGGCCCTTCTGGGCAAACAGACTTTGAAGCTCCTCTCACCAGAAAGTCAAGGTGGAAGCACATTTTATCTGGGAATTCCTAAGCTGCAATCACTCCACAAATGCTCGGAGGAAACAGCTGGAGGTAGGGCAGGGGAACAGGCTTTGAAAGGAAAACAAGCCATCGGCCACACGGGGTGGGCCTGCACACAGCGACGCAGCTCGCAGCCTGAGAATTAAACATTCAAACAGGTCTTTGCTCTTCTTACTGAAAACCCAGAATTTCCTGCTCAAAATGCTTTTGTTCTCAGCTCACAGAGTGGATTTAAAACTTATTTAAATTATTTACATTTACTAGAATGAGCCATTTTTCAACAAAAGCAGCAGCATTTGCTCCTTTAAGGAGCATTCTGGGTCTGCTTCCCCCTCCTGCTGGCTCTGCTTTGTTTCATGGATCAATGGGGGGGGGGAAGAATATCTTGCAGGCTCAAACTGTACCTTACACCCACTCAGAAAGTTGAGCTGTCAAATTCTTGCGTCTATGAATATGCTTTTCTGGGATAATGCTGTAGGATGACTGCAATTCCCAGCCTTCTATCTTCTGGCAGAGTGGTTTGATAATCTTGATTTAAAAAACCTCTTGATTTCCAGAGGGAACTCACCTTCCCAGTTAGGAAAGTTCTAACCGAAACTTTTAAAACTTCAGGCAAAGAAGGAGGACAGTTAGATCTGAGCTGCAAAACTCTGGATGGACTTGGGATGGCAGCAGAGACTTTCCCAGGTCTTTTTGCTGCTCCGAGCACCTATCACCACCACCCCAGGTGTTGCACCCAGTTTTGGGATCCTGATCAACGGGTGCCAGTCGACTCTTACCCGTTCCTCATTCACCTTGGCTGGCTACAAGACTGTGTGCAGGGAGCCCCCCCCCAAAAAGTCCAGATGGTGGTCACAACCATGGGTCACCTGTAAAAAGGGACGAGGCTGGCCTGCTCCACCTGGTCAAGTAAAATCTGGGACAAAATAGATGTGCACAAGGATAGAGTCACTGGCTTGTAAAACATCAGCCCTGAATGCTCTCAGGAAGCCTGTTTTGCTTTTGCAGAATTTGGGGTTTTTCAAGGGGCAACTCTCTCTCTCTCTCTCCAGCCCCAGATTGCTTGGCAAAGAGGAGCAAAACAGGAGCCCCTTCACCTGTTTGCAGTGTGTTGTTACCATTAAATTAAAAAGAGCTGCTCTAGTTGCACCTGTCATATTTTGTTCCAGTGTTACCAAGAAAACCCATAAATCTCTGGGGACCCCACAGCCTTTCCTCCATGCAGCCCCTAAAAATTCAGGCTTCTTGTCTCTGAAGATGGAGGCTCACTTTACTCCACAGCAAAGCCTCAGCAACAAATCTGCCTTCTGTGAAGTCCAGATGTTTGATTCTTGGCCAGATGTGTGCATGCTGCCGTCCATTGGAAAAGCCAGGAGAGATTCATTGCCCACTTGGATGGTTCATTCACGCATCCTTCAGTGGTAACAGAGGAGTTTTGCTGGCGAAATGACTCCCTCGTTATTGCATGCCGGTCCAGATGCTGCCTTCGTTAGTCAAATTGAACTGGCACGCACCAATTATCATTTATATTAATTTCCACTCTATTTATTTTTAATCTACAAAGTTTATCAAGCTCTATATTTGTAAGGAAGCCGCACTGGTGCCCATTTAGCAGTGAAGAGACAGAAGGGGAGCCATTTGCAAGGCCACCGTCTCTGCCAGAGAAGGGAGAGGGGAGGAAGGGAGCTGGTACTCCATGTTAGAAGAAAACCAAGATGAGCTTCTCAGCCTACTCCCCCCCCCCAGAGGCCTCGGATGGATCTCAGGTGCCCCTCAGGGGCAAAGCTCTTTTGTTCTGCCACTTGCCCTCACTGTTAAACAATAAAAAGATACCCAAACTTAAATTTGGAAAGTATTATGTACTGCTGCACTACAGAAATATATTTTTCAACAATATATTATTTGGAAGCTAAGGGGGGAGGGAGAAGGGGAGACAGAGAGAGGAGACAGAGAAAGGGAGGGAGAGGGAGACACAGAGGTGTGAGGGAGACAGAGAAGGGGAGAGGGATTGAGAGAGTAGGGGAGAGAAGAGGGGGAGAGGGAGGGGGAGGGAGACACAGAGAGAGGTAGAAGGAGACAGAGAGAGAGGAGAAAGAGAGACAGACAGACAGAGAGGGAGAGACACACGTATAGAACAACGAATTTGGTTTGTTTCTTTTTGTTGTGCAGTCCAAATCACGAGTTGCTAAGAAGCTGGTCCTACACCTGGTCTCATTCTGGAAGGAAAAGAAAACTCCACCTGTGCTCAGCCATGACCCTTCATCTCTGGGCAGAGCCGAGAAGGAAAGACGTGGCGGTAAAGTGGCTCACGTGTCCGGCCTTCATCCTGGAAGCTTCTTTTCTGTTCCCGAGTCCTAGAGAGAGATTGACTGCTGAGCTCAGGGCCCAACTCTGACAGCAGGATTGGAGGCAGCAACTCAGCCTCTGGGCCTGAGCAGGGGGGTGTCCACTGACTGGTGGCAACAGCCCCCCTTTGGGAGGCCTTCGGTGCCCACTCCCGCCCTTCCTTAGTGAGGGGGAAAAAGCAAAGCAAAAAACCTGCTGCTGAAACGCAGCCCTTCTGCTGCCAGACTTCGGATTTAGGCGATTTATGGCCCGCAGAGTCCAGCCCTGAATGGAGAAACGCTTCCAGGGCTGATCTGGCTGCTGGGAACCTCGGAAGAGCATCAGCAGCCCTTTGAGCAACTGTGGACGGCAGGGGCTTCTGGGACCCACCGGCAGGAGACAGGCCCTGTGGACCTGACAGAGGTTCTCGGGGTCCACGGGGGGGGGGGGGCAGTCGAAGAAGTCACATTATGTGAGATGCACATCAAAACCAGCTGGTAATTTGGTTACAATCTTGTGCTGCCATCTTGATTTTTTAGCCACATCCATCGTATCCTTGGGTTCCAGAGTGGGGCCTTATTCTGGACTCCTGGCTGCATTCACACAATACCCACCCTCTGGGTCCTGAGTTCAGATCCTTTCCACGCAGGTTCAAATGCAAACCTAGCCAGAATGCAGCTTAGGGTGCCTCCTCTGCCACACAGGCCGTGGGGCCCAAAGGGGCCCCGAACGGAAAGCTCTCCCGGCACCCTGAGGCCCCATTCCTGCAGAGGCCACCGGAACCCCGACTTTTCTCCCGCTGCCCCGGGCCCCCCATCTGCCGATTTCTCCGGGGTCGCCCTCCAAGTTGCCTTCCTTCAGCCCGCGCATCGCCGCCGCCGCCGCCGCTCCCTCCCTCTCGGGATGCTGGACGGGGGGGCGCGGTCCCGGGCGGGGCGCGCGTTCCGGGGCGCCGGGGTCCCGGGGCGGCGCGAGGGCGCCGGAAGAGGTGGGCGGGGGGAGGCGGCGCGGGGGGCGGGGCGCGGGGGGGGGGCGGGCGCCAGAGGCTCGGCGCTGCCTCTGCCCAGTGGCGGCCAGAGGTGTCGCCGCCGCAGCTTCAGCACCAGCGGGCGGAGCGGCGGCCGCGCCAGGCAGCTCGGCGGCATCCGCGCAGCGGCGGCGGCAGGAGCGGCAGCATGGCCGAGCCGGCTGCTGCGGCGGCGACGGAGACGGCAACTGCAACGGCGACGGAGCCCCCGGCTCCCCCCGGGCCGGAGGGCTTGGAGGGCCCGGTCCGCTTCGCCCGCAAAGGCGCCCTTCGCCAGAAGAACGTGCACGAGGTCAAGAACCACAAGTTCACCGCCCGCTTCTTCAAGCAGCCCACCTTCTGCAGCCACTGCACCGACTTCATCTGGTGAGGCGCCCGCCGGGGGGGACCCTCGCTCGCCCCTCCGTGCCCCGGCTTCGGCCCTTCGGCTCGTGGCTCGCCCCCCTCCCTCCCTCCCTCCCTGCGCCGTGCGCCCTTGGCCCTCGCCCGCTCGGGGAGGGGGCGGGACGCGACGCTTCCCCTCCGCCCTGGTGGGGAAGCGGGTAACTTTCGCCTCCCGCTTCTCAGGCCGGCTGTCCGGTCCCCCCCCTCCCCGAGGTCTGACCCGTCTGTCCAGCTAGCTGCCTTCGCCTTGCCAGGTTTTCCCCAACCTGGAGCCCTCCGAGCAGGATGGGCTACTACATGTTCCATTGTCCGCGGCCGGGCTGAAAGGAGGGCTGGTCGGGATGGAAAGATGCTCCAGGGAGGCCCTTCCTTCCCCATTGACAGCCTTCCCCACTTCTGTGCCCCTGCAACTTTTTTCCAGGTTTGGGGCGGGGGTCCTCGGAGTCGCAGTGCAAGGTGAATAAGTCAGAAGGGCTGCCTTCCCACAGGGAATGCAGGGAGGGGCCAAACAGACCGTATTGTGGCCAAGCGTGATGGCCACCTTCACCAAGGATTGGATTCCCACAGCCAGAGACCCAGCTCCATCTGAAACTTCCGTAGTCTCTTAGCTGCTTCCAGGAGGGGAAAACACCCCCCTCCCCCACACTGGTCCTTCGGACCTGAACATCAGTCCCCCAACACAACAGGGATCTGAACACGATGGAGAAAACTCATGGCGGGTGGGAGGAGGTGGAAGGAAGAGAGACTTTTGTGTTAGCAGAGGCGAGAGGTAAACGTCTAAGAATATCTTTTCTTTAACCCTGTGCCAGATCGTCTTAGCTTACCATCATCTACAATTTTGGGGGAAAAGGTGAGGTGAACATCATTCCTTTAGCTGGGGGCTCTCCAGCATGTGCTCAATATGCACACTCAACACAGGATCGCTTGGCTTGTGCAGGATCAGTGATTCCCACAGCCAAGTGTTGGTTTAAAAGATATTCTTTGCTGGACCAGGCTGAAGTCCGCTCAGTTCCCCCTTCTTTGCAAAGATCATGGGAGGGGCCTACAATGGTGCCTTCTCAGCCCCCAGGAGTTGTCTATGTCTGTCTCCTATCAGCTCAGGAGGACCCAAGGGGTGTCTCCCTGTCCCTCTTTTCTGCGGTGGCTGCCCCATTTCCGACCCATTTCCGACCTTCCCAATTCCTGGGCGACAACTGCCGTGTGCCTCGGCCAGCTGGGCCAGCAGCCGTGCTGGGCGGAACGTAGACAGTTGTGGTCCAAAACAGCAGTGGGGCACCAGGTTGGGGAAGGCTGCCATTGTCCAGCACAACCGTTGTACTCAAGGCCCCCTTTGTGGCCTCTTCCTTTGCTTCTCTTGTCATCTTCCTCCTCGTTCAATGAAATGTGGCTTTTGGCTTTTCCCCCCACTTGTGCTGAGCCTTGTTGAAGGCTCACCTGGAGATGCAGAAACCACATTAAAGAGGAGCGTATTGGCAGTGAGTGAATCCTAACGTGGTGTGTTTTTTTTCCTTTGCAGGGGATTTGGAAAGCAAGGCTTCCAGTGTCAGGGTGAGTTATAAGCTCAAGATATGTGTTTTTGTCTTGTGTGCAAATCCCTGAAAAGCTCAGAACCTGTTGCTGTGCAGGACTCCGTCCTCTGGATCTGGCGTAGCCATAAAGGCTCCCTCATTTTTAAAGCAAAGGTGCCTTCAGGAGTGAGGCCTGCATCCTGCCGCATGCGGAGAGCCGCTCTCAGTCCGGCTGGGGCTGACTTAGTGTGTCTCCACCACCTTGGGCTTTTCCGGGTCAACTGGGTTGCTTGTCCAGTGGGATCCTGTGGCAAGGGGGAGAGGTTCTCTGGGGGGGGGCATTTTGTAAGCTTGATTGCTGCCCACGAGAGACTCCAAGCAAGTTCCCCTCTAAGCGGCCCGCATCTCCTGTGCGCAGCTCTTCTGCTCCGTCTTCCTGGTGGTTGGGCTTAGCGACTCTTTATTTGGCCTCTGGCAGGCCGCGCGCGGAGGGCCTCCCTCTTCCGGCTGAGCTGCTCCTTCTTCCACTTGGGAAGGGAGCACTTTCACCCCAATGGGTGCTGGAGAGCTGGGAGGAAGCTCAAAGAGGCAGCCCCTTCCCCTCCCTCCCCAGCTGCTGGCCTCCGAACAGCAGTGGACGGCCCCCCTATCAGCATCCAGGATGTGGGGGTGGCTGGTGAGGCTGAGGGGGAAGCGGAAGCTAATTGAGGTGCTCCCCCCTCCCCACTGCTTCCTCTGTCTTTCTGTCAGTCATCTGGGGGGCAGAGGGTGGGGGAGGAGGCAGCCTGCTCCAAGGAGTTGCTCCTCATCCTGGCTTGCTTCTTCAAGGAGAAATGGATGGTTTGCTCTAGTTTGTGAGAGAGGGAGTCCCGACAGAGGGGGGAGGTGCTTTGCACTTGTAGGCCAGGCTTTGGGGCTGGTGAATTGGTTCCCCCCCCCAATAGATGCTTAGCAATTTTCTATACAAAAAAGGATCTAACCTGAGGGGCCCATCTGGGATCCTGCCATAATTTAAATTGTGTTTGTGTTTCAAATATGAAATTACAAAACTCCTCTTGTTTTAATAAGATGCTGGACTGATTTGCAACCTTGTTTACTTCTTTTGAGGCTGGGGTTCTTTTTTCTTTTTTCTTTTGGCCGCTGCTCTGATTCGTCTGTTTGTAATGTGAGTATTTTATTCTGTTAGCCATTTCTGAAAGATGTTTGGCTGCGAGGTAAAATATACCTCAAAGGAAAAATGCTGGTGGTGGGGGCTTTTCTGCACTTTCTCTTGTGCAAAGAAGGTGAAAGGGGTGGAATTTCACGTGAGGGGGATTCTTGGTGCCATGGCCAGGAATGTTTTGGTGGGTTCTGGCGTTGTCTTCTTGGGCTTGTAAACCTTCTTCTCTCTACAGTATTTACCCAGGGAAATATACCCCCCCCCATGATGGATTGAATGCAACAGGTCAAAACAGGTCAACGGGGTTAGCATGACAGCATCTGAGTTGGTGCTGTAGCCATTTTGCTGAGTTCCTTTGAAGGAAAGATAGAAACATAGAATCCTAGGGCTGGAAGGGACCTTGGAGGTCTTCTAGCCCAACCCGCTGCTCACGCAGAAGACCCTACACCAGCGTTTCTCAACCTTGGCAGGTTTAAGAGGTGTGGACTTCAATTCCCAGAAGTCCACACCTCTTCAAGTGGCCACGGTTGAGATACACTGCCCTGCACCATTCCGGACAAATGGCAGCCCAGTCTCTTCTTGAAAACCTCCAGCGATGGAGCACTGATCCACTGAGATCATCATAAACGCAGGATTTTAGTTTACAGAAGATTTTCATTTCTTGATAGCTTTTCTCCTTTGCCAGGATCACTTTACTTGCAGGAGGAAGGGAGCCGGGATGCTGTTGCAATTGGATAGTAACCACCGGGCTGCCTTCCCGTCAGGAGCGCCTCCTCAGGCGCTTTTCTGCTGAGGAGCCCAGATTGTGTTACTTCAGCTAAGGCAGCCAAAGCATTCAGGAGATGTGTGTACAAAATGGAGTTTGTTTGAGACGCCCTGTAGCTGGATTTCACGCCATCCTCAAAGACCTGATAGGGTCATTGTGATGGAGAAGCTAATTCCGAGGGTCATCTTGAGAATGGAACGGATCCTGCAAGTCTGATGTGTATTCTCACATTAGAGATGGGACCCCTTGATTCGCAGTGCCCCCCCCTTTTTAGGACTTTCTTGTTCTGAATGGCTTTGATTATCCAGCCCCACCAGTGAGAGTGGAAGACACGGGTGGTGGGTGGCTTCGGGGGAGAGAGAAAAAACGGGCATCCTTTATTACTGTCTTTGGGCAGGCCCAAACGTTAGGCCCATTGTGGGAGAAAATAGGCATCTCTAGGCACTAGAGGGGGGGGGCAGGATTAGAAGGCCAGGAGAATGCTAAGAGGTCACACATCTGCTTTGCACTCGGCACTTCACTTGCCTGCTTTCCCCAGCTAAGCCACCTTCTCCCCAGTCCTGCCTTGAGGCCGGTTGAGCAGCTGTTTCAGAAGGCAGATTCGGGGTGGGGGTGGGGGGGAGGCAGCCAGCACATGCAGCAGCCTAAGCAGTGGAGATTTTGTGTGCTGCCCAGTCTGATCTACCACCTCCCCTCCCCTAATAGCCATTCGTCTCTGGGTACCAGTGGAGACCATAATCCCAAATGCTGCATTTTCTGCCTGGGTTGAAATAAGGTTCTGTTGACTTCTGACTGGTAGCGCTCTCTCTCTCTCTCTCTTTCTCTCTCTCTCTCTCTCCTCTCTCTCTCTCCCTCTCTCTCCTCTCTCTCTCTCTCTCCCTCCCTCCTCTCTCCTCTCTCTCTCTCTCCCCTCTCCTCTCTCTCTCTCTCTCCTCTCTCTCTCTCTCCCCTCTCTCTCTCCCCCCGTGCCCGTGCCATGCTCACGTGGGATCTTGCCTTTGCCTGTAGCAATTGATGGTCTCCAACAGGCCAGGGGGAGTCCCTCGTTTGAGAAGGCTCCTCCTTCCCAGCACATGGAGGCCTCGAATGCATTGGCGGAGCAGAAGAGCGTCCAGAGCATCCCCCATTCAAACCCTGTTTGGCCAGAAGGTCCACCCTGAGCCATCTGAGAGGAGGGAGGGGAGACCATGGCCAGTCTTGATAGGAGGCAGTTTCTGAGGAACAGCAGTTGGTGAACTAATCAAAAGTGCACCTCAAAAGTGCCTTCGCTTCCGGAAGAGCAGGGCTGCACGGTGGCATTGATTAGGGCAGTCAGAAAATTAATTACAGGTGAAGCTCTTAGACACACCTTTGGGATTTGCAGCGCAAAAGACGTAATTCTTGCAGTGCTCTCTCGGGATTTGATGCACCCTGGAACTAGAAATTTTAATAATGGAGATCTGGATCGGCATCAAATCTGGTTTCCAGCATTTGGGATGCTCATCAAAGGCTATGAAATAAAACCGCCCTGTCTGGTTTCTGCATCTCTGAGTCTTCCGAACACGGAGGTTTGGTCAGGTCGTAATTCCAGACCCCTGACAGATCTGGAGGCTCCCTTGGGACCTGAAGTCTGGTTTCCCCCACCTCTGCACTTGTCACCAAGGCTATCTGGCAGACTCTTAGAAGAGATGGGAAGCCGATCTGGGCCAGACCTCCTTGGCCTGTCTTAGCAACAGCTGCCATGATTGGGGGCGAGGGGAAAGGAAAGGGTTTAGGGTTCAAACCATGCATTGTTTGGGGAGAAAATCCCTCTTTTCTCTTGTTTTGTTTACTCTGGCAGAGGTTGAATGCCCTCGGGACAGCAGGACTAGCAGCCGTGTTGATCTGACCTTCCAGGCATGGCTCCTGGCACACCTTTCTGCTGTTTGTCCTCAAAGCTGACAGGACAGGGAATTCCCCAGTCCTGAACCTGGGGGTGGGTGGGTGAGAGGGAGGTGTTTCAATGCTAGCACAATTCCAGATGGGAAATCGGGGCTTTTGTGTTTCTAGTTGTCTTTCTTTCTTTGCATTCTTTCGATGCAGCATTCATGGTCAGCCATAAACCGGAATTGATAGGCATTCAATTAGACATTGATTTGGAACTTAAAATGTGCTGCTGCCGCCGGCTTCTTTGCTGAGGCTTTTCTTCTTTCTCAGGAGTGGAGAAAACCTACAGATGGTTAGAACAGTGAAAGGCCGACAGAGCAGCAAACTCTTCACATGTGTAGACACCACTTCAGAATGCTTCTTCCTTGAAGGTATAAATGGCCTTCCTCAGTTCCCTCTTTTTTTAGCTGCTCTGCGGCGCTCGGTCCTCTAAACTCCCATTCCCCCCTCCCCCACAGAGACCCCTTGCCTATTCCTTGGTCATTAAACCAGCAGAGGCAGAAAGATGGACCACAAGGGTGGCTCTTTCATTGCCTTTTCAGAATTTCGTACGCTATTCCATGACATCAGCCAATCATTGCCTCTGGATCCAGAACTCATTCTCTGCTTCTGAACTTTTTCTTACTTTCAGACCCTTTTCCTCTGTTTAGATGGAAATGAGCAAATCATGTCCTTCCAATCATTAATTCCTTGGTCTCCTTTCAGGAGAAGTCAGGACGCTTCAATCCACATTTAGAGCTATTAAGGCTGACGGTGGGTGTTTACCAATATATGCTTGATTTGAGGGTTAATCAGTGCATTTGGAGGCAGCATTAAAAGAGCTCCTACGTCAACGTGGGAGCAACGTGGTCCCTCTTTAGTGTCTTTCTGGAGAAACAATGGCTCTATTTAGATATGCTAAATCTGGGTACTGTCATTTCCATTTTTAGGGTTCATACCATACATCGAATTATGAACTAACCAAATATGCTGGAATAACACAATGTGCTAAGCCATAACAAGACTAACTGAACTTAACAATAGCCAAGCTTGGTATGTTGTGTGAAGGCATCTGCTAGTCTTCACCTGATCTAGCTTGAGATGTTTTGTGAATCTAGCCAAGATTGGGAGTTAACAAAGGAGATGCAGACTTTCTAGGTGCCAAATTGTTGCTCCTGTCTGTTGGTTGCAGAGGGGGGTTAGGAAGGCTGACATCTTGCACAGGAAGGGCATGCGTATATTCTTGGAAGAGGGGGCATGTATTCACAGACCCTCCATCTTCCATCCACACATATTGGTTGGCTTTATACATCACATCCAACTGTAATAAAAAACCATTAATCATAATTTAGAAGCTACAATGGTTGGCTTCACACAACGTACTAAACCAAAAGAAAATACTCCTCCATTTGGTTTGCTATGATTCATAAAACTGGTCATTGTGAAGATCAAGGCATCCTCAATATCAGAAAGTTGTGGGTTGCAAAGGTTCTGGCCAAGAAGAGAGCTCTGGTTTCTTGTGCTGCGGGAACACCTCTGGTATTGTCTTTAGAGCTGTGGTGGCGCAGTGGTTAGAAGGCAGAATGGCAGGCTACTTCTGCTGACTGCCAACTGCCAGCAGTTCAACAGTTTGATTCTCACCAGCTCGTAGTTGACTCATCCTTCCATCCTTCCGAGGTTGGTAAAACGAGAACCCAGATTGTTGGGGGCCACAGGCTGATTGTAAATTGCTTGGAGAGGGCTGTAAAGCACTGTGAAGCGGTGCTGTATATAAGTCTAAGTGCTGTTGCTAAGTGCTATTAGCAGCCTGAGATCAACCTCTCTTCTGAAAGGGCAGTGTTGGTCACTTATTCTGTGTTGTCACTTAGTCAATTGGTCAGTGTTGGTAGGTCAGAAGGGAGCTTTTGGAGTCCCAAGAAAGAACCACAGCTGAACAGTGCCTTCTTCCTTCTTTACTGCAGATCTACTCTGATCTCTCTCCAAGACCAAGAGATCTAGGCATTCACGGTCATTTTCCTTAATGGAGGAAGGTGATCAGTTGGCTAAGAGATGAGGAGGAAGTGAATGGGGCTGTGTGCAGCCATTAGGCTATTTTTATTTTCTTGGAACCGCAAGGGGAACTAAGAGTCTCTGGTAGAGAACACATAGCACCAGTTCTGAGAGGTCACACAAGACCTACCTGGTATAACCCTCTACAAGTATGTAGCATAGTGGTGTCAGAACCATAATCTAAAGTTACAGACAAAGTAAGTGATGATCCAAGTTATTGCTCACGTCCAAAGAGTTTCTGTCCTTGTGGAGATAACTGAGCAACTGAGGAGCCGACTGATAGTCCCAGAGGCCAATCTTGGGTGGAATGTTGACAGGTCACCACGAAGAAGTGACTGCCACTCCAGAGTCAGGGTCAGCCAGAGGGCACAGATTATTGGGCCGTCTGGAAGACAGCATGTGGGTTCTTGAACTGGATCTGGGCAGTGAAATGTTGTGGAGAATAGGAAAGCCATTCACCCAAGGCTCAACATCTGTCTTGTCACCTTTGCTAGAACCAAACTTGTCCTGATCATTGCAAGTCATGAGAACCCCATGGGCCACCTAAGAGGAGGAGGCACAGGATCTGAGGATCTTACCACTGCAACTCCTTCTTCCTCTGTGTTGTAGCTGAATTTTCCTACAGAGCACCAGGCATAGACTAAGGGGAGACCCCTGGGACAGAGGCTGAGCAGCCACTTAGAACTCAGGGATGTGCCGCTCCTTTTCTAACGCCTTAATTCATTGTCTCGAAAAGCACCAGATCCTGATGCCAGGCTAAAAGAAATACTCAATGAGCCTCTTCTACTAGCTAGTTAGTTCTCCGGGAATGCTCATTTTGTTGGTCTTGGCAGTTTGACAGCCCCATCTTTGCTAATATGCAACGCCTTTGATTTTTGTCACAGTTGGTTTCCAAGAGAAGGGGGGAAATCCACCCAAACAGTTCTCCTTGGCAAGGTCCTCTCCCACCCACCACGGACGAGGCAGGATTTTTCACGTAGCACAGCTCCGCACAGCAGGAAGAGGACATCTGCTCTGCTGTTTCTGGGGACTGAAGGGACATCACAGTTAGGTCCAGGGTGCTCAGCTGAGGCTCAGCAGTGCCAGGCTTCCTGCACCCCTAAAACTCAGGATCAAAGGCAATTGCAGTGCTCACACAACATGTTCTGTCCAAACAAAGGAATCAGGGTTAAGGTGCTGTCTTACGTCACCTAGTTTGTTAAGACTTTGGCTGTGATCCCCTGGCCAGAAACTCTCTGGCTGCGGTTAATTGTGGGAACCCACACAGTAAATTCAGGCTTTGGCTGTATCTGGGGTTGGTGCTGTCATGTCGTTGTTGTCATCATCATCATCACCATCACCACCACCACCACCATCGTGCATATGCTACCTGACTCCCAGCATCTCTGGGCAATTTACAAATTGTTAAAAGCATTCAAAAGCAACACAAAATAATAAAATGGCAGAAATGACTGACCCAGATCAGAGCAAAGAAGAAAAGGGGCTTCCGAAGGCTGATGCGAAGAGCCAGTTCTTCAGGGCCCTCCAAGGCTCCAGTAGGGTGGGGCAGTGGTGGGACTCAGCCGGTTCACACCACTTCGGCAGAACCGGTAGCTAATTTTTTGTTGCCCAGGCCCAGAATGGACTTCCGGAAGCGGCATCCACACAGAGAACCGGTTGTTCACATATTTGAATCCCACCACTGGGGTGGGGGCCATTTGAATCTCGGGGGAGAGGGAACTTACTCGGGAGGGAAGAGGTGGTCAAGGATTCACTAAAGCACCTGAGCCAGTAATTAGCCTGGTACCTGTTTAGCTCAATTGCTCTTAGAAACTAACCCACTTTGCAAGCCCTAATTAATTGACACAAAAAGCCACCGGTGCCCTTATTTCATCTCTCAATGTGTGAGACTCCTAACTCTTCATGGGCCCTACCTCTGAGTTATTTGGCTCCATTCCTTGTTTTGCAATTACCAAGCATTTCTCATTTGCCTGCCATGTTGGTTTCCTCAACAAGCTCTTAACAGAATAACAGAGTTGAAAGGGACCTTGGAGGTCATCTAATCCAACCCCCTGCTCTCGCAGAAGATCTTATACCATTCCAGACAAATGGCTGTCCAGTCTCTTCTTGAAAACCTCCAGTGATGGAGCACCCACAACTTCTGAAGGCAGGTTGTTCCACTGGTTGATTGTTCTCAGTGTTTGGAAATTTCTCCTTAGGTCTAGGTTGCTTCTCTCCTTGACTGGCTTCCGCCCATCGCTTCTTCTCTTGCCTTCTGGTGCTTTGGAGAATAGGTTGACCCCCTCTTTGTGGTAGCCCCTTAGATATTGGAAACTGCTATCATGTCACACCTTGTCCTTCTTTTCATTAAGACTACACCCAATTCCTGCAACCATTCATTCTTCATATGTTTTAGTCTCCAGGTCCTTAATCATTTTAGTTGTTCTTCTCTGCACTCTTGACTTTCTTCAGTGGGGTCCCCCCCTTGAGTTTGGGGTGATTGCAGTTACAGATTGCTGATCTTCTTTCAAGTGTGGAGCAAAAATGGTGGTGGGGTAGTGTCCAACTTTCAAGCCTTCCTTCCCAAGGCCAGGCTTCCCTTTGGGTGCTGCTCCCCAGTGCCCCCAGTGCAGCCTTTGCCTCTTGAGCAGCCACATCACTTTGTTGGCTCATGTTTAACTGATGGCGACACTGGATCCCTTTCACATGGACTACTGCCAAACTGCCTCGCTCCCATCCTAGACTTGTGCCTTATATTTTTCCTAACCAGATGGGGAACTGCAGGTTTCTCTCTCTTCCATTCCCTCTCTTGCATTTCAGCCACTGCTCAAGTCTGCCTGGATTTTCTTGCATCTTTCTTCTAAGTAGGAGATGCTCCTCCCTGCTTTCTCAGAGACGCTGGAGAGTGCCGGAGAGTGCGGTCAGCTCTTCCCTCCGTGGCTGAGGATATCATCCATCTGCCTTCGGGAGACCTGCATTTTTTAAAGTGCTCTCTGAGCCTCCCCTTCTCTTGGCTCAGCTGCTCTTCTCTCCTTTCCTCGGCGTCCTAAGAATGACCAGCTAGAGACCTGCGGTTGTTTCTGAGATGCAAAATAGGAGTTACAAAGTTTTTCCTTCTCATTGTCAGCCATTGTTGATTCACCAGGGACATCCTTGTGTGCTTGTGTGTGTGTGTGTGTGTGTGTTGAAAAAGGATTGTGGTCAGAACTGTTTGACCAAAGCCACGTCCCTTTTTAAAGCATCTTGCAATGCACATAACAAAGATGTGGGGTTTGATTGCATGGCTGTGATGACCATTTTGACTTCTCTAGCAAAGCTGCCAAGCTGCTCTGATGCCCCACTCTCTCCTCAGGGCTCCCCACACCTTTTGGGGGGCTTTTCTTTTGGCAACCTACTCAAGAACACCTTTTTATTGTTTTGGGCGCATCTCCCAAATCTCAGCTTATTCTGAGCTTTAACCTATCACTGATCTCACAGTTTCTGGAGATGCTTCTTCTTCTTTCCTGAATGTGTCTCTCTCCACAGCTTCTTTCGAGATTTCCCGTTTTCCTTTGGCCGTCACTCTCTTATTTCATAGACTAAGCCTAACTTCCCAGTCTTTCTGGGCCTCACTTACCCTTCCTCAGAGTTCATTAGAATCCACTCTTCTGAAGCCCATGATGCAGGTCTGACTCAGTTCCTTCTCCCCTAGACATCACGAATTCAAGGACAGCGTGGTCACGTCCCCCAAGTGCCACCTTCTTCCCTTTTTTGACCTTGTGCTCCCTGTGCGTGGACCACGGTGCCCCTGTGACCTTTAAGAGACCATTGCAACTTGGCTCAGACTTGAGTCAGATCAGTTCAGCTCATCCAGATGTAAACTCTAGTCTGAGGTCTTCAGGCTGCAGCCTCTGAATTTACTTTTCTGGCCTAAAACTCCCTCCAATCACAGTGGCCAGATTTAGTGGTGTGATAGTTTCCTGCCCTTTTGAATCAAAGAACTAAAAATAAACTTGACACAATTGATAAAAACAGAACATGAACTCCAGACCACCCCCGTATAACCTTGGAAGTCAACCTGGGTCCTGCCGGTTCACCTGCCCCTTGGGTGAATCCCTCTTCTTTCTGGCCAGGAAGGGGATTCAGAAGTTGGTGGACTCTGCATTACGGGTAGTCCTTGAGCCCATTGCACAATCTCTTTTGCCATGGTTGTTAAGTGAATCATTGCAGTTTTTAAGTGAATCATGCACTTGTTAAGTGAATCCAGCTTCCCTCATTGACTTTACTTGTCAGAAACTGACTGGGAAGGTCACGAATGTAGATCATGTGGCCCCGATATGCTGCAACCATCCTCAGTTCATGACGGTTGCCAAGCAGCCAAATTTTGATCATGTGACTGGGGATGCTGCAACGGTTGTAGGTTTGAGAGCCAGTCATAAATCACTTTTTCAGCGCCTTTGTAATTTTGATCAGTCACTAAACAAGTGATTGTAAGTAAGTGATTGTACTCTATAGGGAGAGGACAGCTGAACACATTTGACATATGTGGACAAAAGTGGCTATAAAATGGTCCAATGATCCTTCCTTTCCCCCAGGGACTGACTCTGCCAGGGGCTTCTGTAGAAGGCTTGGCACCTTCCTGAGGTTGGTGGCCACAAGCACGTGACCAAAGTCCTGTTCCCTTTGTCAAGTGTGGCAGGTGCCACACACATGCCAAAGCGCGTGGGATCTCTGGCACGTGGTTGGACTTTTTAATGCCTCCTGTGGAAGTCTCTGCTTGCTTGCAAGGCAGATCTGCTCTGTGCCCGGCACCACATAAGGATTTAATGCTGTCCGTGGCATTTTTTCCCATTTGAAATGAAATCCTCTTTCTTCTGCAGTCCACACGTGGGATGTACTAGCAAAAGACTGAGGGAGTGGTTGGTCTAGATCAGGGGTCTCCAGGCGTGGCAACTTTAAGACTTGTGGACTTCACCTCTCAGAATTCCCCAGCCAGTATAGCTGGAGGATTCCCCTGGCTGAGGATTTCTGGGAGTTGAAGTCCACAAGGCTTAAAGTTGCCAAGTCTGGAGACCCCTGGTCTGGGTGTATACACTGACTGTCAGTAATAAAGCTTGTTTTTCAAATGAGATTGAACAGGATGGAATTTAGGTTTAGCATAACTGGTTTCTGATCTGCCAGTGGAAACCTTTCAAGCTGGAGTTTAAGTGAGATTCCTTGAAAGAACTGAAAGAAAGGGGGGATATCAGATATTTTTCTGGTATCAAAAACATTGATATAATCCACACATCATAAGATGTAACGTGGTTTTATGGTTTTGGCTTAGCACGAAGTATAAATCTGTCTAATGACTTACTGAACGAAGTGCATTTAAAAAGCCTGATTTAGTATTGCATATGAAAATGATGGCCACAGTAGCCAATGGTACGTGAAATTTTAGCTTATTAAATCAAATTGTGCACAAGCTATGTTTCATTTACACATGCTGCGTTCATTTCCATCTTGCTTTCTCCTCAACATAGATGGAGAAACGAGCAACATGGACTGGATACGCCCAAACACAGTTGCTTTGTGTTGTGTCCAACAGGCCAGGATTTGTAAGCTAGTCGCAAATTCTGGCCTAGGACTGGGAATGGCAGAAGCAAAGATGGAGCAAATGGGCCTCAGCAGATGCTGGCTGTCAAACCCTGCAAAGTGGAGAAGCTCAGAAAATAAAGACCAATTTGATTTGTGGAAAGATCTTTCTTGTTAGTAGGGTAATGCAATAAGATTTGGAAAGCAGTTATCCTGATCGATTTATACCTCATGTCATTAAGGCCGAGTTCCTTTGAGTCTTCTTCCTATGGGCTGATGGGTCTCTTTCAATGGTCCTCTTTCTTCCTGCATCTTCCCAGGGTCTGTTATGTTCTACCATGGCAGCTGAAGAAGCAACTTGGAGATATGTTTTCTTCAGAAAAGGAAGGTTTATTCTTTTGAGAGAGTAGGTCATATCCAACCAATGGCATACTAGCATTGCTTTCGATGGGATGGGATACTTTAGGAGACAGATTCTCCTGCAGCTCCTTCATTTGCTGCTGTGTCTATAAACTCTCCATTCTTGGCCCTTGTTGCAAACAGGTCAGCCTGTTGCTCCCTTCCTTCCTTCTTTCCCTGCACTGATCCTTTGGATCTGCTGCTCTTTTGAAAACATCTGTATCTTTAGCGGAACAGCAATGTGACCCCTTAAAGGAGTGCAGCTAAAATACACCAACTGCTCTATTATGTCAGAGGCTACCACGTGTCCACAATGAATCTGTTGGTTTTCGTGGTGCTCTAGATGCCTTGCTTTAAACGTTTAAAGCCCTTTTTAAAGCTTGTAATGCTTTTAAAGCTTTCAGAATATTCATAATTTGCTTGGGGAACTGCCCCTTGTACATACTACCGAGCCCTGAGCAGAATTTTGTCATGAAGATTTGATCAATGGGGACTCAGTCTGGAAAGACATTTTGTCATCTTGGGCATCAGTGAAGTGAGGGTGGTCCAGCATGCTCCTGTGCCCTTTTCACCTCCTGGGCAGTGGCATGTAAGACATTGCAGCCTAGACTTAGGGGTTTAGCTGTGTGCAAGATTCTACTTTGGTCCAGAAGATGATTAAAGTGCGAGGGGCCTTGAGTTCCACCAAGCAGCACTGCCAGAATTACATTAGAGAGAAAGGATGTGTTGCATGGCAAAACAATGTCAATTTTGCATGAATTGAAATTCCTCTCTCAATTCCTCCCCTTTAAGGAGGTTTTGGTGACTGCTGGAGATGTCTTTTGCACAGCTTTCTCTCTGAACTGATTTTGATTTTCAGTTATCTTTATTTTATTTATTTATTTATTTATTTTAGAGAATTTATATAGCTGGCTACTCATTAGATAAATATGAACTGAAATTCATGTTTAGATTTAGATTTAGATGAGGGAATAGAAGGAGAAGTCATCAAATTTGCAGATGACGCTAAGCTGGAAGGAAAAGCCAATTCCCAAGAAGATAGGCTCAAGATCCAGATGGATTTCGACAGACTTGAACACTGGGCCCTAACAAAATCAAATTCAGAAAAGTAAGGTTTTACACTTAGGCAAGAAAAACCAACTCTGTAGGTACAGACCAGGTGAAACTTGGCTTAATGCCAGTAACTGTGAGAGGGATCTTGGAGTCCTAATAGACAATCACTTAAATATGAGCCAACAGTGTGCGGCAGCAGCCAAAAAAGCCAATGCAGTCCTAGGTTGCATTAACAGAGGGATAGAATCAAGATCACACAAAGTATTAGTACCACTTTATAAAGGCTTTGTAAGAACACAGCAGGAATACTGCATCCACTTTTGGTCCCCACAATATAAAAAAGATGTTGAGACTCTGGAAAGAGTGCAGAGAAGAGCAGCAAAGATGATTAAAGGCCTGGAGGCTAAAACATATGAAGAATGGTTGCAGGAACTGGTTAAGTCTAGTCTAGTGAAAAGGACCAGGGGTGACATGATAGCAATGTTCCAATATCTGCGGGGCTGCCACAAAGAAGAGGGAGGTCAGTCTATTTTCCAAAGTACCAGAAAGCAAAACAAAAAACAATGGATGGAAACTGATCAAGGAGAGAAGCAACCTAGAACTAAAGGAGAAATTTCCTGACAGTGAGAACAATCAACCAGTGGACCAGCTTGCCTTCAGAATTTGTGGGTGTTCCATCACTGGAGGCTTTTAAGAAGAGACTGGACAGCCATTTGCCTGAAATGGTATAAGGTCTCCAGCTTGAGCACGGGGTTGGACTAGAAGACCTCCAAGTTCCCTTCCAACACTGTTATTGTATTATTCTGTTGATGTTAGTTGAGAAAGGAGAGCCAAACCAATCTGTAGTTTGGGAAGAACTGAAGTCCCTTCCTGGATTCCTTTGAGGGCATCTTAGCAACTTCTTGAAATGTGTCTCCTGCCCAGGTTTCACTCTGAAAGGACTTTGACTTTCGGTTCCATCAGATAAAGTAGTAACCGCATCTGATTGACTGCAAAGTTTCCTGTAATTTGATGTGACTAATTTGGGCACCAGCTTGTGAACTGCCAGCTCTTCTGCCCTTCTCACCCATGCTTCGAGTGGGAGGCATCTACTTTTGTGCACTGCTGTCTCTCTTCCTTTCTAGACACATAGACTTATTTCAAACAACTTGGCTCTGGTGAATGATATCCAGTCTTCTTTCTTGGGTCAAAAGCAGCGCTGGCAGAGGAGGAGAGCAAACGTTTTAATGCAGCTCTGAACAGTTACATAAGTGTTCACCTTAAAACTGGATTATTGCTTTTTCTACCCATGGTTGCTCTCACACCTCCTCCCTTCCCTAAATTCACCAGGAGCAGGTGAATTTGAGGTGCCAGCAGCAGCAAGAGCAAAAGATTGCTGCTGCCAGGCATTGGCAAACGGTGCCCACAGGGATGCGCTGCTGGTCTCCTGCATGGCAGGCTTGGAGCGACTGCCCCATTCTGGGCACACTCTGCCCACAGTAAAGGAGGGGCTTCCCCCTCCCACCCCCTTAAAGACAGCCCCACAGCTCACTTCTTCAAATGCTTCACCAGGCCATTGCAAACGCTGGGAGAAGTTGGGGAGTCTTTGCTGCAGCTGAAGCCCTGTCCTTTCAAACCCCGACTGAGAGATTCTGCAGTCAGCTCTGAAATGTGTCTCTTTTCAACTTCAGAGGCCAAGGCATTGAGGCTTGACAGGGCATAATGTGTGACACTCACAAGCCAGTGTTGTTTTTATTCTTAGTTGTTATTCCTCCAAGATCAAAACCTCACTGAGTGTAAAATGTATCGCTGGATGTCAAAAATTGATAGATTAGAATAGCTGATGCATATTGTCAGTGGCATTTGCAAGAGAGAATTGTGTTCTGATCCTTCTGCGGCAGCAGCTTGGATGGAGCAAAGGCTGTTGTGGGAGGGGGCTGTTTTCATCATACACCCCTACCTCCGCGCCCTGGCTCAGCCTCAGCAGCTGCCACACTGCCTTGAGATCAGAGCTGGGAAACAGGCTGGTTTGGATCCAGGAGACACCCAAATGGAAGGGCTCCTTTGCATCTCACTGTGAGAAACAATTGGGAAGCCACTGCTGGATTAGAAAGAAGTTGCTTTCTGGCCAGAAGCTCCATTTGGGCATAAGAGGGATAAAACATTTATGTTTTGAGCTTCTCGATAAATACTTCTCTGTACATACCGTCTAACAAGATTCTGATTTGAACCTAAAGATAGTAAACTGAGCAGCTGTATTAGTAGGGAAACTGAGTGCGTTCTCCCTGAGATTATGGTTTTTCTAATGGTTTTTATTGTTTCTAATTTTTTAATGATTTTTTTTGTTATGGATTTGATTATTTTGTTGATTTTTTGTGTTTTTAAACTTTGTACACTGCTCATGTGTATGCAGTATGTATATGTATATGAGAAGGGGGCTATATAAATTTACCAAATAAATAAAGAAAACATTGGAAAGAATGTTGTTGTTGTTAGTTGCGAAGTCGTGTCCGACCCATCGCGACCCCATGGACAACGTTCCTCCAGGCCTTCCTGTCCTCTACCATCTTCTGGAGTCCATTTAAGCTCACGCCTACTGCTTCAGTGACTCCATCCAGCCACCCTCATTCTCTGTCGTCCCCTTCTTCTATTGCCCTCCATCTTTCCCAGCATTAGGCTCTTCTCCAGTGAGTCTTCCTTCTCATTAGGTGGCCGAAGTACTTGAGTTTCAACTTCAGTATCTGGCTTCTAAGGAGCAGTCAGGGTTGATCTCCTCTAGGACTGACCGGTTTGATCGCCTTGCAGTCCAAGGGACTCGCAGGAGTCTTCTCCAGCACCATAGTTCAAAGGCCTCAATTCTTTTGCGTTCAGCCTTTCTTATGGTCCAACTTTCACAGCCATACATTGCAAACTGGGAAAACCATGGCCTTGACTATACGTACTTTTGTTGGCAGGGTGATGTCTCTGCTTTTTAGTATGCTGTCTAAATTTGCCATAGCTTTCCTCCCCAGGAGCAAGCGTCTTTTAATTTCTTGGCTGCAGTCCCCATCTGTGGTGATCTTAGAGCCCAGGAAGATAAGAATAAAGAGAGCTAATCTAGAAAGTTTCTGAAAGTCAGTGGCAACTAGAGAGAGAGAGAGAAAGATTTATGCTTTATAGGGCTCCTTACTCATCTGACTCATATTTTATCCTGGGACTGAATCTGTCTAGCAACTCTTTCAAGAAAGGTGATATTTTTTGACCACAGGCACCTGTCCTATCACTATGTCCTCCTGGAAAGGACATTTTAAAAATAGCCCCTTGACGCTCTCTTCTTGTCCTTCTCCTCTTTGACATCCCAACCTGTGCAGGGGCAGAATCAGGGTTTATCTTCAGGCAACTTCTGTGACTCTGAAGCATCCCACCAAGAGCAGTTGGCTGCCCTAAAGATGATGTTCTAGAGAAAAGTCCCTGACTTGGGGTCACCACTGAAAAGAAGGGAGCACAAGAGTGGTGCTGGTGAAATTCAGCTTCTGTTTTATAGGACAGGGACCCCCAAGCTCTGGGCCACAGACTGGTACCACGCCCCGCCCAGACTGTGGAAAAATAGCTTCCCACTGTTCCGGTCCCTGCTGCCCAAAAGGTTGGGGACCACTGTCATAGGGAGTCAACAAGAGGGACCAAGTTCCTTCCAGTCATATTTGGAGCTATGATCCAAGCAGAAGCTGCTGACCGATGTTCCCAAACAGGGTCCGGTGAAACTCCTTCTGCCAACTTCTAGCAGTTACTTGTCCTAAAAAAACCACCCTCTGGCCCAGCAGAGCTCCCCAGGCCTTGACCATTTAAGATGCCCAAGAATAGTCCTCTTTGACCAAAGGAAGAAGTGGTGTGGGGGATACTCCACAATGAGTGGGGGAGGGACAGGCCGCCACGCCTCTCCTCACTCCTCCTGGGTCTGCTTTGTGTTAGGGAGGATGAGTCCTTCCTCAGGCAAGGAGGAGATGTGGGTCTTGGGCAGAACCCCCTTGGCTGCTCAAGGGGGCTCTGCTGATGGACCTCGGGATTAAAGTTTGGACAAAGAGGTTGGTTGAAGCTGTTTCACAAGCCCAAGATATGCTCAGCTTGCAGGTGGGAATGGGATTTCCAGAGAAAAGCCCACAGAGACGGTCTCCTACCTCTGGCAGACCCATCCCCAGGCCTTCTCCTCCAAATGGAAGTCAGTTGTGAAGGTGGTTGCGCCTAAGACCTAGCAACTGCATTCCACAGAGCGCACCGAAATTGGTTACTGGCTGAGCTATTTTTTCACTTTGTACAATCTATTGAATTGTAAACTAATCGAGCTCCCTGCTTGGGAGAACTTATTAAGCAACCAAACAAAGGAAAGCTAAGCAAAGTTGTGCTTTGTGAATGCAAATGCTTAATCCTGCTTTATGAACGTAAGTCATGAAATCCCCAGCAACCCAGCTGATGGCAGTGGCGGAGAACTAAGGGTAGAAGCGGGGAAATCAGCTGGGACCTTAAGCTCACCTCCATGAGGGAGAAGCCTCCTTATGTCTGGTGAAGTACGGAGTGGGCTGTTGAGGTCAGCCCTGGCCCAGTCTTCCTCAGTTAGAGGGTCTTCTCCTTACATTTGCTGGAATGCCAGAAGAAGACCCGTCTTACTTTGTTTATTTTGCATCAAGAGCTCCACTTGAGGTCAAGCAGATGTGATCCATTGCAGATCCCCTTGCTGAGGAGAAGGACGTTGGAGGCAGTTTGGAAGTGGGCTTCAGGTGCTGGTCTCCCTTGTGTGCATTGCTTTAACACTGTGCAGATGGAAGGACAAAGCAGCAAGGAAACCCAAGTTCTGGACTTTGGGTAGAGACAGAATTTTCCATGCAATCCTTCTCCAAGTGCAGCATCACTTTGCTACTCTTGCATGTTCCAGCTATATCCATTTCAAAAGATCTGAGGGTATAGGAATTTCTCGGGAATTTATTTGCAATTTTGCTTTCCCCAAGCTTTTTGTGCCAAGATGGAACTCCTGCATGTCTAACCTGCAATTGTCTCCTGCAGTTGTCTCACCACATCTCAGTTGATAGTGGCTTTTCATGGTCCAGGAAAGAGGTGGGGGCAATGTTGTTAACTGTGGAGCTGTTACTCTAGGCTCCTCCTGCTCTTGTGCTAAGCCAAGGTGTGCGATAATTAATTGGCAATTTTTGGAGGCGCATCCCAAACTCCATTAGTCCATGGAGCTGTGCACCTTGGTTTCCCATGAAAGCCTTTTTTGGGAAGTGGGCTGGGGGAAGTCAAGATGAACATTGAGAGGGAGGACAGCATCCTTCCTTCTCCAGGTCCCTTAAACCCCAAAGTTGCTTTTCCTTGGGTGTGTAGAGGGAAAGGGAACAGGAGACGTAACTGGCTGTGGCTTTTCTATACAGGTGGATGCAAAATTCAGGATAGGGCTTGAATTTCAGAAGGAGTGCCAAGAAGCCCCTCGCACTACTAAAAGTTAGTAGTTTTTTTAAACTTAAACATACATTGGGAAACTGTTACAAGCAAAGCGACTGCCATATTGGCTTTGTCCCCCTGGGCCATTGGCCAGCGACTTCTCTCCTATTGTCAAGAAAACAGCATGCATTGTTTGTGAAGTCCCCAAGATTCAAGCTTGACTTGACCCTGCCAAGAACAGGTTTCCTCAGGATGCCCCTGGGATTGAACCTTTGACTCCTGCACAGCCCTTGCAGGTTGCCACCAGGATCTCACGAAAGATGGAGTTCGGGGTGTGTCACACTTCACAGTACTGTTGTTTCTTTTGCTTCAGCAACTTGGGTGAATCCAATCAGTTCTGGTTTATTCATTGTTAAACAAAGTAGGGTGGGGAGGCTTTTGATTGTGGAGAAGAGAGCCAGCCGCCCGGTCTCCCTTCCATGGAATATTTCTGCAAAGGAGTTCACTGCCTGCTGAGCCAGACGGCTTCCTCTGACGTCAGAGATCTTTGGCATTTGAATGGGGCAGGTTTCTTTCAATAATGCAAGAAGAGAAATAAACTTGGTGCTCTCCTTCCCTCCCTCGGAAAGGCTGAGAGTGCTGCTTGATCTCTCTCTCCTTCCTTTCTCTTTCACCCTTTCTCTTTCCAGGCAGCCACGAAGAGGCGGAAGTGAACGTCTTCAGTAAATAGGAAGTTCTGCCTTCTTAAAGCCTCAATAAACACAATGTTCTCCTTGCATTATTTTTTGAAATGAAAAGCAGATTCACGAGGCTGCGGTGGATAGTTGGAGAAAGAAAGATGAGGGGGGAGAGAGTTGGCTCATCTGCACCCTTCCCCTTTCGGCTCAAAGCGGGTTTAAACTTGGAGGGCAATTTTGATTGGAAAAAGAAAAGCATGAAGCGTCCCCCACCCCCAATCACCCACCCTGAGTTTCATCTTCCCAGGCTGATTTTCTTGAACAGGAAGATTTGTGCTTTTGGTGTCTTTGAGAGTTTAGTCCGAGCTTTATTTCCCAGCCAGGAAAGACCTTCTTCCCATATTTAGCAATTACAGAAATGGCTTTTAAAAAATAAATAAGCCTTAATCCAGGGTTCGTTTCCTGCCTGGTGGGAAGTTGAGAAGGAGGTGGGGAGGGCCCCGGCTTGTGTTTCAGGAGGAGAAGGCTCACTCAGCCTTTCCATCCTCTCTTAAACAAGGATACCACTGCTTTGCTCTGCCGGGAACTGGACTGGTAGAGCTGGATAGAGGAAATGGGGTTTGTGTGTGTTCTGGGACCACACAGGAATTAATTTACGTAAATTGAGTGAATCAATTATAGGTGAAATAATTATTTCAGATGTATTTCCCTTTACCCCATTAACCCCTAATTCTGCAGAATCCTTTGGAATGCTGCTTGGATACCTCCGACGTTTGAAGTCCTCTGACTGGGCACTTTGGTTGTAAAAAAAAGAGGGCGCCTGTTTGAGGCTGGTGGTGAGAGAGAGGCTGCCTGTTGAGCCAAAAAAAACCACCCGGTTTTGTGGGCCCTTTCCTTTCCATCTGCTCCACCCCCACCTCCACGGCATCCAGCTTTCCTCTTCCATCATGCCCCATCAGTTCGTGGCTGCCCAGAAAACAAGTCGGATGCGGCAATTGAACTCCCGGCCCTCCCAGCCTCTGATCCGGTGGTGAACAATGTTGTGCATTTGAGACCACGTGAACCTGAATGGTAGGAGGAACCAAGCATCCCCTTGGCTGAGAGGCTGCAGGGAGCCTCTGTGACTTGGAAGTGGCCCCTCCCCCACCCTTTTTCATCTAGGCAGGTTTCGGGGGAGAGGAGCTGCGTGGATCTGCCCGGCTTGTGTGTTGGATCTTGCAAGAGAAATCTCTTACTGGTCATGCTCATCGGGCTTCTTCACGTGCTGATTAGCAGATCCTGGGTAGTAACATATATTTGCCCACCATTCTTGGCTTAGCAGCTGTGGCAGTGGGTGCTGCCTGCACTGTCTTCTCTGCAATGAAGAATCAGGCTATGGAGGTTAGGGGGTATTTTTCTCCCCCCCCTTCTGTGGGCTTCTGATCACATGACTGTGAGGGAGGGTCTCAGAAGGGAACAGCCCACAGCATTCCCAACTGCTGCCTAACTGCCACCCCCCCCCCAATTGGGAAGCAGTGGGGACTTTCCCAGGATTTTCTTCCTCCACAGTCCTGGCCTAACCCACCCCCCATTTCCCTACTTGAGTTTTCTTCCACCAGCTTCTCCTCCCCCATTAAATTTGGCCCCCTTCTCACAGTCTTCGGAGGGTGATGGATGGGGCTGAGGGACAGATAGACATTCTTGGTCCTTTGGATGTAGCATCTTTCCAGCATGCCAGAGCAAATTAGGGAAAGCAGAGAGGGCCTAACTTCAGGAATTCTTCCAGTCACATTTGGGGAGTTATCCTGCCGACAGAGGGACAGGCGGGGATGCAAGCCCTTTCAACAATTTCTTTCCAGCTTTCCATGGGGCTGGCAAAACAAAAGGGAAGTTACAGCTGGAGGTTTTGCAACAGGCTGTGGTTGATATTTCCACTGACTTAAGAATTTCAGCACTTCTGGGAAACCCCCTCTGCGATCCATCAATATTTTTGTGACTGCATCTTTTTTAAAAAAAAACAAAAAACCACACACACAACATGGAAATTTATTTCTGACTGAGCACTGCCCAGAGTTTGGCTGAAGGTTCCTGTCTTTGATGCCTGCAGTGCTCTCTTGCGAATGTGCGTGGAATATATATGCGTGTATGTAGGTTCTTTTATGAGAGGGGAAAAGGCAAGTCCCCCCCTCCCTCCCCCCCAGCCAGCCCATCCATCCGTGCTGCTGAACCAAGTTGGCAGCAAAGGCTCTTTGCAGTGGACTAACCTCTGAGGGACCTTAGCAAGGCACAGCAAGCATTAAGCAAGGAGGTGAAATTGTGACCCCCTGCGAGAGAGTGAGGAAGGGTCCTCGGGATGCAGGGAGGGAGATTCTTTCGGCTGCCAGATCCCAGGGAGCACAGTGCCCCCCCCACCTTTGTAGGCAGGATTCAGGGCTCAGCTCCTATTTACAGGTAGTCTTTGACTTATGACCACGATTGAGTCCAAAAATTCTGTTGCTAAGTGAGACAGTTGTTAAGTGAGTTTTGGCCCATTTTCTGACCTGTCTGGCCACAGTTATTAAGTGAATCATGGCGGTTGTTAAGTTAGTAACATGGTAAGTAAGGGGACCTATCTTCCCCATCGACTTTGCTTGTCAGAAGGGGATCACGTGACCCCGGGGATGCTGCAACCGTCACAAATACCTGCCAGTTGCTAAGCATCTGGATTTTGATCACGTGACCCCGGGGATGCTGCAGCGGATGTAAGTGTGACCAATGGTCATAACTCACTTTTTTCAGTGCCGTTGTAACTTTGAATGGTCACTAAATGAATGGTTGTATGTGGAGAACTACCTGTACTTCAGCAGGGCTCCAGCCTTGGTCACTAGGGGTGATGAGACTGGACACTGGGCAGCCTGGCTGATGGCGAACCAGTTCTGATGCACACAGACGCTTTGCTCCCTCTCCAAAACAGGGGCCTGCAGAGCAGGCTCCCCCCTCGGCCGCCCGCTGCTAAGCCAGGGTTGGGGCGCTCTAGCCAAGAGCACCCGCCAAAAGATCGAGAGGCCTCGGGCTCCCCCTTCCTGGCTGGGCTGCTCAGCGGATCTGCTGGCAGAGAAGGGCAACGTGGGGCTGGCTTGGCTGTTCAGAAGGTCTCAGTCCAGGACTCTCTGTAATCTTGGCTTGGCCTTCAGCGGGAACACGGCCAGTTCTTTCGGACGGCCTCCCGTGGACTCCAGGAACGAGCTGGACTCAGGCATGTTCTTCTGGCCCGAGGGGAGACCTCCTCCCAGGTAGCCCTTCCTGGGGCAGAGAGCGGTTGGATTCACATGGCACCCTAATCCCTAAAACTGGGTTCGCAAGACATGGCTCCTGCGATCACACAGCGTGCTATGCCAGGACCAGCCTATGATGGGGTGGTTTCATGGGAAGCCGGCACTTCATGCAACATGCCAAGATAAAGCTTTGGCGAGTTGTGTACAACCAGGGAAGAAAAAAAAGGAAAAAGCAAATTTGTTTTCATCCTATTGACAGTTAAGCGAATGTCCAGCACTTGTGCCTTGTAAAAATGGTTCAAAGGCCACATTTACACAGCACACTGAACTTCGTTACTGAATTAACTCATATTCTGGCTTTGTACAATATATTGAACCATAAAGTAGTCAAAGGAGCTAGACTTGGATAGTACACCAAGTCATATTTATTAGCTTGTTTATTTATATCCTGCTTTTATTATTTTTACAAATAACTCAAGGCAGTGAACTTATCCAATCCACCTTCCTCCTCCTCTTTTCCCCATAACAACAACCCTGTGAGGTGGGTTGGGCTGAGAGGGAGGGACTCGCCCAAGGTCACCCAGCTGGCTTTCATGGCTAAGGCGGGACTAGAATTCACCAACTCCCACTTTCTAGCCTGGTGGCTTGACCACTGGATCAAACTGGTCAACTAAATAAGAGACAACCACATTTTTAAGTAAAACTGATACCACCCAAGTTGAACACATTGAGCAAAACTGCAGGTGTTTCTCTGTGTGTGTGTTTTATATAAAAATGTTTAATTTTCAGGACACGTTCTTGTGTGCCTGTCATGTAAACAATAACATGCATGCCTCCCAATCAGCCATCAGAGATAAAACCAGAGAGAAAATGCTCCTTGCATTGGAGATATTTAAACAGAGTCAGCTGTCACTCATCCTGCATTTCATGCAAAACACCCTTCAGTGTGGAATGACCCACATGAGGCTCTGCAGACTCCTCCCTTTCGGGGGGGGGGGCTCACAATTTCCTCAAACATCGACGGTTTGGACAAATGAGATACTCCCATGAGGAATTCTGCAATGTCCTTTCATTTTCATTCTGCAAAACTTGGGGCTTTCTTATGTGCCGGCAATCTGCAGTAGGATCATGAAAAGGGATGTTAAACAACAGGTGGTGCTTTGTCAAGTAACAATAAATAACAATAATGAAATGGCAACGCTGGCTGAGAGATGCAGGAAGGATTGATCACCAAGCTGCTCTCCGGATTTTCCTCATGCACTTCTCCTTGTTTCTCCTCCTGCATGGAGCTCTTTAGCAATCACCTCTTGAGTGCAATTGTGCTCCAATTGAATTTGGATCTTTCTGGCTCTTCACATCAAATTTCTGGCTCTGTTGTGTTTTACTTTATGGGCTGTAGAGAGGTTGCCATCAATTCCCACTGGCCTAAAAGCCATTTTCCAATGCCCTTTCCTATCTCGTTGGTGCCTTTCTGCTCTGTTTGCAACAAAAAAAGTTGTTTTATATTGCATTCAACTACTGGTCCATCTTGGGCAGAATTGCCTTTAGCAGTTTCCATAATCCAAGGGCCTCTCTAACTCCTGTCCTGCCCTCAGGTGACAAGGAACGTTCACCCATAACCACTCATTTAACTAAGTTCAGTCATAGCTAGTTTGGTCCTCCCCATTCCTTGTCTTGATTATCTCAACTAGTGTTTCTCAACCTCATCAACACGAAGATGAGTGGACCTCTCCCCAGAATTGAAGTCCACTCACTGATGTTGGCTGGGGAATTCGGGAGTTGAAGTCCACTCATCCTCAAGTCCACGAGGTTGAGAAACACTGATCCAGAGACTGCCCTTCATCCAATCTAAGTCTCTTCTTTTAGCTGTTGCTTTGGTTCTGCCTGCCCTGTTCCTCAGTTCAGAGACAGCTAAGCTCCTCTGGAGGAAGCCGGTTGCTTGCAAGCCATAACACAGAATCTTAGCGTTGGCTCCAGTGGCTTTTCTCAGTAGCTTTGACGTCTCACCGCAAAGGCTCCCCAACACATTCCTGAGAGCCATCCTGACCAAGTGCCTCAGCAGAAGGCAGAGTCCAATTGCACAAATCTCTTTGGGCTCAATATTTTCAGCGATGTGCTCACCGCTAGGCCTAACTGTTGTGATAAATGGCCGGCCCTTTCAGAGACTTCGTTGACTGAGAGAACATCTGAGCTGCCACATTAAAGCCTTGTTGTTATGGTTAGGCCAGGTAGCAGCTCTCCTTGTGGACGGCCGGCATTTGTGATATAAAAATGACTGTAGCAGAGTCCAAAAGCTGCACAAAACTGGACATTGGATTGGCATCTATAAAATTGGTTGAAGTTAGACTGCACGAAGTATGCAAAATAGTTCTTTCAAGCAGGAGAGTGTGCAGTCTCAATGGGACTTGTTTGCATTCATGTATCTCCCCGCGTTTAGCCTTAAGAGCAGGAGAATTGCTTTGGGGCAAACAGTTCAAATGTGGCTGTCAGAGAGAGGGCGCTGGCGGGTAGGCATTCTCTACAGGTGAGAAATGGGGGGGGGGTAAGGGAAGTACCCCTGCTGGAGTGAGGCTGGGCTGGGCTTTGAACCACCTGGAACCTAGTCTGAAGATGGAGTCTTTGGGCCATGGTCAAATTGCCTTCTGACCTCCCTGGGCTTTTGACAGCATGGCTGACCTCTGCAGGGGTGTCAGACCAGTTAAGGTAGTCCATCCCTGGTACCAAATGGGCCCACTGGGCTTTCAGAGACCCTTTGGGGAATTTCTCAGCAATTTGGTGGCAGATGCCATGCCTCTTAATGGTGTCTAGGACATGGAGAGGGCAGAAGCAGTGGACAAGATGTCCTCACAGTGCCCTCCTCCTCCATGGCAGATCCCAGTAAGCCCCTTAGTTAACTGAGGAGCTGCAGAAGATGGAGACCCATAGAGAAGTGGTAGACAAGAAGTGAACCGGACTGATGTTCTATGATCAGAGTTGCATTGCTGTATCTGGGAAGACAGTGTGGCATTAAGACCAGCTAATGTCCTCATTTCTCCCTTCATGCCGCCTTTCTAGACTGGTGGCTTTGGTAAAGTCTACCTGTCCCCTTTTGGACAGAGAGGGCAGTGAAGGACTTCTTGAGGGCACATTTCTGAACTTTCAGAGAGAGAAAATTCCTTGTGTTCATTCCAGGTTAGACTGCACTTGGCCAGAATACAGTGAGAACACCATGAGATATCTTACAAGATTGCCTTGCGTTTATGATGGACATATCGATGTTTGTGACATGAGCTCCGCTTCCTGTAAGCTTGGTTTGTTTGGGAGACACATTTGTGCAGCTTGGAAGATGCATGACTGGATTTGTGATGGTGCTTAATGTTTCTTTGAGGGAGGGACTGGTGCTCTTGATCCAGCCACCTTGGGAAACTATCAGCCAATCCAACCTTCCCTTCTTCAGCTTTGGAGAAAGTGATGATGTTCCAACTGCCGAGGATCTTTCTATATATAGATAAACATGATTTTCTGGAGCCTTCCAGACAGTTCAGGCCTAGGCGTGGGATGGAGATGACATTGATTGAGTGGTGGATGATTTTTATCAGGACTGGATAAAGGGAATGCACTTCTGGTATTATCAGGCTTCTCAATAGCCTGGTGGTGTCCTTCTGGACTACCTAGATGGATAAGACTTTGGCAGTTCCATTTGTTGCAGTGGTTTCACTTATAAGTGAGTGGTTCTGGTCAGCATGCATGGAGGAAGAGTGGTTATACTCAGGCCACCCCAGTTAAGATTTCTATAGGGCTTGAACCTAGTTCCATGAAGCTGCTGAGTGGAGGATTTGTATGCTGATAATTCTCAATTGTACATGGTTACCACAGGCTGGACCAGGATGCTGGAATAGAATGGAACTGGAAGGGACCTTGGAGGTCTTCTAGTCAACCCCCCTGCTCAAGCAGGAGACCCTATACCAGTGATGGCAAACCTTTTAGAGACCAAGTGCCCCAAAACTGGCCCCGCCCCCACTCCACCCCCTGCCCCACCCCCACTCCACTCCCACCCCGCCTGCCCGCAGGGCCACTTACCGCCTCCAGGGCCCGCCGCAGATTGCCCAGGCAGCCCAGCAGCGCCATGGCAGCCACGCCCTCTGCCCGCGCCCCGCAGCATCAACTGTGCGCAATGGGGTGTGAGGGCAGAGTCTTGTCTACGCTGCCTGGCTGCCATGTCCTTGGCTGCACTGCTCCGCATGGGCCACGCTCGGGGGCGACTCTCCTCCAGGGGGGCTGCTGGTGAGAAGGGGGTCACGGGGGGAGGCAAGGCTGGGGCAACGGCATGTGTGCCCACAGAGAGGGCTCCGAGTGCCGCCTCTGGCACCTGTGCCACAGGTTCACCACCACTGCACTATACCATTTCAGACATGTGGTTGTCTAGTCTCTTCTTAAAAGCCTCCAGTGATGGAGCACCCACACATTCTCTTCCAATGATTAATTGTTCTCACTGTCAGGAAGTTTCTCCTTAATTCCAGGTTGCTTTTCTCCTTGATTAGTTTCCATCCATTGTTTCTTGTCTTGCTTTCTGGTGCTATAAAGTTTTTCTTGATGCCCAAAGAGTCAAACATACTCAAATGTCCAGGGTCAAGAATTGTTCCTGGTTGACCTGGTCTCAATTTGATTCCAATGTCACTGAAGCGGGTTTCATTCCCACTAAAGGAGCAGGTCTACAATTCGAGAAAGCTCCTGAACTTGCCGTTCCTGCTCTACCTTTGAAGACAAATCAGAATCTGCTACAGTAAAGCGGCAGGCCATCTGAGGCTAGCAGATTCAGCAATCTTTCGCCTTTGCCCCAATTCCCTCATTGGTTAATGGCTTGCTTCCTGGTCCAACTCAAAATGGCGACCACCTTTAAAACCTTATATGGGTTGGTGGCTGACTAGCTGCAGAGCTGCTTTCCACCCAGATAGGGCCCAGCACATTCAATCTTTGGGAGGGGGGTATGCTGGGGATCTTTACCCTGCAAGAGGTGGAGGTGGGCTTGACTGTGTCTTCTCAGGCAGCCCGTTCTCTTGGGGACCCTTTGCCTCCTGAGATCAGGAGCCTCCAATGTTCACAGAGGCCTTGCAAACTCTTTTCTGCAGGGTCTTGATGCAAGGGCTGCTTTGGGTTAGTTGCTCTAAAATAATGGGATTACTTTTTTAGTGGTTTGTTGCTTTCTGACTGTACACCACCGCTGGTCCTTTGTGGAAGTGGGCTGTCTATAAATAAATAAGCCAGCAAGCTGTTTTCTTCTGTGGGCTGGCTTGTCTGTCTGGACTTTTGACATAAAACAAAGCTAAACTATGGCATTCTGATTCCCTGGGGAGATAAGCAAAGCGCCGTCTTTTCCCTGTTGCTTTCTACCAATTCCACACAATATTGCTATGTCACACAGGTGTTTCTTTGATGACCCATAGGATCTATGGCTGCTCTCCCCCCCCCCAGCCCAAGGGCTTTTGATAGTCCCTCTGTCAGAACCCATTTCTTTAAAGTGTGGGGGGGTAGTTCTGTTTCCTTTTGGTTTCTTCTTCTGGGTTCTGTCATTTCTCCTGGGGGGAGGGGGGAGGCTCTGGGGCATAGCCGCTACAATGTATCCTCTCCATTTTTTCTATCTGCTTGCTCTTTGAACTGTTCTCCCTTGATGTCAACCTGGGGTGAGAAAGGAATGTGCCTCCGGACATCTGGCTTATCTCTTGCTGCGTAAGAGAAAGGTGGGAATGGACTCCGTTATCAGCTCTGTTCCCACAGTGGTCCTAACCCCTGGGGATTGGCTCGTTTGAACTGTCCGGATGAACTGTTGGGGTGGGGTTTGCTTGATGCTCCTTTAACCTATTGATCTGAGCGGGAAACCCTCAGATCCTGCCTTCTATGCCTGCTGTCAGCTTCTCCTAATAAAAGTTCCTTTTGGGATGGAAATGTTCCAGGAGTCCTGCTTTCTTGGGATGAGGTTTTGAAGCGGGTCCTTACACTCTCATTTCTGTTGCAGTTCTCATGCTCCATTACTAGATTGGGTGAGCTGGTTACTAGATCCCACAGTCCTTTTCAGCCGACTTTCCCTAAGCATAATTCATTGGAAGATGGATTCGTAACAAGTAGCAATTTGCCATGATCACTAAAGTAGTAAATTTTGAACCTTTATGGTTATTTATGTGGCTGCCCCATAAATAAATGTTCTCCAGCTCAGACAAATACAAACTCAAAATAGAGCAGAAAGCAGAGTAAGCTAAAGACAGAGGTAAGATCATAAGCCTGTAGGATTCAAATATCTCCATGAATCCACCCTGGTGGGGGCATCCAAGAAGGCCGTGTCAACCTTGAGTTTATCCAGTGGATCACAACGGGGCAGCATCTGGCCAGCTTCATCTTGCAAAGCTAAACAGGGACAAACCTGGTTAATTCTGGGATGAGAGACCATTAGAAAATGTGGGAAACTGAAAAACATCCTGTAAGATGGCAAATACAAACCCATAACCGCATAACCCCTCAGGATTTAACTTGAGGAAGACTTTGCCTTCAGGGAAATATAATTTTACATTCTTGGGTCCAATTTTATGTTCTGACATAATCCTTTAAACTTTGAAAAAAGGTTGGAAGGCTACTAAAGAAAACCCCTTTTGTGTAGGCCTTGCCTCTTTCTGCCCCTGTGGTTCCTTGCTGATTTTCAAGTAGTCTGGCTGAGGAAGTCCATGCAGCCAGTAGTCTGGCTGAGGAAGTCTCCCCCCCCCACCCCGCCAGCCTGGGGAAAGCCACTCTCATGCGTCTCTTGGTTCTTCGGATCTTCAGCCCTTAGTTCTCTGCTTTACTGTTGGACTTGAGGTTGTAAACTCTTAGAAAAGGTATTGGAGTCACCTCCCACCCATATGGAAAGGTGAGGATTGGTTGCTTCCTGAGTGTAGGAGTTGACCAGGCAGAGCCCGAGGGAGGAGTCAAGTGGGTCATCAGTCTGGAGTCCCTTCATACCCACAAGAGATCTCAGTCCAGCCCATCTTGAATTCCGTTGATTCTTATCTACCGCCAAATTGCTTTGACTGTTAGTAGTTCAGATTCTTGTAGAGAGCATTAGCATACAATAAACCTATGTTGACTTGCACTGCCTGGACTCCTGATTTCCTGCTCTTGACCCTCAGCTCTTTTCAAGGTGTTGGCAGCTTCCCAGCCTGAAAACTCTGCGGTCTTCTTCAGACTGGAAAACCTGCTCTTGGTTATGGTTCTTATCCCTGCTTTTAGAGGACACCTAGATACATGTTTTCAGTTTGCCTCGAGTTTGTAGTACTATATTTGTTTTTAATTCATCTTTTTTGCTCGATTAATATAGGCTTTCTTCTTTTAACTGCCATTTTTCTTCAGTGTAAAAGTGGGATATTCATCCAGCTAACTGAAGCTTTAAGGAAACCAGTTTTTGCAGGGTTGCTGGCTTGCTTATTGCACTACAGGGTCCTCACTTAACGATGTTAATTAGGACTGGAATTTCCATCACCAAGTGATGCAGTCATAAAGCGTGACATTATGTGACTGCATTGCTTAGCAACAGCAGTTTCAGCAATTCTGGTTGCCATTGTTAAGCAAATCACTGTTAAGGAAAGATGTCACACAGTCAACATTTGCGACCTCCTGCTGGCTTCCCCATTGACTCTGCTTGTGAGAAGCTGGCAAAGAAGGTGGCAAATGGCAATCGAGTGACTGCAGGACGGGCACTGTGAGCGACGTAAGCAGGAGGTCTGGTTGTAACTGCCTCTCGTTCAGCACCATAAATCAAAACAGCTGCTAAATGAGTGGTCACCTCTATTCCGTTTTTTCCAGGATGGGATTTAACTGTTGTGCAACCTCAAGGATAATAGTGATTTGTATGCTGCCCAAGTCAAGGACTCTGCATGGCTCACAATAAACCAAGAAATTGGAATAAAAGGGATAAAAGATAAAGATTAAGCGTCAGTTCTTCAACGGCTCTTCTGAAGCCCAGCAGAGTGGAGGTCATCTGGATCTTGGGGGGGGGGACCTCCTTCCAGGGGGCAGGTGCCATTACAGAGAAGGTGTGCTTCCGGGGTCCTGAGAGAGGCCGTGGTTTAATCAAAGGAACAGGAATGCTCCAGCCCTGCAGGATTACATCAGCTGGGCAGATGTTATGGGAGACAAATGGTCCTTCGGGTAACCAGCCCTATGCCATGCTGGCCTTTGGGGTACAGATAGTCCTTGACTGTGGTTAAGTCAGTTTTGCCCCATGTTATGACCTTTCTTGCCACAGTTGTTAAGTGAATCACTGCAGTCGTTAAGTTAGCTGTTGAGCTGAATCTGGTTTCCTCAGTGACTTTGCTTGTCAGAAGGTCGCAAAAGGGGAATCACGTAACCTTGGGACACTGCAACCATCATAAATACGAGTCAGCTGCCAAGCGTCTGAGTTTTGATCACATGATTGTGGGGATGCTGCAACGGTCAAAAGTGTGAGGACCAGTCATAGGTTACTTTTTTCACTGCCGTTGTAACTTCGGTCACTAAACAAATGTTTGTAAAGTTGAAGAGGACCTGTAAATGGTTCTTTACCTCACCTTGGATGTGAGAGAGGATACTTCCGGTTCGCATTGTTACGATTTGGTGGCAAAAACACAATTTTCCACCTTTTAGTCTCCCCCAAGGCGCAAAATACAGACAGTCCTTGGCTTACAACCATTCATTTAGTGACTGTTCCAAGTAACAATAGCACTGAAAAAAGTGACTTACAACTGATCCTTCCACTTGCAACCGTTGCACCATCCCCAAAGTCTCATGACCGAAATTCAGGCCCTCGGCAACCGCACATATTTATGGATTGCGGTCCTGTGATCACCATTTGTGACCTTCCTAGCCAACTTCCGACAAGCAAAGTCAGGGGGGGAGCCAGGTTTGCATCCTGCCATCGAAGGCTGGCGCAGGGAGGAGGGGAGCACAGGGGAGGGGACAAATGGGCAATCAAACTGCATGTGCACGTGATGGGAAATGGGGAGGGGGGGAAGAGAGCTTGATGAAGAGTAGCACCCAAGGCCAGGCACCCCGAGAAAGAGTGTGGATTACCCCAAAACACCTCAGCCTCCTCAAAACACTTGAGGGAATCTTCATTGGCTGAAGACGGACCGGTTGAGGAGGGGAGGGAGGGCTGTGGGGCAAACCTTTCTGTATCCTTCGAGCGAGCGTGGGAAATTCAGTTCCAGCCTGACTTTACTGCAGCCAGCAAAAGAAGCTATCACTTCACCCAAAGGGAGCCGAGGGTCTCTGTCCTAAGAGATCGGACTGGGGCAGGTCGGATGACACGGGTCACTTAACAACTGTGGCAAAAAGGTCATAAGGCCGGGAATGATTCACTTAACAGCCACCTTGTTTAGCAACAGAAATCCTGGTTCCAGTTGAGGAGTACCTGTACTTCTCCCCATGACTCCTGATCAGCCTCACACGAGGCAGGAGCCCAACCAGCAAGAAAGCCTCTGGCGACTTTCAGTGAACAAATGAGGCTGATTTGAAGTGGAGCCTTGGGGGAGGGTCCTCCTTGCACCAAAGCTTACTTCCACCGCAGACCTTCTCATCTTCCAGATGCTAGAAGACATACCGTGGTGTTTGGTTTTTTTTAAACCCTCTGTCTTAAAAAACCATTAGGTCTTAGGAGAGGTGCAGCATCTGGAAGGGGCTTTCTGAGCAGCAGACCCTCCTGGCTGAGGCTTGGCCACTGGGGAGTGGGGAGGATTCTCGTTATGGATGGGGCTGCCCACTGTTAGACTTGGCTGGGAAGCCACCAGTTGCTGCCTGGAAACTAACTCACCCCCTAACTGGAATGCAACTAGCTTCCCAGCCACATGGGTGAAACAGGGCTGGTTGTACCAATGTACTCATCCTCCATCTCCGGCGTGGGGGAGGAGGAACAAAGCATTGTGGCTATAGGCATGTGAAAGAAAACTTGGTTGCCCCTTGTGGGTTGCAATGGCTGGCTCATTTTGGATTCAGGTACGAGAAAGGCAAGTTGCTGGTTGCTGCCTTTCAGGTTTTATGCTGCATGCAAGGAAGGGATCAGCCCCCTTCCAAGTCGCAGTGATTCTGGGACTAAGCTCTCTTACTATTAAATGAGTCAGTTGTTTGCTTATGAGAAGAGAAATTACGTAGTTGACTATTGAATGCCTCCAATCATAACCCTGGGCTGCAAAGCATGTAGTAATCTCGGTGAGAAACAGTCTCAAGCCAACCCAGAGTCCCACCCCATTGGCTGGTTTTCCATTGGCTGGTCAGCTTCTCCTGGCCATGGCCTCAATCAGGACTTTTACCCAGCCATCTCTAAGGTGTCTTTTTGCTGGATAATATCAGGGAGGAGGAGGAGGAGGAGGAGGAGGAGGAGGAGGAGGAGGAGGAGGAGGCACAATCCAAATTAAGAACCCTTCTCCCTATGTCATTCAATGTTCCTGGTCTTCATAGAACCAGAGCTGGAAGGAAGTATTTAGGGAGAAATTCAAATTAAAGCCTCTCTGACAGATGGCTGTCTGGTCTCCACTTGCATGTGTCTAACGCTCCCCACTTTTCTGGGCCGTTGGTTCCACGAGTGAGCTGCTCTTACTGTTGGCATGTCTTTGTAAAATTCAGCTGAAATCTTTCTCCTTCGCCATAATAACATTATTCCATCTCCTGCATGCAAGGGAGTTGAAGTCCACAAGTCTTAAAGTTGCCAAGGTTTGAGACCTTTGCATTAAGGGGTTTAGCTCAAACCGTGTTTCTGTCATCTTTCCCAATCATTGCTTAGCACAATTTTGGGCGACCTTGAACCTGAAAGGTTAATGAGTGCTTACATAATGGCTATCTGGCTTGGGGACCACTAATCCCTGCCTGGCCCACCTCAAGCCTTGTGTATCTTTGCTAAATGAGGTACCCAAAGTTGGACACAATACCGGAAAAGGGGATTTTGACCCCTGAATAATGTGATAGAACTATTACTTCTCAGGGTTTGATTTGGAATCTATCCATTTGTTGATATGACCTAAAATCACACTTGCTTTTTTAGCAGCCATTTCACACTGCTGATTCACACTCAGTTTGTAATCAACTCCAGTTCCAAGATTGCACATACTTTTACCCAAATCCCCCATCTGAAACCTCTGCATTTTATTCATGAAGATCTTTGCCTTTATTTCTATCAAATTTAATCTTATTATCTTTCAACCCACTTGTCTACCCTACTAAAATTATCTTCAGTCTTGTTTTTGTTTTCTGTCACATCCAGTTTTGTATCTTCTGCAGATACATACACATGCATATATATTAAAAGGGAAAAGAAATATTTTCAAATTTTCATTTATCAGTTTTAAGTAACTGAATATGCTATATCAGTGATGGCGAACCTTTTAGAGACCGAGTGCCCAAACTGCAACCTAAAACCCACTTATGTATTGTCGGGTGCCGGGTGGGCATGGCCCATTGGGTGGGTGTGGCCCATTGGATGGGCATGGCCCATTGGGTGGGCATGGCCCATTGGGTGGGCGTGGCTGCGGTGGTAACGGCAGACTGGGTGGGACTAAAAAGTTCAATCAATCAATTCCAACTTTGCGAGATTTTTTTTTCCCCGCAAGAAGTTGAAATTGATTGATTGAACCTTTTTTTTTGCACACGGCAGCGGAGGCCTAAAGCGAAAAGGTTTTATAAAACCCAGCTGAAGGCCTAGGACTGGGGCGACGGCATGCGTGCCCACAGAGAGGGATCTGCGTGCCACCTGTGGCACGCGTGCCATAGGTTCGCCACCACGGTGCTATATCATTGTAAAAGCTATATAGATTGTTAAAATCCAAGTACCCCACCAACATCAATAGCAATACTATAAATCATAAAATGAGACTAAGAATAACAATGATGTCTATGTGAGCAACTGAAGACTTTAAAAAAGCCCCAAATTTATGATGTTGTACAAGCCTGTATATAGAGTTAAAACCCAAAATGGTTTCCAAATTGAATTATTTTCTATGACAGATTTACTGTATTTTCAAATACATTCCTCAAATGTAGCCTGTCTGCTACAGAAAGAACAGGGTATGCTTTCCACTAAGAAGTGAGGGCTTTTCTTGTAGCACTTAACTATATATGCAGCAAAATCCACATACTTTGTGGGAATAGTAATATACAGTATAAAGGAGAAATAGGAAGTTAGAAAGGAAATTAAGCTTTTCAACTTAGAACATAGAATAATGGAAGGGACCTTGGAGGTCTTCTAGTCCAACCCCCTGCTCAAGCAAGAGACCCTATATCATTTGAGACAAGAGGCTGTCCAGTCTCTTCTTAAAAACCTCCAGTGATGAAGCACCCGCAACTTCTGGAGGCAAGCTATTCCACTGGCTGATTGTTCTCCCTGTCAGAAAATTTCTAGGTTGCTTCTCTCCTTGATTAGTTTCCATTCATTGTTTCTTTCACTTGTTTCACTCTATTATAAAGTAAATTATTTTCAAGAATCACTAAGTTTTACAACATTGGAAAAATGGTCTAACAATTTTTATATTTCCAACAACGTTTATTAAAATGAACTGCCCAACTTAATCATACTTGGTGTGAATTTAATAATCTTTCTATTACTGCACCTCAATTATTACGTCTAATTATCTAAAATGTATATTAATCTAATATACATATAACAGGAATTATTTACAACGTACATTGTAAAGAATGCAACGGCCATTGCATAGGACAAACAGACAGAAAACTAGCAGAATGCATCCCTGAACACCAACTAGCAGTAAGAAGACATGATGGAAACTCTTTAATTTCACGATGTATGGGCAGACTTAACCATAGTTTTGACAGGGAAACCGTGACCATGCGAGACTAAGCCAAGTCCAAAAATGTGAGGGAATTTCTAGAGGCCTGGCACCCTGACAAACCAGCCATCAACAGACACATAGGCATAAACAACATCTACACACCGTGGAAAAGAGACAATCAACAAGCCACAAAAGGGGACAAAAAGATCAAAACACTTCCCCACCAGCAATCAACACCCAGATGAGCATAGATTAACATCAAGATTAATATCAGACAACAATTGAAAAGTAAACAATACCCCAATCAAGGAGCTCCCAAACAAGCTAACAGTAAACAGCCCAAAACCCCCCAAGATCACAGACAGGGCAAGCCGTTAGAATATAAACTGATAGCAAACCCCTTCATTGCTTGGGTAATGAAATGTTTGCAAGAAAACAACCAAGCTCAGAGAGCACCCTCAATTCTCCATCCATTTGATCACAGTCTTCTTTAGTTTCCAAGTCGTACTTCATCAACAATTTATAAACAAGGTCCGAGAAATGCTTCAGGGTTTGTGCTATGAGTTTTTCAAATTCCACCCAGTCTCTAAGTGCTTCTGCCTGGTTTTGCTGTTCTTTTAAAGTTACCCTGGTTATTCGATAATATTTCAACCAGCTGGACGGTTCTGACCATTTCAAAGAGAGATTCTCAAAAGATTTTATCATTAATTAATGATATTAATGAACAAATCCTGCAGTCTGTGTGGTTTGTTGTCTCTCCAAAGAACACATTCCTTTGTCCTTTCATGATAATAAACGCTCAACAATGAGGCGAGATGTGATAAATTTGGACTGATTATCATCTGTGCGTTGGACAAGTATCCCCTCCTCATATCTTCCAAATAATGATAAAGTTGAAGTACAATGCCAGCGCTGAATCTTGTGGTATCAAATAGCATTTGATGAGGAGCCCTTGACGAACATTTCCCGTATAGTCATCTGTGGATCTTCCTTTTATTTATTTATCTGCTTATTATATCCCATCTTTTTTTCAGAAGCCCACAAACACAGTGTCCCCTTCCTATTTTTCACCACAACAAACCTGTGATGCATATTAGTTAGGGTAAAAGGTACTAGTTGATCTCCCAATTCCAACCGAAGACAATCTGTGTAGCTTACAGTTGAACTCTGGAGTCCTTGATGCTCTCAGTGCTTGGTTGTTTTCCTGTAGAAGTTTCATTGTCTGACTAGGACAGGTGATATCAACAGTGTGAGGGAATGTGTGGTTTGCTCCCTGTTTATATGCAGTAGCTTGCTCTGCCAGTGTTTCAATATATTAAAAAAAAACCTGATTAGTGTATAATACTTAATCAAGGAACTACTATTTGAGCCATGGTGGCACAGTGGTTATAATCCTGACCGGTTCACGGTTGACTCAGCCTTCCATCTTTCTGAGGTTGGTAAAATGAGGATCCAGATTGTTGGAGGCAACAGGCTGACTCTGTAAACAGCTTAGAGAGGGCTATCAAGCAATGTAAAGTGGTATATAAGTCTATACCAGTGGTGGCGAACCTATGGCACGGGTGCCAGAGGCGGCACTCGGAGCCCTCTCTGTGGGCACGCGCGCCGTCGCCCCAGTCCTAGGCCTTCAGCTGGGTTTTATAAAACCTTTTCGCTTTAGGCCTCTGCCGCAGTGTGCAAAAAAAAGAGGTTCAATCAGTCAATCAATCAATTTCAACTTCTCGCAGGAAAAAAAAAGATCTCGCAAAGTTGGAATTGATTGATTGAACTTTTTAGTCCCACCCTGTCTGCCGTTACCACCGCAGCCACGCCCACCCAACTGGCCACACCCAGCCAATGGGCCACACCCACCCGGCACTCGACGATGCATAAGTGGGTTTTGGGTTGCAGTTTGGGCACTCAGTCTCTAAAAGGTTCGCCATCACTGGTCTAAATGCTATTGCTATTGCAGGAGAAGGAGAAGAAAACCACACCCCGTCAACACTGCCAGGGCAATCTACTAGAAATAAACAGGGAACAAACCCCACACTCACTAGCATTGATAATGTTATCTAATTGGGTAATGAAAGTCTACAAGCAAGCAGCCCAGCTCAGACAGCACCAAGGGACCCACATTATTCTGATTCTTCACCATCTACAGTGACCATTGGTCTGTTTCGAGATCCAATTTGAAGCTTTGGTTTTGACTTTTAAAGCCCTAAATGGTCTGGGTCTTCAGGTTGTCCAAAGGAGCATCTTCTGTATGTACCTACCCAGACCTTAAGATTGTCTGGTGAGACTGCCCTCCACATTCCTTCCCCCCCAAAGGAGTGAGCTGGGGGAAAGCTCTGTCTGTGGGGGCACCCCTTTTATGCAATTCCCATCTCCAGAGAGGCTCAGCTGCTACCCAATTAACATCAAAGAGCTTTTTATTTTCCCAGACTTTTTAACTGGCTCTTAGCTCTGTTTTAATTTATATTGTTTTAATTTTTAGACCAAGGTAGCTATCAGATTTTTAAAAATGAAATAAGATTAATTTTACAAGACTTTTGCTTGACAAATCCATGCTGATTTCAAAAAAAGAGCTGCATTGGTTTTAAGGTGGTTACTGTATCAATTAGTTGAGTGGTGGCCCAGTGGTGAAGACCCTCACCTCCCACTTGGAAGATTGAGAGTTCAGTGTTAGGTAGCGGCAGATGTTTCTCTCTCCTAGGGTGCAATGGAAAAATATCTGCTGTGAACTCTGCATGGCACCAGGAAGGGCATCCGGCCAGTAAATGCTCAGCTCCATTCAGCCGCCCCGACTCTACCCCAAATTAAGGAATTACAGGATTGTAAAAAAGGAGGGTTTTTTTTTTACTATCAGTTAGTTGTTTGCTGGAGAATCTTCCCAGATATTACTGCCATTGTATTGTAACCCTATTTGGCAGAATCTTTCTTTTCTTTCCTGTTAGGAATAGTGTTTGCCCTCCTCCAGTTATTCATGCTTCTTCATCCATTCTGCAAGAGGTAGAGGCAGGGCATTCAGCCAGGCCACTATCTTGTTCCTCCAGTCTCCTGGGATGCAATTCATTGGCCCCTGGAAAGTTGAAATTCTGCCTTTCCCCTCTCCCCTGCGAAAGGAGAATGTTGTCAGCAAGTTAGTTTAGAATTTCCTGGAGGAGCACGCTTGGCAGAGCTTGTCTCCTGACAGATGTTGGGGTAATTAAAGTCCCCCATCACTACTATTTCATGCCTCTCTGAAAGATCTACAATTTGCTTTTGGAAGGCATTATTTACATCTTCTCAGTTGGGTGATCAGTAGTTGGCACCGGTGTTGGCCTAGCTTTTATTTCTTCCTCCATTTATTTAACCTGGATGGTGTCCAGGGCACTGCCAAGTTCATTCAGTTGTGTTTTTGAGCAGGGGTGGATATTTTTAACATGCAGCAACTTTCTTCTTTGTTTGGTGTTTCTATTATTTGTGTTTTTTATTTATTTATTCATCACATTTTCCACCCTGCCCATCTCACTTAAATGACTCTGGGCAGTTTACAATACAGCAAACATAATATAGAAACATAGATAAGAACCAAGTTAAAACAGAATTAAAAAAACATCCAGAACAGATCCCGAAGGATACCATGGTTGTCTATGGAGATTCTCAATCATCCAGGTCATGGTGTTTTCTCAGCTGGACTTTTTCTCCTTGAAGACGTTTCGCTTCTCATCCAAGAAGCTTGATGAACTGAGGAACTGAAGAAGCTTCTTAGATGAATACCTGGTTCAATAGTAGTAACTGTGAGACGGATCTCGGAGTCCTAGTGGACAATCACTTAAATATGAGCCAGCAGTGTGCTGCAGCTGCCAAAAAAGCCAACACAGTGCTAGGCTGCATTAACAGAGGGAGAGAAGTGTTAACACCACTTTATAATGCCTTGGTAAGACAACACTTGGAATACTGCATCCAGTTTTGGTCACCACAATATAAAAAAGATGTTGAGACTCTTGAAAGAGTGCAGAGAAGAGCAAGAAATATTATTAGGGGACTGGAGGCTAAAACATATAAAAAACAGTTGCTGAAATTGGGTATGTCTAATCTAATGAAAAGAAGGAGTGGGGGTGACACGATAGCAGTGTTCCAATATCTCAGGGGTTGCCACAAAGAAGAGGGAGTCAAACTATTCTCCAAAGCACCAGAGGGCAGGACAAGAAACAATGGTTGGAAACTGACCAAAGAGAGAAGCAACCTGGAATTTAGGAGAAAGTTCCTAACAGTGAGGACAATTAACGAGTGGAACAGCTTGCCACCAGAAGTTGTGGGTGCTCCATCACTGGAGGTTTTTAAGAAGAGACTGAACAGTCACTTGTCTGAGATGGTATAGGTTCTCCTGCTTGAGCAGGGGGCTGGACTAGAAGACCTCCAAGGTCCCTTCCAACTCTGTTATTCTGTTATTCCGTTATGAGAAGTGAAACGTCTTCAAGGAAAAACAAGAAAGTCCAGTTGCCTTCTGAAGAAGCACCTTTGGGACAACCATGTATGATGGTGTTGAAGGCCTCTGAGAGGTCAAGAAGATCCAGAATGGATGCGCTGCCCTCTCCCACTCCCGCCAGAGTCATCAAAAAGCCCGACCAATGCCATTTCTGTCCCATATTCCAAATTCCTCAGCATGGCCCTGAAAACGAACCTCATTGTCCCCTTTACCAAAATGGGAAGGGATGACACTAAACGGGGCTGTTGGGCAGCACTCTGAGGGCACAATAAGAGCAGAGAAAGTTTGACCTGAGGAGGACCTAATAGCAGATCTAACTTGTGAGGGATCAGATTCAACATTATTGTTGAACAACTTGCTTCCTTCAATTGCTATCAGGGAAGATGATTATCACCGCAGGTTTCCATGGCTTCTATTAAATTGTCTTGTTTTTCTGTAATAAATCCTAATAAGTCTTCTTCTGTCTTGGTAAGTCCTAAGCTTGTTGTGTTTCCTTCCCATGTATGTCAAGAAAATATCATCATCACCATTCTAGCCATTGTCCATCCACTGCAGGATGATGGCCTCTTCCACATGTTTCCCACCAATACGAGCTTGAGCTTTCTTTTGCCAATTGGGCCATATGTATCAAGAAAATATATGGAGGGTGAGGTTGGCAAGGAGCCTGTGATTACAGAAGGCCATTGTGTGTGAACTAGGTCCAGGTGCCTGAGCAATGGGCTGCTAGACTTTTGTTACAATGAACAGGCAAAAGAAAGAAACCCCTGATTTAAACCCCAGTTTGTCTCTCACACAGAGAGATGTTATATAGAAGCTGATCTGTGTCATTATAGGACTATTTCACATTTCCCAGAAATAACTTATCACTTCTTTTCATGAAAAGATGTGTGGATTTCAACTCCCAGAGTTCTCCAGCCAGCAAGAGAGTTGAAGTCCATACATCTTAAAGTTGCCAAGATAGAGAAAGATTGCTCTGGAGGCAGATTTATTGTATTGGTCTGAGTGTGACCTTGACAGAAGGAAGCTCATCAAATTTAGGAGCAATGTTCTTTCTTGACTTTCCACTGAATAGTCAATGCACCTCAGTTTTGTCGCTCTCTCATTTACTGCAGAAGCACACATGTTTCCGCTAAAATTCTTGGTTTCCATCTGCAATCTGGAGTCACCAATATAGTTAAGCCAGTGACTTAATTAACAATTCTCTGGGCTTAGACTCTAAAGTGAAGCAAATGGGTTGGATTGGTAGAAAGGGCTGAGCCGTAAAGAAACTAACTAAGCTTAATATTAATTGAGCTTAGTATAATGTAAGAATGCATCAAGCAGCTCTTAACCTCCTTCGGCCAGAAAGTTGGATGAGAAAGATTGAGATCAAGAGGGTGGTAGCTTCTCCTTTTGGTCCTCCTCCATATTCAGTCTCTACAAGTTTCAAATTGTTTCTTCATTCTTTGATACGTTATTTCTTTGAATCTGCGGAAAGTTGAATAACTCAAGGCAGTGTATATCACACTCCTGCCTCCTATTTTCTCCATAACAACAACCCTGTGAGGTGGGTTGGGCTGAGAGAGAGTAGCTGCCCCAACATTGTCCAGTGAGCTTCTGCGGCAGACAGTGGACAAGAACTGGAGTCTCCTAGTTTCTAGTCCAGCATCTTAAACATCTCATCAGGCTGGCTTACACAGAAATGTTTCCAATATTTATTGTGGATTTAATCACTGTGATCTTTAATTTTTTACATGTTGACAGTATGAGTGATGCAGGTGAATGAGATGAGGGATCCTTGGTGCTCTTTGAGCTGGGTTGTTTTCTTGCAGATGTTTCATTACCCAAACTAGTAACAGCATCAATGGGAGGAGGAGGAGGAGGAGGAGGAGGAGGAGGAGGACTGTGGGGTCCTTGGTGCTCTCTGAACTGGGTTGTTTTCTTGCAGATGTTTCACTACCCAAACTAGGTGAACTCATCAGTGCTAGAAGGAAGTGGGTGAGTGCTAGAACAGAGAGCAAGCCCCACTCCCTTCTAGCATTGATGAGGTTACCTACCTTAGGTAATGAAACGTCTGCAAGAAAACAACTCAGCTCAGAGAGCACCAAGGACCCCACAGACTTCCTCCTCCTCCTCCTCCTCCTCCTCCTCCTCCTCCTCCTCCTCCTCCTCCTCCTCCCCCTTCTCTCTGCAAACCCCACTCCCTCCTAGCACTGATGATGTTACCTAGTCAGAACATGAAACGTCTGCAAGAAAACAACCCAGCTCAGAGAGCACCAAGGACCCCTCATTTCAACCCTGAGCTACAAATATTCTCCTTTATTGGTGAATGAGAGGCTTGGTATGCAGCCAGTCCTCAACCTACAGCCACAATTGGGACCAAAATTTCTATTGCTAAGCAAGTTGGTTATTAAGTGAGTCATGCCTGATTTTATTACCCTTTTTGCCACGTTTGTTAAGTGAATCATTGCAGTCGTTAAGTGAATCTGGCTTCCCACGTTGACTTTGCTTGTCGGAAGCCATCTGGGAAGGTGGCAAATGGCGATCACGAGACTGCCCCGGGACAGGGCAACCGTCGTGAATGCCTGCCAAGTGCCCAAATTTTGATCACATAACCGTAGAGATTGTCGTAAGTGCAAGGATCCCTTGTAAGTCACTTTTTCCGGTGCTGTTGCAACTTCCAATGAATGTTGTAAGTCAGTGACGACCTGCACCCACATTGCCTAGGTTTAGAGTATTAATAGAGTTTAAAAGAAGTCCATGATACAACAGAGAGGTAGTTGAAGCTTCTCGCAGCTGCGTTTCATGTTCGTTGATTCTCAGGGAAATGGATTATAGATGCTTTAAATGATTACGGTCTCTCTATTACAGTGGTCCTTCTTATGGAAGATTACAACGTGGGAAGCAAAATTAGGCCAGGCTGAATGCTAGCTTTGTGGGTGCTGAAAGAGTTGGATGTGTTTAGATAACCCACCAGGCTACCAAAATAAAGCGCCTGGCAGAAGATTAGGGAGCCTAAATGGCCAGGGTGGACCTTTGCCCAGACTGCCATGGGCTGCACCCAGAGGCTAAAGGCCCAGAACGAAATATGGGGCCACGTCTCGGGGTCAAGAGCCTGTAACTGGAGATGCTGATAGACTCTGGCACCAAGGCAATCTGACTGTCTTTGGGGCACAGAAGGTGCAGGGCGAGACAAGTGTCCATCTTTGAGGGAGGTGAGTGGTCTAGAAATATGAAATGTAAGCAAAATAGGTAAATAAAAGATTAGTCAAAACTAGCCTTATTTCAGCCTCCACACTCACATAACGTGAGGGGCCCAGAGGTCAACAAGCAGACGGAGGGAGGACCATCCGGGCTTTTCCTGGATTAAACGGTACCTTAAAGAGAGCTTCTCTGTTCAACCCTTTGTAGAGAAGGCTTGGTCAGGGTGAGGGTTGGCCTTCAGATTTACTGGCGCTGTTGTGTCTATCAGCAAGGTCTCCTCCTCCTCTTTGGCTCCCTCTCTTCTCTGCACAGATACCCCCTCAGCAACTTTCCAGCATAGAAGCTCTGGGTCAGATCAGTGACCCAGGCCAGCCTGCAGTCACAACAATTTGGGTGGAGCATGGAGGCAGGCAGGGTCCCTGAGCTGCATTTTTCATGGATCTTCTTCTACTTCATGTTCTTGCTTGGCTGGGGAGAAGCCCTGCTTTGCATGCAGAAGGTTGCTGGCTGTCCATGGACTGCAAGTAGAGAGGAATCTGCCTGCCAGCCCAGAAAGCAGCTGCTGGTTCTCTTGTGGCAAAGCCCAAGGGAGCTACGGTGGCATACAATGAGGGCAGGGCTGGGCTTCAGGGATGGCAGCAAAGAACGGGGGGGGGGGGGGGGGAGGAAGGCCTTTGTGTTAGAGTGGGCCTGCAAAGAGAGTTGCCCTCTAACAGAATAACAACAGAATTACAGAATAACAGAGTTGGAAGGGATCTTGGAGGTCTTCCAGTCCAACCCCCTGCTCAAGCAGGAGAGCCTATACCATTTCAGCAAGTGGCTGTCCAGTCTCTTCTTGAAAGCCTCTAGCGATGGACCACCCACAACTTCTGGAGGCAAGGAGTTCCACTGGTTGATTGTTCTCACACTTAGGAAATTTCTCCATAGTTCTAGGTTGCTTCTCTCCTTGGTTAGTTTCCATCCATTATTTCTTGTCTTGCCTTCAGGTACTTTGGAAAATAGGTTGACCCCTTCTTCTTTCTGGCAGCCCCTCACATATTGGATGACTGTTATCATGTCTCCCCTGGTCCTTCTTTTCACTAGACTAGACAAACCCAAGTCCTGCAACTGTTCTTCATAGGTTTTAGCCTCCAGCCCCCTGATCATCTGCATGAAGGTCCTGGTCAGCAACCTTCAGAAGGACAGGACCTACTGCATTCAAATGGAGTGAAGAATTATACTTGTCCTTTCTGTGATCCTGCATCCATTCAGAAGGTCCACCTAATGGGTTTTAGATGGGGGTTCTTAATTATTCAAGTCATCTTTAAACACTACTAGAAACAGTTTGGGCTGCTGGTGTTTCTCCCACCCATCCCTAGTAGTTTTATTTTCAAAGCTGGATTGTTTGGAATGATACGGGGTCTTTGTCCAGAATGGCATAGGATCTCCAGCTTGAGGAGGGGGCTGGACAAGAAGACCTCCAAGGTCCCTTCCAACTCTGTTCTGTTCTGCATGGCCAGGTGAAAGAGTCACCTGATCCCAGGAGCATTCCTACTTAGCAGGACCTCGGTTCTCTTGCTCTGCTTACAGAGTTGTAATTCCTTCTCTCTTCCTGGTTTCTTGTCTTGAGAAGAAATGAGCAAATGGTGGGTTGAAGCAGCCCAAAGTCCAAAGGAGTCTGCTAACACCTTTCCAGCAACTCAATTTGCTAGAAGGCAGAAGCCTTGTGGGCCAGAAAAGATGCTTCCAGTCTCCTTTGCTCTTTGGCTGCCTCAGACGAGCATGGCTGCCCTCCTGTGATGGCCGAGGTAAGGTAAACAGAGCAAGCAACCTGTTGGCCGTCATCTTGGTTGAATCTCTCCTTTCCTCATTAAGTCTGGCAGGACGTAGCGTATGCATAGAGAGCACACAGACACACACAAACGTGCAGGTGATGCTGCTGGTGGGTTGACTCTCCTGGGCCAGTCCCCCACCTACCCCTTTCTGCCCCTCCCTTAGGGCACCTGGGGCAACTTCTGGACCTCCCAGAGGGGCAGCGGATCTTGCAAGGGGTTGCTCTGGCAACAGCCTCTCTCTTCCCCCCCCCCAGGACTCGAGGTGGGCTGGGTGCTTCTAAATCAGGTGCTCCCTCTTGTCAAAGCCAGAGGGAAAGTCTAATAGCAGGATTAATGGCGGGAGGAAGGAGAGGGCTCCTTTCTTCTCTCCCGGGATGATAATTTGCAAGTCTTGCCAAGTGTCGGAGACTGTCAGGTGGATCTGCTGCTTGCGAGGGAGAGTAATATGGAAGGAGATAATTTTGCAAAGTGACTAAAGTGGATCAGGTTCTTTCTCCCCCCTCCCCCCTTCCTCCCTCTGATGTAAGGGAAGGGCTGCCTGCCGTTTCAAAGGAGGTGAAATGGATTTAAATAGGGGAGATGAAGCAGCGGGAGCTGAGTGGGAGTTCCTTGAAGGCAGCCGGAGTGGAGAAAGCCTGGAAGGGGCTGGCAGCTGCACCGGGGAGGGGGTGAGGGTCCCCAGCTCCCAGGGTGATGCCTGCCCTTTAGCAGACCTTGGCTTATCCCTGCTGGACTCTGCCCAGGCAGGCGGATGCGAGGTTTAGATGTTGGGGATGCTGCTGGGCGGAAGAGGGGCTGGAGGGCCAGACGGGGGGATTCCCTCCACGCAGAGGCAGAGCCCCTCCCATTCTGGCCTAGCCCAGGTTGTGCCTGCGATCTTCGGTCTTCGCTGAAGAAGATGTCCTTCAGGGCGGGCCAGAGCCCCCGCCTCCCCTTTTGGGATGCAAGGTGTTGCAGCAGGGGGAGAATAAGGAAGGTCAAAGGAGAGAGGGAAGGCAAAGGCTTTTCAGATGATACAGAAGGGGCTCTCATCCTGGTCTGAATGCTTGTCTGGGCCTGCCTCTGGGTCATGGGTGAGCCCAGGGTGACTTGCAAGCACCAGCTGGGGGGCAGATGGTGCCTGGGCCTCTGGGTCTCTGTGGCACAAGGGTGGAGAAAGATCCTGGGGTTTGGTGCAGGAGGCCAGAGGGGCCTTTGTGAGGGGTCCATCGGTGGCTAGGCATGGCCAGCCCCCTTCCCAAATGGTTGCTTTTCGGGCCTCCTAGTTGGGGGGGGGAATTTGTCCCTCCCTTGAAGGAAGAAATAACTGGCCCTGCAGCAGAAGCATCGGAAACCTTGTGGGTTAAAATAGCCCTTGATAACAGTTAGAGGAACTTCCTTCGAAGAGGCGATAGTGACAAAGAGGCTTCTGAGTTTCCTCTTTCTAACTTTGTTAGAGAAATCCAGTGGAGCGGGGTGCGCTGGGAGGTGTGTGTGGGGCCTCTGAAGAGCAGCAGGGCGGATCTCCTACCAATTTAAGGGCTCCTCCTTTCCTGCTGATCGACTGGGGGGAGGCGTTCACTTCTCTTGTGGAGAGAAGTCAGGGAGAAGTGGGAAGCCTGTACTTGCAGAACATCTGCTAACATTAAAGGGTCAGCTGTGGGCTCCAGGGGTCATTTTCTGGCCCCATTTCCTTCTATGATGGCACTTCTGCTTCTGCCCCATCTGGAGTTGCCTGAAAACAAAACAACAACAAAATCCTCCCCAAGACCAGCAGGACAGCCGACCCCAATGAGTTCAAGAGTCCTCAGTTCCCTGGTTATAAGACCGGTGATGGGTGCAGTGGTTAGAATGCAATACTGCAGGTTAACTCTGCCCACAGTCAGGTGTTCGATCCTGACCGGCTCAAGGTTGACTCAGCCTTTCGTCCTTCCAGTGTCAGTAAAATGAGGACCCAGATTGTTGAGGGCAATAGGCTGACACTGTAAACTGCTTAGAGGGGGCTGGAAAGCACTCTGAAGAGGTATATAAGCCTAAGTGCTAAGTGCTATTTTCCAAAAGGCTGCATTTTCTGATTTAAAATGGTATAAAATGTTAGACCATCTTCTGGTCTGAAATAGTATAAGGTCTCCTGTTTGAGCAGGGAGTTGGACTAGGAGACCTCCAAAGTCTCTTCCGATTCTGATTTTTCACCAGGTTGCAATAAGCCATTAAAACAACAAAATAAGAATCAAACCCTAAACTCAACAATACAGCATAAGGACATTGACAAATGTGCTGAGGCCAATCAAGAATCCAGGGATGCCACCATCCGCCCTGCAGAAAATCTGACTTAGCCACTCTAGGAGAAGACACCGGAATTGGTGCCAGTCAGACTTCGTTGCAAGACCATTCCCAGGTGGCGGACACCTCAGACAAAGAGCATCTCTGGGTCCTCACGTCCCCACGGCTTGTACCTGGGGAGCCCTCCGCACCCCTAGCTAGGATGAGTGCAGTGGGTGAATCGGTTCTCCTTGGCGAAAGCGGCCCTGCCGTGGGGGCTGGAGGCCGATGCGGTGCTCCAGTGCGGGATCCATGGTGGTCAGGGCTCTCGCCCACACGGCAGCTATCTCTGCCTCTGCTGTTGGAAATAATAATTCTCCTCCCCCCACTTTGTAGAAGCAGCTGGCAGGCTGGCAGCATCAGTTACCTGGAGGAGGGGGGCGAGAAATGAATTGGGGTCTCTGGAGGACCAAAATCTTGTGGATTTTGCCTTCCCTGAAATGCAGACCCTGTGCAGAATCTGACTCCCCCCTCCCTATTTCTGTGCCCCCACCCCTTCTTGCTCTCCTCTGGTCAATCCCTGAAAGAATTTCTGAATCTGAAATACCATCCTCTCCCTTGCTGATGTGGTTTCCTCTTCAGGGATCTGGGGGTGGGGTGGGGGGCTGACCTCTGCATCCCGCTCCCCCCAGTTCTGGGCTGGGGGAGGCCTGGGCTGGCTGCGTTAGGTCCGCTGTCCCCCATTTGAGGACTCCACCCACTTTCCTTGCCAAAGGCTTAAAAGTGACAGTTCGTTGCCCAGCTCCTGTGTAATTTAAAATCTCCTGCAGGGGTAAATGGGCCCACAACTGAAGGTGCATTGAGCCTTGGCACTGCTTTGCAAAAGGCTGTTTGCAGGTGAGGAGTGTGGCATAAAGAAAACATGCCAGCCGGCCACCTTTTGTGGAGAAATTGCATAGATGCAAAATTCTGCAAAGGGCGGAAACTGCTGGAGCCATGGGGGGAGCAAATGCCAAGGTTGATTGTTTAAGGAACTGGTTGCCCTCCCACACACCTTAACCCGGGGCACCTGCTCTGTGGCTAATGAACACAGCCTTGGCAGCAGAGACCACGGAAGCGTACCTTGCCCATTGCAGCCCTATTGTCTTGTTCAAAGGCAACATGCTGAATGACTGAAAAGGGCGGAGGCACACCTTCCCTGACCTCTGCATTGAGTTGCCGGTTGCTACAAAAGTGTAAATAAAGACCCCCCTCTGCTGGTTCCCACTCCATTCTTTGTAGCATGAAAGGTGAGGGTGACTTAAGGATTAAATGTGCAAAAGTGGATAATTAACCCAGGAGAAACATGATGGCGTGGGGGAGAGGCCAGGTCAGAAGAGCAGAGGACAGCCAAAGTATAATTTTTAAAGAGTTAGGCATTTTTAAAGAGTTATGCACGAGGGAGAGACCAATTTATGGACCGCTTCAAAATAAGAACGGTTCCAGAAGCTCCTACGGCCCAAAGGCTCCAGTTCTTCAGTTGAGTAACTGTCTTGTTACGTTGGAGAGATGGGAGTTGCTTGCTCTGATCAAATGCTTTGGCTGTGTGCTTAAGAGGATCCAACATTACAGCAGTGTTTCCGAACCTTAGCAACTTTAAGAGGCACGGCTGGCTGTGGAACTCTTGGAGCTGAAGTCCACACATCTTAAAGTTGCTAAGCTTCAGAAACACTACATTTGAGTTTGGAGGTTTCATTACTAGCTGCCTGGAAATACAGCTGTCTATAGATTCTCCACCTTCCTGTGGAGGAGGAGTGATTCTTATACAACCAACCAGTTATCTGTAGCGCAAGTTCAAAGGGATCCGGCCCAGCCACCTGCCAGGCTGGATTTGGGGTGCCTTAAACGTGGCTTGTATTTGGAATAACTGGAAAAGCTTCTGCTAGTTGAGAAATTGGCAGCCCGGGTTTTAATTGGTCCAACCAGGCTTGTTCAAAGGACCCCAGAATTACAATGAAAAGGAGCTTAGATTTGGTGGCCTGTTGGTTCCTGGGCCAAATTCAGATGCTCTTCTATGATTCTGAACGGCCAGTGCTCCAGAATATCTGTAGTCTTTATGGTCCGGCTGTCCAATAGCCATTTCTGTGTGGGCTTTTGGGGAGTAGAGTTTAAATTCTTTTCTGGTACTTTAATGCACTCCTGATATCTGATGTAATGGCTGCCATTACAGGTTTTTAAAAACTTCAAGAGAAGTTTTTATTTGTTTTATTTATCATACTTAGAAACTGCCCATCTCCCTCATAGAGGGACTCTAGGCCATGTACAAATAAAATATTATAAACATAAAAAACATATTAAACATAAATTGAATATAACATTTAAAATAGAGGCAAGGATAATTAATCGTAAGAGCCAGTTTGCTGTAGTTGTTAAGGCACTAAGCTAGAAAGCGGGAGAGGGTAAGTCCCTGCCTTAGCCATGAAAGCCAGCTGGATGACCTTGGGCCAGTCCCCCCCCCCTCTCTGCCCAACCCACCTAGGGGTGGTGGTTGTGGGGAAAATAGAAGGAGGAAAGAGTATTATGTCAACACTGCAACGACCTGAACTGAAGCCATTTTCTCTTCGTTTTTGGTTGCCACATATTTAGAAAGAAGGAGGGAGGGGGTGTAGTTCTGTTAGCCAAAACAATTTCATGCGTGGGAACCAAGGTCATTACTGATAGCATTTGGGGGGGCTGGAGAGCTGGGAGGAGTGCCTGCCTTTTCTACTAATTAGTGAATGTGATTTATGACATCTAATTGGGGTGGGAATTGCAACTTGTAACTTTGTAACCGAGGGGAGGGGAATTTAGTCTTGGGTTCACCTTTGTATGTGCCGTTATTTTGTAGCCAAATAAAAATGTTCTTTGAGGAAGAATTCCTTGCCTTGAAGTTGTTTTAATTGGTCTCATCTACCGGAACCATGACATATTACTTATGTTTGTCACCTTGAGTTATTTGTAAATATAATAAAGGTAGGAAATAAATATAAAGGATATAAATATAAATGGAAACTAATCAAGGAGAGAGCAACCTAGAACTAAGGAAAAATTTCCTGACAGAACAATAAACCAGTGGAATGCTTGGTAGGTCTACCATCACTGGAGGCTTTTAAGAAGGCAGGCAGGGCAGGGGCAAGAAGGCTGGGGGTCCTCAGAGGTGGTGCCTGCTCTTGGCTGCAGCTGGGGAGGGGCTGCTGCCAATTCTCTGGACAGCAGAGATGGGCAAAGAGTGGGGAGAGGCAGCCAGCCTCTCCTGGGGGGCTGGACATGGCTGGGATGGTGAGATTTATAGTCCAGCAGGACTGCAGGGGACAAGGGGCTTCTTTCTTTCATTCTGAAATCAGAATAGATTACACATTTTTGAAATGAAACTCTTCTGTCTCCAAGATAGATGAGTAATCAACAAGTTTGCGCTGTTAGAAGAGGCCAAATGAATGAAAAATGGCTTGCCACATCCCCAAATCCTTCCTAGCCGTTTCATGGGGTCTTCTTGTTCTGATTCAGAAATACCCCAGAGGAGAGAAGCGTGTCAGAACCGGAAAGCAGCCCCTTGGACTGCAGCCATAGCCTGCCGTTCCTTGCTCAGAAATGGCAACAGTCCCCCCCTCCAGCTCCCCCTCTTCAGGCTGCAACAAAGCACCCCCAAGGCGCTGCAAAAGCAGCAGCCCTCTCAAAGCCCTGGGTGGGCCCACAATTCTCTCGAGGGGTGCCCTCTGTTCGGCCAGCTCTTGGGGGGGAGAGGGAGGGGGCATGCTTCTCTGGAGCTCTGGGACCCCCGGGTCTGGGTGTGTGAGCAGACCTGGCCGGTCTCCTGTGGCTTCTCCTCCAGGGGAGCAACAAGGAAAGCTGCCCTGTCCCTTCCTCACCCAGAAGCCATGAAAGCAAGGCCTGTAAAAAGGGAAGGGTGGTGGGATTCTTTGCAAGGCTCCATTGCAGAGTCTGGCTATGGAGGGAGAGAGAGAGAAGGGGGGGGCGGCAGGAGGAAAGAGGGGTGGTGGTTCCTTTCCATGAAGTGGGCTTCCCGAGTCCTTTGGGGACATCAGGTTGACCCATTGCCTGACCCTCTGCCAGACCCACCTCTGAGATGCTGCAGGAACTCTGGGGGGGGGGGGAAGGGCAAAGAAGGAGAGCCTTACTTGTTTCCCCCCCCCCCCGCTGCCGCCGCCTCTGGCAACTAGTCCAGAGTCTGGGAGCTGCTTGCAGGATCTGGCAGGAGGGCTGGAAAACAGCAGCACCAGCACAGCAGCTGGTTCCACAGCCCAGAAACAGGCACTGCTGCAACGTCCAGATTCCTTTTAAATAGGACATCAGATCAATATGGAGAATCGGAAGCTTTTCTTGGATTGCATGTCGTTTGCTGGTGGAAGCGACGTTTTTCAAGGGTGCGGAGGGGTCCTGGTCCTGCCCATCGACAGCAGCAAAATGGGGTTGAAGGAAGGAGAGGTGACCCCTTTGGCAGGCCTGGTGGGTGGGTGGGTGGGTGGCATCAGCTGTTCAGGTCTGTTCAGCCTGCAGAAAATAACATTTGGGGGAGTTTCCACAAGGAGGGCATCACCCTCACCAGTCCAACCAAAGCGTGCAGCATCCCATCTTTTTCTCCTGAAAGATTTTCTTTTTTGTGGAAACAAGAAATAAAGAAGACAGATGAGGCCCTGGGAAAATGGGAGGCGGGAAGGGGCCAGATGGACGGTGGTGACATTTGATGAATCAGGCTGGAGGATTACACAGTGAGGACTTTGTCTGGAGGCATCCCAGTTCTCTTCACCCTTCACTTGCCCGCTGAGCCTTGAAACCTCCTTGAACTTTTTTAAAAAAAGGTGGGGGGGCAAAGAATTTGCAAAATGCGGCGAGGTGCCCTGCTTCCCCAAGAAGGCCCCTCGTCCTTCTCTTGGCAGGCAGAGAAGGCTGGCTGAGGTCTCCCGCTCGGGAAGCAGCAACTAGGCAGGGAGAGGGCCAGGGGCAAGGTGGACCAGCTGCCCCAGCCTCATGCAAGGTAGCACGAGAACCTCAGGCAGGTCTGCGCCCAGGGTCCGGCCAAGAAGGGTGGGGTAAAGAACGGCTTCCACTGCCGGGTCTTCTCCAGACGACCAACTCTGCAGCTCCCTCCAGGCCTGCACAGAGCCCAGCTGAAGCGCCTGCTCCCCTCCGGCCTGCTGGGCTGCATCTATGGCCCTTTGGTGCCCTTTGACTTCGTACCAAAAGCTCCCTTTGGCTCCTGCACAGCCTCTGAGGGACGGGTCCTCCCTCTGGGCCTGGAGAAAATGGGCCAAATGACTTAGAAATGGAGATCTGCTGTACTGTTTTGATCTGAATGCGAATCCTGCCCCATCCTTGGGGCTACACTGATGTGTAAGAAGGAGCTAAGTGGCAGAGGCCACATTTCCCATCAGGATATTGGCAAAGGAGGGCCAGGAACTGAAGATCTCCCTTGGGGGGCACCAGGCAAGATGAAAGTGGCAAGGCTGTATGGAGGGGGGCTCTTTGGAAGGGGTCTTCCCTGCTCTTGAGGCCCCAATATCAGGATACCCGCCCCCCCTTTCATCCCTTTCCAGGTTAAGGTTTTTGGACTGCAGGGCTGGGCAAAGCTGCCCTCCGTGAAACTCCCTCCGACATTCCAGAGCTGAGTTTCTCATCCTTGGCCAATTGAAGAGGGTGGACTTCAACTCCCAGAATTCCCCAGCCTGCTGTGCTCCCCCTAGCACTTTCTCTAAAGATTATCTGTGTTGTCAACATTTGCTCTCCACTTTGTTGAACTGTGAAATTCTGTCTGGTCTGAGGGAGTGCTGATGCGTGGCAGCCTGCTTGTAGCTCACGCCCCCCCCCCTTAGGTGTGAGGTTCAACCTTTACCTGCAAAAGCACATCTTAGCCTTGGGACCACAATGCATTCTGCTGAGCTGTAGCCATGAGCACGTGGGTGCGGTGCGCATGTGGAGAAAAAAAGTGGCTATGTTCTAGTGTGGAAACTTCTAAGCAGGGGGTGGGGGTGGGTTGGAAAATTACTGGGGGTACTTTCCAGCTTAATTTATGCCCAGCATACTCCATCCAGATCAGAACAAGCACCCACGACACTCAGATCAAGTGAAAAATAATAAAGCCTGATGTTTATTTATGAAACATCTGCAAACAGCACAAGCAGTTAACTGGCAGAAAGGGATTAAAAGCAGGGAGAGAGGGAACAACAGAATTCACATTAGCAGCCAATCGATCAATCAGCCAGAACTTTCTAGTGCTGCTGGACACAAGCCCTGTGGATAGTCCCCAAGGGAGGGACCTTGGGTTCTACCCATTCAAGACACCATCTGGGGGAAGGGGATGAGGTATCCAATGGGAGGAGTGGAGATATGTCTATTGTTATTATATGCCTCTAAATATCATTTAAGCAACAGCCTTAAACCTACTCATTTGCCCCACTGGATGCAGTGGAGAGGTGAGTGCACATTAAACTTGATTAATAATAATCTTAGTTTGCAAAGCTATCTGTGCCGCATGAACTCAGCTCGTTTAAATTACCTGGGGGTGCCCCGTATTCGGTTAACCCAGAAAACGTGGGCAGGACCTTGCTAGAGTGAGACGGAGAGGGAAGGTCTCCTTGGCAGAAACCTCCCTTTGAAAGGCTTCCTGCCAGTTCCCATCTTTCCCACCTTATTTTGCCCTCCTGGTCCTTCTCCCTGCCAGCCTGCTGCTTTCTTGCCCCCCCCCCCATGGCATCTCCTGCAGTAAACACCATCAGCGGGCGAGTGTGCCCCAGGCGTTTCCAGGAGTGTAAATGCATTTGTCAGTGTGAACCACGTTGCCTTCTGCTAACTGGCCAACAACTGAATCTGTGGTGAGTTTATTTTGGATTTCGCCCTTCTTTTTTAGGCATGAATTCAGAGATTGTGGGCAGCGCTTGGCCTCTGCTCCAGGGTTAGCTGTGTCACTTGGCAAGGCCTTTGCTCTTGGCTGCCTGGTGGACTCCTGCTGAGCCCGGCAGGGACTGTGGCTGGGTTGGAATCCCCTGCCTCCCCGTTGATGCCATGCTGGCTGGCATTACTGGCTGCACTAGTCTCTTGGCCCACCGCCGTGGCTGGGTGGGCCAAAGGAAGCACCTGCTGGTCTTGTGGGCGGCTGCTTTTTCCCAAAGGCAAACTTGAGATGGTCTGTTGAAAACAGGAAGTGGTTCTGCAAAAAGCAGAAAGCAAAACACCAGCCTTGAAAGAGATGAAATAGATATCCAAATAACGCAGGTTCTCTGAAGCAGCGTCTCAGGGAAGGAGAAGGTCCCTCCCAGGGATAAAATTCTTTGCCATTTGGTGGAAACAACCACAGCTTTCCTGGACCCCCCAATGGGGCGTCCATAGGGCATGGTCAAAAAAGTCAAGATGGTGTCCATGACAGTGAGTGAAGCTCTGCCTGGTTTTTATCTGCAATAGTTAAAACTGCCATCTGTTTATATACTTAACAGCAGCAGACTACACCCCCGACTTCCAAACAATTTCTAATATTTTTGGGGGGTTCTTCCTGTAATTACCATGAGAGTTAAAACCACTTGAGGACATAACTAGACCTCAGGAACTCCCTCAGGAGAGGTGGTGATTTTGCCTTTAACCCCAAAGAGAAGCCAAGGTCTGTGGAGTTTAGATGCTAATTGGGGATCCAGAATTGGAGATGGATGATCTGATTCCTGCAGCAAAAAAAACTTTTCAATTTTGCCTGCTATTTTCCTTTTGAAAGAACACATTTTATTAAAGCAATCCTCTTATTTAACTAAACAGAACAAACAATGGAGAAAGAAAAACAAGGGAAGGAAAAGAATACATAGAGCAGTGGTGGGATTCAGCCAGTTCACACCAGTTAGGCAGAACCGGTAGCTACTTTTTTGTTGCCCAGACCCAGAACGGATTTCCGGAAGCGGCATCCACACATCATCACATATTTGAATCCCACCACTGACATAGAGGCTTCTCATCAGGATGTCCCCAACAGTGGACCAGGGGATCAGGCTGCTGAAAGCAGCCATGTCACATCCCAAAGTCCACATCCCTTTTGTCTTTTTGAGCAACACCCCAGACACACCTGCAATGGGCGGACATTTTTGTCATTCTGATGAAAGCTGCAAGATCCTCTGGAGGCCACCAGAGGATCTTTTGATCTGTGTATCTCAGGCAGTCAAAATGCATGAATGAATGAATGAACTGCATTTCATCCTAATGGTCCCCTTCATAGCCTCTGACCACAAAGAACTTGTTCATCTGTTGCAAGTCCATCCAGTCTTACATCCCAGGAGTACTGGAGCCTCTAGCAGGAGTTCCCAATCAGGGTGGAAGTTCATTCTCTGAGCTTGTGGGTTGGTTTCCGAATGTTTCGTTACCAGGCTAGGTAACATCTTCAGCAGAGTTTAAGGGATGTCAGTGTTGGTTTTCTTAGGTCTTGTGATGGAGAGGCCACGTCAGGTGAGGGTCACGTCAGGTGAGGGTCTTGTGATGGGTCCTGTGATGGGGAGGTCACATCAACTGAGGGTCATTGGGAGGTGAACTGCTGGTTGGGGGGACTTGTGTGGGATGGTTGGGGGTCGGTGCCATCTCTGCTTGGCTGTGTGGTTGATTTGGATCCTGAGGGGTTTGTAGGCTGGTGGTAAGTCAATGTGTCCGTTGATGGAGCTGCTTGTGGAGTGCCAGGCTTTGATGAACTCCCGAGCGTGGTGGGTGGCCGATGATTCTTGTGTTGCCCCAATGGAATTGGTGCTGTTCGGTGTCAGTGTGGGTAGGGATTAGGGATAGGAATTGTGGCTGCCAAATGGTGTTCATGGATTCTGGTTTTCAATTGATGTGATGTTTGTCCCACATAGAATTGGTTGCAATGGTTACAGTTGATTTTGTAAATTACAGTTTCTTTCATCCTTCTGTGTCTTGTCTTTGGTTTCGGATAATTCCTGGCAGAGTGTTCCCAATCTTGGTACATCTTGAAGATGTGTGGACCTCAATTCCCAGAATTGAGGCTGGGGAATTCTGGGAGTTGAAGCCCACACACTTTAAAGTTGCCAAGATTGGAAATCCCTGGCCTACAGTGTTGATGGGCTAGCTTTTCAGCCAAGAGAAGGCCGCCGAGAGCCCATTCCCTCAGTTCCACACAGTAGATATGCAATTCAAAAGAACATGAACCTGTCTGAGAAAAACTCGGCCTGCCTCAGTGGCAGAGTAATACATATACTGACGATCGAGACTAGAACGTCAGGCTATTGCAAGCAGATGGGTCTGAGTGGGGCACCATTCTTGTTGCACCTCCAAGAAGCCCCCTCTCCTGCATGGACTTTCCACCCGAGGCTCACCCTTGGCTCTACAGGTTTGCCCAGGCACAAGCATCCCAGCTGCTGCCCCTCCCCCAAGCAACTCCCTTCCCTCCGGGGTCTCCCCTTGCACCAGCCCACCTCTCCCAATTGGCTGTGGTAAATGGGGCAACGTAGGCAGTCTCCCTGGTCAGAAGACATTTCGGTGTGTCCTGCACTGTGCTGGTCTCCTCTCTTTCTCTCTTCTGCAGAGAACAAAGGACATTTTTCTCCCAGGGTTTGACAGCTCTGTCAGCTCTCAGCTGGGAATGAGTAGGTGCCCTGTTTACAGACCATCTCTCTGGAACCTCTCCTTTCTTCCATTCCTCCTTTGTTTCTGCCTCTGGATACCCCGGTGGCTGGGGGGACAAAGCTGCACTTATGACTGTATAAGGGAGAAAACCTGGAAACTCAGCTCAGGGGCTTCCCTTCCTTTCCCTCTTCTTTGCTTTCATTTTTTAAAAATAGCAGCGCAAAGGAGGGAGGAGATTGGGATCCTGCATTTTAACACAAGGAGGCCAGGGGAAATTTGCTTGCTCAGTTTTAGTGGCCTTTGCACAATTATGAGAAAATACAGGGACTCATTCCCCTTTTCAACTCGCCTGTTCTCTGTTTGGAACAAATTCTGCTTGGAAAAGCTGCTTGTTCACTACATGGATGTAAACCACCAATAAATAAAACAGAACAGTGTAAACAGAATTGCTAAGACACCCTGATAGAATCAAAATTGACATATTTACAAGACTTGCCAAAGTAAAAAACATTTGGGAACGAAGGTCTTAAAAACAATGTGTATGTGTGTTTAAGTGCATGCGTGCATGCATGTGTGTGTGTGTGTGTATGCATGCAGATGCGATCCACCCAGTAGCTGCTTCCTTGCGGCATCTTCACTTGATGAGCCACTACAGGAAGATGATTTTTTAAACATCCTTTTCATCACCCGAAGGCACCCAGACTTCAAAAGCAGCTGATACTTTAGCAAAGGTAATTGATGTTAGCAAGCCATGAAAACTTCCCAAAATGGGACCCCAAGGCAGGCTAGGACAGCTTGGCCAAGAAGGGCAGGCTCAGCTCAGGAGGAGGAAGGGAGATCAGTAAAGCAGGCAGCCTTTCTCTTTGAGAAATTGAGAAGGAAAGAAACACAGTAATTGATCCAAGATCAATCAGAATAGAACTGGAAGGGACCTTGGAGGTCTTCTAGTCCAACCCCCTGCTCAAGCAGGAGACCCCATACCATTTCAGACAGATGACTGTCCAGTCTCTTCTTAAAAACCTCCAGTGATGAAGCACCTACAACTTCTGAAGGCAGGTTGTTCCACTGGTTAATTGTCCTCACTGTTAGGAAGTTTCTCCTTAGTTCTAGTTTGCTTCTCTGCTTGATTAGGTTCCATCCATTGTTTCTTGTCCTGCCTACAGATGTTTTGGTAAATAAGTTGACCCCCTCCTCTTTGTGGCAACCTCTCAAATACCAGAATTCTGCTATCATGTCACCCCTAGTCCTTCTTTTCTGTAGACCAGCCAAACCCAAATCTGCAACTGTTCTTCATATGTTTTAGTCTCCAGGCCTTTAATCATCTTAGTTGCTCTTCTTTGCACTTTCCCCAAAATCTCAACATCTTTTTTGTAATGTGGTGACCAAAACTGGATGCTGTATTCCAGGTGTATAAATAACTCATACTTTGCATCAGTCTTCACATAAAGAGAAACCATAGCCCAACATACCAAAAAACCCACTGCAAAAGACAAACTAGAAACAAAAATTAAAATAAGCAAGAAAATGGTAAGAGAACACCTATCTGACCTTGACGAATATAAATCACCAGGACCCGACAGATTACATCCCAGAGTTCCGAAGGAGCTGGCAGATATTATCTCAGAACCGTTGCACCACATCTTTCATAAATCCTGGAGCACCGGGGAAGTACCCGAGGACTGGAAAAGGGCTGATGTGGTCCCCATCTTCAAGAAAGGGGAACAAAACGGACCCAGGAAACTACAGACCAATCAGTCTAACACCAATACCTGGGAGGATCCTGGAAAAGATAATCAAAAAGCAGATTTGCGAACAACTAGAAACAAACAAAGTCATAACTAGCAGCCAGCATGGGTTTGTCAAAACAGATAATGCCAAACCAACCTCATTTCATTCTTTGATAAAACGACTGAACTAATAGACCAGCCAAATACTGTGGACGTAGTATACTTAGACTTCAGCAAGGAATTTGATAAGGTAGTCCGCAACCTACTCTACTCCTTGGTAAGATAAGCAACCTGGAATTAAGGAGAAACTTCCTGACAGTGAGGACAATTAACCAGTGGAACAGCTTGCCTCCAGAAATCGTGGGCGCTCCATCACTGGGGATTTTTAAGAAGAGGCTGGACAGTCACCTGTCTGAGATGGTGTAGGTTCTCCTGCTTAAGCGGGGGGCTGGACTAGAAGACCTTCAAGGTCCCTTCCAGCTCTATTCTATTCTATTCTATTCTATTCTATTCTATTCTATTCTATTCTATTCTATTCTATTCTATTCTATTCTCCATTCCTTCTATTCTATTCTATTCTATTCTATTCTATTCTATTCTATTCTATTCTATTCTATTCTATTCTATTCTATTCTATTCTATTCTATTCTATTCTATTCTATTCTATTCTATTCTATTCTATTCTATTCTATTCTATTCTGTTTCACGTGATTTTGATTCTATGCCTCTGTTTATGCAACCAAGGATTGTATTAACTTTTTTGGCTGCTGCGCACACTGCTGGCTCATGTTTAAGTGCTCATCCCTCTCACAGTTACTGTTTTTGAGCCAGATTTCACCTAATCTGTACTTGTGTCCTGCCTAAGTGTCAAACCTTGCTTTTCTCCTCATTAAATTTTATGTTGTTGGATAGGGCCCGTTGTTCAAGTCTTTCAAGATCTTTTTGGATCCTGAGCTTGTCTTTTGGGGGCGTTGGCTATTCCTGTCAGCTTAGTGTCATCAGCAAATTTGATCAGTTCCCCTTTTAGTCCCTCATCTAAGTCATTTATGAAGATATTGAAGAGTACTGGGCCTGAGACAGAACCCTGTGGCACCCCACGGCTTACTTCCCTCCATGTGGATGTAGTAACTCTCTTAACAATTATCTTGCTTAGCAATAGAAATTTTGGGCTCAATTGTGGTCGTAAGTCGAGGACTATCTATGTATAATCTGTAACTGGAAGCTGGGAAAGATCCTTTGACCAGTTCCTATTCTCACGGCATCCTGGATGGATGCAAACCAGGCCAGTTATGATCTGGGGAAAGACACCCTCCTTGGGTGACTATGGGTGGAGTATTGAATAGAATAGAGCTGGAAGGGATCTTGGAGGTCTTCTAGTCCAGCCCCCTGCTCAAGCAGAAGAACCTATACCATCTCAGACAGGTGATTGTCTAGTCTCTTCTTAAAAACCTTCAGTGATGGAGTGCCCACAATTTCTGGGGGCAAAGCTGTTCCACTGGTTGATTGTCCTCACTGTCAGGAAGTTTCTCCTTAATTCCAGGTTGCTTCTCTCTTTGATCAGTTTCCATCCGTTGTTTCTTGTCCTGCCCTCTGGTGCTTTGGAGAATAACGTGACCCCCTCTTCTTTGTGGCAGCCCCTCAAATACTGGAATACTGTTATCATGTCGCCCCTTTTTCTTCTTTTCTTTAGACTAGCCAAACCCAAGTCCTGCAGCCTTTCTTTGTATGTTTTAGTCTCCAGGCCTTTGATCATTTTAGTTGCTCTTCTCTGATTTTTTTCCAAACTCTCAACATCTTTTTTGTGAGATGGTGACCAAAATTGGCTGCAGTATTCGAGGTGTGGTCTTATTAAGGGCTTTATAAAGCAGTACTAATACCTCACGTGATCTTGATTCTATGCCTCTGTTTATACAACCCAGGATTGTATTAGTTTTTTTCAGTGCTTTTTTTGTAAAAAAAAAAAGGTGCCGGAACTCACACACGTCATACAACCCGCCTTGCCTATCCTACAAGGTTCCATCCCAAAAAGGTGCCGGAACTCCGTTCTGGGCGTTCTATGAGAAAAAAAGCCCTGGTTTTTTTGGCTACTGCTGCACACTGCTGGCTCATGATTAAATGATCGTCCACTAGGACTCCAAGGTCCCTCTCACAGTTACTGTTTTTGAGCCAGGTCTCACCTAATCTGTACTTATACATTTGATTTTTCTTGCCTAAATGTAAAACTTCGCTTTTCTCCACATTAAAATTCATTTTGTTGGATAGGGCCCATTGTTCCAGTCTGTCAAAAACTTTTTGGATCCTGAGTTTGTCTTCTGGAGTGTTGGCTACTCCTGCCAGTTTGGTGTCATTTGCAAATTCAATGAGTTCCCCTTCAATTCCCTCATCTAAGTCATTGATGAAGATATTGAAGAGTGCTGGGCCTAAGACGGAACCTTGTGGTACCCCACTGCTTACTTCTCTCCATGCGGATGTAGTGCCATTGAGGACTACTCATTGAGTACGGTTTGCCAGCCAGCTACACATCCATCTGGTGGTGATGTTGTCTATTCCACTTTTTTCTAGCTTACCAAGGAGTAGGTTGTGGTCTACTTTATCAAATGCCTTACTGAAGTCTAAGTATACTACGTCCACAGCATTTCGCTGGTCTATTAGTTTAGTCACTTTGTCGAAGAATGAACTAAGATTGGTTTGGCATGATCTGTTTTTAACAAACCTGTGCTGGCTACTAGTTATAACTTTGTTTGCTTCTAGTTGTTTGCAGATCTGTTTTTTGGTTATCTTTTCTAGGATCTTCCCAGGTATTGATGTTAAACTGATTGGTCTGTAGTTTCCTGGGTCCGTTTTTTTCCCTTTCTTGAAGATGGGAACCACATCAGCCCCTTTCCAATCCTCAGGTACTTCCCCGGTGCTCCAGGATTTTTGAAAGATGTGGTACAGCAGTTCTGAGATAACATCTGTCAGCTCCTTCAGAACTCTGGGATGTAATCTGTCAGGCCCGGTGATTTATATTCGTCAAGGTCGGATAGGTGTTCTCTTACCATTTTCTTGTTTATTTTAATTTTTTGTTTCTAATTTGTCTTTTGCAGTGGTTTTTTTTGTATGTTGGGCTATAGTTTCTTTTTGTGTGAAGACTGATGCAAAGTATGAGTTAAGCAGCTCTGCTTTCTCCCTGTTGCCTGTTATTTCCTTCTTCTCTCTTTAATGGACCTACAGTTTCCTTGACTTTTTTGTTGTTGTTAATATGTTGGAAGAAACTTTTTTTTATTATCCATGATTTGTATCTTTGTTCGTTCTGAGTCTTTGCTTTCCTGACTTCATCTTTGCATGTTCTGGCTGTCTGCTGATAATCGGCCTTAGCTTTCCATTTTTTGTATTTGTCCTTTTTGTCTTTCAGTTTGTCAGAGAGATCTTTGTGCAGCCGTGCTGGTTTCTTCTTGAATTTCTTGTTTTTCTTTTTCAGTGGTACTGTACTGGTCTGGGCTTTTATGATCGCATTTTTCAGAATTTCCCACGATCCTTGGGTTGTTTTCCCCTTTAGGATTTTCATCCATAGGATCTTTCCTAGGTTCTCTCTGAGTTTGTTAAAGTCAGCTCTTTTGAAGTTCAAGACACTGGTTGGATTGTTTTCTGTTGCTAGTGTTTGCATTATATTAAATTCCAGTATGACGTGGTCACTTTCGCCCAAAGTTCCGGCAACTTCAACTCCCTCAATCACTTCTTCTCTATTAGTTAGAATTAAGTCCAGTATGGCTTTACGTCTAGTTCCCTCCTCCACCTTTTGGATGACAAAGTTGTCAGCTAGGTTGGTTAGGAATCTGTTTGATCTCCTGCTCGCTGCAGAGATTGTCTCCCAGTTGATATCTGGATAGTTGAAGTCTACCATTACTACTGTGGTGTGCTTTCTACATACATTTGTTAACTGGTTGGCAAAGAGTTTATCTATTTCTTCTGATTGGTTGGGTGGCCTGTAATATACACCTATGGTAATGTCACTTTTTTTTTCTTTTATATTGACCCATATACATTCTGGAGAGATTTTATCTTGGATCATGTGCATTTCTGTAGATATGCAGTGTTCTCTTACATATAGTGCATTTATTGGTAGAGTATCAGTCACTGTCCAATCAGAGATGTGTGAATCGGGCAAATCTGTATTCCTCCTCTGTCTCTCCTTCCCTACATGAAACACAGCAAAGTCTCTAAGCTGCCATATGTGTTCTCTTGATTAGCATCACATGTAAAGGCTGTCATGCAGACCTGCTCTTGGTGTGGATGCTGTGCAGTGGTGACCTGCTACCGTCTGACATGCTCTCCCCTCTCTTCCTATTGGCCTCTGCTTGTCTGCCAGCAAGTCCAGGGGTAGCAGGAGCAGATGCAATACCAGGTGGTCTCTACGTTGTGCACTTTGGCCTCCTTGCCCCTGCCCAGCAAATTCTGCGGGCCGATCGAACTGTTCAGGCTGCAGCCGGGGACTCCTAAGGGCTGGGTGCATCTGGAACTCCCTTGTAAAGGAAATGGCTTCCTTTCACCACAGTCGGCCTGGTGGCAAGAACGGCCTGATTGATCCATCGATCGATTGCTGAGATGGCCACGTGCACCCAATCTGCCCTGGGTGACTCTGCTAGTCCTTTGCAGACATCTGGAGGGCAGCCCTTGGCCCCAGATAGGGCCGGCTGTGCCAATTCTGGCATTTGCAGGAGGGATTTTTACGGCTTTGAACTGGGGGAGCCAAGTCCATTTGTTATTCAGTCTTTTCAGTATATGCATTTTCATCTGCATCTCCTCCCCAGCCGATGATCTCCTACAGTTCCGGCTGCAGGGAGCCTGCCCGCGTTGGCTGCACCATGTATATAACATTCTGATTTTAGCCCTCTTGCGATCTTGTTTTCATTTATGTATAATTGCTTAAACGTCTAGTGGTTTTACAAAATATTTTATCATATTTATAAAAGTGGCTTTATAAGATATTGTTTTATTACATGCTACCCAGAGTCACCTTCTGTGGGATGGGGGGGGGTGTCATATAAACTTGATAAATAGATAAATACGGTTGTCCCTCTGCTCTGGGCATGGGCGTAGCTGGGGTGGTAGAAAGCCTGCACACTCATTGTGGCAGAAATGAGGTGAATCTGGATGCCCGATGAGCAGGGTTGCTGATACCACCACACCATTTTGGCAAAAGAAACTCACTCACTCACTCAGGAATTGTAGGTCTGCCTGGACAAATCAGTGATTTGCAGAAGGAGAGACAGATGTCAGCAGACTTAAGTGACCGGCTCACTCCAGGGTTTGGGGACCCCTGGATAAACATAAAGATCAGTCTCTGCCTCTTGTTCTGTTATCGCTCCCGGGCAGAAAGGGCTGAGTCTAGATTAAAATGAATCTGCTAAAACTGTTGTTTGGATTAGAGTAGCAGATAAACAAACAACTTGATCTAATTGCATCCCTTGGACCCCTTTGCTCAATCTCCAAATGTTTTGGATTACAATTCCCATCCATCTTGGCTGTGGGCCATAGTCACTAGAGTTAGCAAAGGTCCCTGCAGAGCCTGGCTTTGCTTGCCACTAATTCACACAGATGAATGATTTTCTCTGCAAAATTCTTCATGAATTTTGTGGAGAAAAATCTTGCAAGGTCTGTTTTTACACACACACACACGCACACTCCACATAAAATTGAGGGATAATCTTGTTACATTCTTGAATTAAACCACTTCATCTTATTTTTTTTAAAAGACAGGAAAACAAATTACTTCTGCCTTACAAATCCACATTAAATGCAAAATCAGGATGTGGGGTGCAGGAAATGCAGTAAGCAACCTGGCAGGGATAACATGGGGTACCCCAAGGATTATCCCTAGGCCAGACTGAAGACCGCTTCTCCCTTTTCCACGAGCCCCCCCCCCCCCCCGATTAACCTGCATCCTCACTTTTCTCGTTGCAGTTTGCTGCTTCGTTGTCCACAAGAGGTGCCATGAGTTTGTTACCTTCTCCTGCCCAGGGGCCGACAAGGGTCCTGCCTCCGACGTGAGTAAACTCAGCAGAGCTGGCGGGAAGGACGGAGGGGACAGTTGAGGGGCAACACCAAAAGAGCCAGCCGGGGGTTGTGGTTGAGACCATGAGTCCACTCCCCGCTGGGAATGCTCAGGGGGTGCTTTGGGGGCACGCTCCCTGGAGGAGGGAAGGTGGGCCTGTGATTTACATGACCTAAAGGCAGAATGTACGTGGGTAAAAGCCAGCTGGCTTCATTTGGAGATCTAAAAAAAATCAAAATTGCACATTTTGTGTGGTTTGATTTGAACAGGAGGAAAGTTCACTACAGACTTGAATGTTCAGTCTTTGAACAGCCTTTGCAGCTGGTGTCCTTAATTCCATTCAAGTGCCTCGAACTGTCTTTCTCTCTGTGTGTCTGTATGTATGTGTGTGTGTGTGTGAGGGGGAAGGGGGTTAGCCCAAATCCATCTGCAAAAAAGAAGGAAAAACTAAGCCTGGAGAACAGAATCAAGGCCTGTCTAGAATCAGGACACCTGGTGAATCTCAGCACTCCCATGGAAAGTTTTTCTTAATTTACAGGGATGTCTGCAGAGGGAGGGTAGCCCTGATGTGTAAAAGATGGGGAGGGGAGGCTTTGATCATATGGCCATGGGCACCATCGTGGTTTTTTTGCCCCCGGCCCCTTTAGCCCATTCGCAGCTTGGCTTCCCCAGATATACTTTCTGTATTCTGGGTTTGGTTTTTAAAATACTGTTTTGGGTATGCATCAGGCTGAAAGCCAGAGTCCACCTTTCATGCCAAATGGATCCTCTCTGCTCAGGGGCCATTTTCCTGCCCCCTCCTCCATTTCCTGTGGAACCCACCTGCCATGCTGGGGAGGGGGCTGCAGAATATGGCCAAAAAAACCTGAGATGGAGCCATGATGGTGCAATGGATGGTTTGATCCAGGAGTGCTCTTGGCAGCCCGTTCGTGGGAGCAACGAAAGAGGACTCTTCAAGCTGAATTGGAAAGTGCACAATTGCAAAACTTGTCAAAAAGGAAAATTAAACATTCAGAATCTTGAAAGTTTAGGAGGAAATGAAAAATAAGTCTGGAGCCAAATGCTCCCATTTTTTTTTTTGCCATACTCCAAACGTTTATACATATCTATAAATGGCACCTCGAGGCCCTTTGAGCTAGAAACCCAGCAATTAATTTAACAATAAAAACACAGATTCTGCTTTCAGCAGTCTTTAGAAAATCTGGAGAGAATCCACATTCTAGGCACCAAGCAAGGCAAGATGCACACACACACACCCTTTGAAGTGATGTGCTGTCAGTGGGGAAGAGCTAATTTCAGAGGCTGCCACTGTGATTGATGGGGAGGTGCTGATGAGCCTCTGTTCTCCAACTGCCTCTATTTTTAGTGTCTTTGGTGATGAACAGACCAAAATACAGCCAGATGATTGTCCTCACAGGACAGCTGCCAGGCAGGTGTGGAGCAGATCTTTAAAATGTTGACCGAGGTAGGTTGTCTGGTCAACTGAGTGCAGCCTGAAGTCTCCACCACTCTTTCCACCACTCTGTCGCTTTTCCACCTGGAAGTAGGGAGTTGGGAGGAGGAGAGATTTTTTCCCTGCAGTTCTCTCCCTCCTGCTTACTTGATCCTCGATCTTGAGCAGATTAGGGGATCCTGCAAGGGCTTCAGGTTCTCTGTGCTGGAGATAGGGAGGGTGCTTGAAGGATGTGTCTTGTGAATGAAGGTCACCTTCTGTGGGATGGCGGGAGTGTGTCATATAAAAGCATTTTTGATTTCTAGTGGAATCTGGCCTTGCACCCCTCCTCCTCCTCCTCCTCTCTCTCCACCTCCTGGCCCAGAGACAGATGCTGCCACTCTCCAATGTCAAGATGTTTCTGGGTCATCAGATGACGGGTCCTCCACTGACCTGCCCCAGGCCACCTTCCATCCGAGTGTGGCATCTCTGATGCTCTGCGATTGTTGCTCTGGAGAGGCCTCTTCTGTTGACTCAAACTGCTCCATTCCCCCGGGGCCTGCTAGGGTGGTGGAATGCGGTTCCTTGTTCCCAACAGGGAGGGAAGGAGGCATTCCAGGAGACCAGGAGAGAACAACGCTTAGATAGTCTGTGTGGGAGAAAGAGAGTTAAGATGGCTCCTCCCCAAGAGTTCTCAGAGTATGTTTAGCGGTGCAATCAGTCTGTTTCAGTTGGGCAAGTTCTCTGTCTAGAGGTGAGGAACAATGGAACAAACTGCTTCGAAGAATCTCAGTGTGTCTTTCTTGGTCTTTGGTGTCTGACAACAGGTTCCAAATCTGAATGCGGGCAGACACACGAGGGCCTCCAAAGGGCCTCTCCCACCATTCAGAGGGCAGAACAGCCACATGCTGGTTTGGGGCAAAGATGGTGGCTTATTGATGGTTTTGGTGGGAAGAAGAAGGTCTCGTTGCTTCACTATTCATAACTGCCTGCCTTGTGTGCTTTTCTAATGCCTGATAGATGGATGAAAAGGGGCATCCTGCAAGATTGGGAGATACAATAGACCATTAGAAGACCATCAAGTGCATGAGAGCAAATTTTAAAAAGGGCAAGAGAAGATGGATTGCTTCTTTCTTGACCCTAAGATCAGAGCAAGCACAAGGGTGAACACGCAAAGAGATTAGGAGGAATTTCCTACTGGTAGAAGCTCTCTAAGGCCTGGAACTGTTTTCGTAGTGCAGCAGCATCTCTCCTCCTTGGCAGCTTTCAGGTGGTTGGTCTTCAACTCCAGGCTTGCTGGCTGGGCATTCTGGGAATTGGAGTCCATCCATCTGAAAGCGGCCAAGGTTGAGAGGTGCTGGCCTAAAGCAAAAGTGAATTTGTCTTTCCCAAATTTTTTAAGGTGAGGCTGGAGGGCTAATGGTTGGGGAGGGCTAAGCAGAGTTTCTCCAACTTTATATAGCCGCTGGGAGCTGTTTTTTTTTTTTCCTGTTTTCCTTTTGCTATTTACAGACAAAAATCCATAAAAAACCCAATGAAAACCAATGCTGTGCATTTTCACTCATTATTTAATTTTACAACTTACAAGGCAATTATGTGTGCACTTTACTTTTTTTAATAAATAAGGAGGATATAGGATAGGTGAGGTTTTGCATTAAATAGTCACTTTATGTTGGAGCAAGAGAAAACAAATCTTATATTCTTATATTTGAAGAAAATGAAAGAAGAAAAATGATGTCATATTTATATGTTGCATATCAAGAAATAACAGTTTAATGCAGATGTGAATGTTCATGTTTTCAACATTTCTTTTAAGGCAATATCACAGGCAAACTCAGTTAATGAATTTACTTTTTTCCAGCATGAGCTGGAGGAAAATATTCATTTTAGTTTGATGTACATTCATATAGAAATCATATATCAGGTATTAAATTTCACCATATTTCTCCTGTAATTCAGTTAATCTTGAAAAAAATATTTATTTTTTCTCTTGTCAACTTGCTTTGTCCATAAACAAAGTTTTCAAATTGTTACTTCAACTTTTTTGTCAACTTTAAGAACATTAATTTTACTGCCTTGTAAATCCAGTTTTAGCTGATTTAAAAGCCAAAATATGTCAAGGAATCCACCATTGTTAACCAGTCAAATTCAAGAAATCTGTCTTTACTTTCAAATAGAACATCTGTTGCTGACAGAGGATGTCACTCCAAGAACAATACAGCTTCATCTTTCATTTTAAAGAGTTATTTAAAAAGGTTTCCCTTTGATAGTCATCAAACCTCAGAGCTTGTGGTTACTCCCTAATCATTTGTACAAAGCAGTACAATCAATTTCTGTCGTGTAAAGGATGAGATTTTGTGCAAGTCAAAACAATTGCACATTCCTGAAGAGTGACTTTGAAATGTGAGACCATATTTTTCACCACTGTAGCTTCCTCTAGTTAGTGCTACCAGGCACAGTCTGGAGATACAGGTTGACCCCTGAGAAATGGGGTCTTCTTCTAGCCCAGCAGCCATCTGAGCTCAATTTCTCTAGTCAATTATGCCTTCGAGTAATGGATTTACTGATCAACTTAATCATTTCACCAGCACTTGTTCTTAGAACATAAAATAACAGAGTTGGAAGTGACCTTGGAGGTCTTCTAGTTCAGGGGTTCCCAACCCCCAGGCCATGGCCCACTACAGGCTGCAGGCCGTTCAGAACCGGGCCGCGGAAGTGGTGGGTGAGTGCGTGTGCTCGGTGGGCAGGCAAGTGCATGCAATCATTTGTGCAAGTGGCGGGCGCACGTGCCCACCCGCCATTCAGGCAGAACCATCTCCTCCCCCCTGCTGGTCCGCAAAGCTGATACGGTTGGAGACTGTTGTTCTAGTCCCAGCCCCTGCTTGAGCAGGAGACTCTATACCATTTCAAACAAATGATTGTCCAGTCTCTTTTTGAAAGCCTCCAGTGTTGGAGCACCCACAACTTCTGGAGGCAAGGCGTTCCACTGGTTAATTGTCCTGACTGTCAGGAAATTGCTCCTTAATTCCAGGTTGCTTCTCTACTTGGTTAGTTTCCATCCATTGCTTCTTGTTTTGCCTTCACTACTGCTCAAACACAGTCTTCTTCATCTTCAACTTATTGCTTTGGTTTTTCGTTTCCCATGAGAGGGTTTTCATTGCCCCTGTTGAAATTCATATTGCTGGTTTTTCCCCATTGTTCCAAGATATTCCTTAATTTTGATAGTTCAAACTGTTTCTGTCCAACTATTTATTTGTTTGTTTCTTCAATTTGTACAGTATAAATACCCATCTCAGTTATGTTACTTGGGGTGGCTCACACAGTTAAAAATCTCCAAAAGCAGAAACAAATAAATAACCAAACAATGGCAATGACAAACCACAAACACAATTAAAATCCTAAAATGCCATCTATGTTTTAAAAAATTTTTCTAATCCATCGTTCTACTACTTTCTAAGTATGCTGAATAGGCAAGACCTAACGGGAGGATAATATTTGTTTTAATTGAGGAAAAGAATCTACAGACCCATTTGTATATTCTGAATGTTTGCATTTCAAATGGAATTTCAATTTGAGAACTCTACTGCTTTATTTACACTTTTGCAAGCCAATTGCAAAACTCTTTGGAATACTGCTGTAATGATGTTCTCAGAAGGACAAGATTGTGATTAGGCCAATAGAGGGCTGTTGGCCACAATGCTGGTTTAATGGATTTCTGCACTTGGGTTGGTCTAGACCAGGGCTTTTCAACCTTTTCACCCATTGTACCACTTTTAGGATAAGGCAATATCCGAGTACCACCAGTCGCCCAGCAAGGTGTCAAAAACTTGACCCCCCAAAAAAGGGAAAAAATGAAAGTACAGGTAGTCCTTGACTTACAACAATTTGCTTAGTGACTGTTCGAAGTTACAACGGCACTGAAAAAAGTGACATGACCATTTTTCACACTTATGACTGTTGCAGCATCCCCAGGGTCATGTGATTTACATTCGGATGCTTGGCAACTGATTCATACTTATGACGTTCACAGTGTCCCAGGGTCACGTGATCAATGGCTGGGGGGCGTGGCCAGCTGATCACCCAGGTTGCAGGGTGCCTGTGGGGGGGAATCCGTGGGTCTCTGGTGGAGGGGGATGGGACTGGGGTGGGTGGCTTCCTTCCCTCCCTTCTCTCCCATTGTCCCTTCCTTCCCTCCTTCTCCCCTTCTGTCCCTTCCTCCTTCCCTCCCTCCCTCTAATTGTTCCTTCCTTCCCTCTTTGTCCCTTCCTTCCTTCCCTCCCTCCCTTCCATTGTCCCTCCCTCCCTCTCATTGTCCTTCCCCTCCTTTCCTTCCCTTCCTTCCTCCTCCCTTCCTTCCTTCCCTCCCTTCCTTCCCTCTTTGTCCCTTCCTCCTTTCCTCCCTCCCTTCCATTGCCCCTCCCTCCCTCTCATTGTCCTTCCCTTCCTTCCTTCCTTCTTTCTTTCCTTCCTTCCTTCCTTCCCTCTTTGTCCCTTCCTTCCCTTCCCTCCCTTCCCTTCCATTGTCCCTCCCTCCCTCTCATTGTCCTTCCCCTCCTTCCTTCCTTCCTTCCTTCCTTCCTTCCTTCCTTCCTTCCTTCCTTCCTTCCCTCTTTGTCCCTTCCTTCCTTCCCTCCCTTCCATTGTCCTTCGATACACCGTCCAGATCCCAGCCTGGTTTTGGCAGGCAGCGGTGCATTCTCATCACACAGAGCGGCTGGCGAGGTGAACCGGTGACATCACGGCCCTGCCTGTGCATGCGCAGAGGCAGAGGAGAGCGCATGCGCCTCAGCCTCTGCACGTGCACAGGCAGGGCCAGGATGTCGCTGGTTCACCTTGCCAGCCGCTCCGTGTGGTGACAATGTGCCAGGCTCGGTGTGTGCAGCTACAGCTGAGCCACCCGCGCTCAGCGCTCAGAAGCCGCCCGGCGCCAGAAGCCGCGCGGGGCGCTCGGAAGCCGCCTGGCGCTCAGAAGCTTCCCCTTCACTCCGGCCAGCGAGCCAGATGGGCAGGGGCGCGAATTGATGTGTGCTCAGGAAAGCTGATTCCGCACCCCTGTCCAGCTCGCTCGCTTGCCGGCGCCCACAATCTGCTCGGCTTCCCCTCTGCCTGCTTTGCGCAGCTCCTCCTGGGCCCCCCGCGCCCACCGTTAACCCTCCTGCCACCATGCAGGGTAAGATTGGCACCCCCGCCCAGATGCCCTCGCCTCCCCCAAGCATTTTTTTACTCACCTGCTTTCAGCTGCACTCCCTTCCTCCGTTTGCTTCTCTGCCTTCGCCACGTGTCGCGAGAAGTTAGAAAGTCTCATGGAACTTTTTTTTTCCGTCTCACAAACACATGACGAAGGCCGAGAAGGGCAGGAGAAAGGGAGTGCAGCTGAAAGCAGGGGAGTAAAAAAAAACGCTTGGGGGAGGTGAGGGCATCTGGGCGGGGGGGGAACCCAGGCAATGCGTCACGCAGCTCCGGCAGAATCTCCCCTGAAGACTGCGTGAGGCTGCCTGCTACCCCCAAGGCCGCCGCCAATCAGCTGGAGCTGCGCGCTTTGATCCTGGGCGCTCAGTAGGACCCAGGCAACGTGCAGTTCCAGCTGACTTGGCCACAAGCCTCTGCGGCGCTGCTGCCGCTTCACCTCATCCACTTTTACACTTTTTTTTTACATTTTCTTTACAGTTTTTTTTAAAAAAAATTTTACATTTTTTTTTACATTTGTTTTCAACCCGTCCTACGCGTACCACCAGCCATGTGCTCGCGTACCACTGGTGGTACGTGTACCATGGGTTGAAAACCCCTGGTCTAGATGACCTCTAAAATCCTCCCAACTCATATCTTCCACGATCCCCTGGAGCACGGCGTGGGGGAAAAGTAGTTTGGTCCAGGTGAGTTGCTCTGAGGGGATTCCTTATGTTCTGCTTGACTGACTGACTGAACGAACGAATGAATGAATGAATGAGATGGGCACCTGAACTCAATCTGTAGGAAGAAGACACCATTTCCAAAAGGAAGCTGGCATAAGTAGGCCAAAGAAAAGCTGAGCCAAGAGCAAAATGAGATTCCATTTTCAAAATGTCCTTTGCTAAGCAGGATTGCTGTGGGTCTGGCAAGTGTCACTTTGTTGACCAATAAGGGAGTGTGTGAAGGGAGGGGAAGCAAGTGATCAAGCAGGGGGTGTCCTGTGATGTGCAGCTCTGCCCTGTTAATGCCTCTTCTAGCACGGTGCAGCATGGTGGCCAAGGCTGTGGAGATCCTGCTGCTTTGCATCTGGGTATGATAGTCTAACGAAAAGAAGGATTAGGGGAGACATGATAGCAATGGTCCAATATTTGCGGGACTGCCACAAAGAAGGGGGGGGGTTATCAACCTGTTCTCCAAAATACCAGAAGGCAGGACAAGAAGCAACGGATGGAAACTAATCAAGGAAAGAAGCAACCTAGAACTAAAGAGAAATTTCCTGACAGTGAGACCAATTAACCAGTGGAACAACCTGCCTCCAGAAGCGGTGAATGCTCCAACACTGGAGGTTTTCAAGAAGAGATTGGACAACCACCTGTCTGAAATGTATAGGGTCTCCTGCTAGAGCAGGGGGTTGGACTAGACGACTTCCAAGGTCCCTTCCAACTTTATTATTATTATTATTATTATTATTATTATTATTATTATTATTATTATTATTATTATTATTATTATTATTATTATTATTATTATTATTGTTGTTGTTGTTGTTGTTGTTGTTGTTGTTGTTGTTGTTGTTGTTGTTGTTGTTGTAAAGGAAAGCCTTTTCTTTCAGTGAGGCTCACATACAAGACACCCTCCCCCCTTGCTTATGTTTCTTCTCTGCAATGCTACAAAGCCCCCAGCAGCCTCTGTTCATTGGTTGGGAACAGGAATGAATCACATTTAATTCCTTTGCTATGACCGCTGTCTTTAGCTCTCACAGACAGCACGTTTGACTCCGGTTTGATTCCAGGGAGATGTTTGTTGTCCGTTATAGCAGTTGCTAGAGGGCTGGAAAGCAGTTTGGTGGGCAGGACCTCCTTCGCCTTGAGAGGGGCTTGATGGGGGCACATGGTTTGCGATTCAAAGTAAATCTACCCCTTTTGCATTCCTTCTGGACTTTGCCAGCTCCAGGACAGCCATCCTGCCAGTGGGAAGCCCTGCAGGGTCAAATGTTCTGGCTAATGCTCCAGTTAGCCTTATATTCTCTCTTGTTGCATGGCAAATGTTCCTTCCTCCTTGCTGTGAGCATCCTGAGGAGAAGATCCTGCAGTTGCCCTATTAAAGAGAGGAGAGCCACTGGAGTCATCTCTCTATCTCTCTCTTTATCTCTTTATCTCTCTCTCTCTCTCCTGGCGGCAGCACTGAGGGGAGACCGAAGACCAAAGGAGCAGGGGAAGCATTTGTCTTCATCTCTGTTTGTCCTCCATCTGCTCTGTGGAGGCCCCTTCATCCAAGAGCTGCCCTCTTGGAACACCCGAAGCTGCTGCTCCTTCCATGACTGCAACGTCCTTGGAGGGAGTGGCGGGCTCTGCTGCCTAGTGGAGCCCAAATCTGCATGAAGGTGCTCCTCTTGGCCCTCGCTGCCTCTGCTCCTTCTGAGGGGAGTAGATTCCCCCCTTTTCTGCCTGCTGCCGTGCAGGCCAAGATGGAAGGGCCCTTCCTGCTGGCCTCTTGCAGAAACAGGGAGCAGCCCAGGAACTGCTGTAGAAAAGGCAGAAGAGTTTGTTTATTTATTTACTTACTGAATTTATTTGCCGCCCATCTCGTTTCAAACAACTCTGGGCAACTTACAGCATAATAAGAGTTGGCAGAATTGGGCTCTTTCTGAAGCTGGCTGGCTGGCTCTGCCTCCAAAGTGGCCCACCCTCCGGTAGTCCAGGGGCAGAAGAAGTAGCTGGTTCAAAAGGTGGCTTAGCTTCTAATCCCAAGTGTTTTAAGTCCAAATAATGTGTATTGTAACAAACTCTCAACAGAGAACTTTGGGACAGAATCATAATAGGTTATTTCCTCCAACTTCATTCGATGGCAGGATATAAGAGCTCTTGATGGGAGGCCTTCCCAAGAGATCCCTCAGTCTAGAGAAAAACTGTGATTCGAGTGAGCCATTCATAATTCTGTCATGGTTATGAAAGACATAAATCCTTCAGGAGCTCTAGAAATGTTGCCTCGTCAGTACATCTGAGTAATCTGAGGCAGAGAGGAAAAAGAAAAGAAACTAGATTTTATTCCAGGTCCTGAACTGGTTGGAGGCCAGCCGTTCCCCTGGTTAATTGTCCTCACTGTCAGGAAGTTTCTCCTTAATGTTCCAGGTTGCTTCTCTCCTTGATCAGTTTCCATCCGTTGCTTCTCGTTTTGCCTTCTGGTGCTTTGGAGAATAGATTGACTTCCCTCTTCTTTGTGGCAGCCTCTCCAATACTGGAATACTGCTATCATGTCAGCCCCTAGTCCTTCTTTTCACTAGACTAGACATCCCTAATTCCTGCAACTGCTCTTCATATGTTTTAGCCTCCAGTCCCCTAATCATCTTTGTTGCTCTTATCTGCACTCTTTCCAAAGTCTCAACATATTTTGGTGAACAAAACTGGATGCAATATTCCAAGGCATTATAAAGTAGTGTTAACCACTTTATAAGCTTTATCAGAGTTATATACTGCTTCAGTTGCTAATCACCTCTGAGCAGTTTACAGGCTTAGTGTGGGCAAACTGGATTGACTCGGTAATATATAACTGTGATGAATAGATAATAGATAAATTGGATAAATATGTAAATAGGAAAGAAATAGAAGGCTATCTCAGTAAGTCTGAGGAACCATAAAATGGAAAAGGAAAATGTTGCACTTCTTCCTCCTCTCCTGAAATAAACCAATTTTGATTGCTTTCCTAAATCTCCCAAATGCTGGGACAAGTTGAATCTCCAAGAGAGGCTGCTACAGAGATTCGGGGTGGTGATGGTGGTTATAGTCAAGAAGGCCTCCGCCATCCCCCTACCATTCCAGATCAGGGATTCTTCACCTTTTTATGCCATGGAGCCTTTGGATAGTTTGGGGAAACTATGGTCTTTTTGCAAAAAAGTCACCCAGACCAGAGCTTGTCTTCCGAGCTTTCGGACCTGTGCTGAATAGAGAACTTCTCTCTCACCAGAATGTGTGCTTTGGGCTATTCTATGTATAGTATTTATGTGATGCTTGGCTGTCTGTGACTTTTTAGTTGTGTTTGGAGTGTTTAGTTGTTTATTGGCTGGCTGTTAAGTCATTAGCTGTTGTTTCCTTGTGCTGCCAAGTCCTCAGCCTTCTAAATACTTGATAAGCTGGTGGTAAATCAGCACTCTTATTGACTGACAAGGGGCCCCTTTCCCAGCTTCAGTCATTTCCCTGGCTATTTTTGTCCTGCTCAGCCAACAACCTTAGTAGCTACAAAATTAAAAGTAAGTCTTTGTTCATTGCAATGTGAGGCTACCAATGAGTTTGGATCTCCTTGTCTGACTGCTCGCTTATATTCTTGTAATCTGGTGGTCTTTTTATGTATTTAAATACGTAAAATGGAATACACAGATGTGGATTATATTGCAAAGGAAACCAATGAAGCTGAAATACAATTATTAAATATTAAAGTAACAAATTTAGTATTTTATGCTTATTAATTAATTATTAAATGAATAACAAGGCAATCCTCTTTTTAGAGTAAAAATTTATTTTTCTTTTTTTAATGAACTAAATATAAATAATGAAGAAAAAGAATAAATGAAATTATAAAAGAAGAAGGAAACTGAAAATAAGAAGGAAAAACATGCAAAATGTATTTTGTAGACATAAATATATTGATAAATTGAAGTCATGATTCATTGTAGTTATCTGTAGCTGGTCTAGATTAATCTGTCATGGTTCCAACAGATGAAACTCTTCAAAAGAACTTTGAGGCATTGTTTACCTTAAAGAATCTTTTATTCGAGAAACAAAGTATCGGCACTACATACTTGAACCCAAAAACTAAATTCCCCTCCCCTGGACACAAAGTAACAAAGTACAATTCCCTCCTCCAATAAACGGTCATAAATCACATTCCCCAATTAGCTTGAAGCGTGGGCTTTCTCCCCAGCTCTCCAGCCCGCCAAAACGCTATCAGCTCTGGGCCCAATGTCCTTGGGTTCCCACAGCTGAGTTATTATTGTTACGACTAGCTGGACTCTCATCCACATCCCCCCTCCCAGCATCAACTAAAAGCGATAGAGAAAATGGTTGCATTTCCATCTGTTGTCAAAGTAAGAACATCCAATGTTAGCAGCGTTGACAAATCAATTATGCAATCCACTAAATCAGGGGTGTCAAACTCGCAACGTCACGTGACGTGTCGTGATTTATCATGATTTTTTTGCCATTGCCGGCAATGGGGTGGGTGCGATTTCGCTATGATGCATCCGGCCCACGGGCTGGCAGTTTGACACCCCGGTGCTAAATAGTTGAAGCCATATGTTTGGGTTTCCAGGGGCAAACCGTAATTCTTTTGATTATGCATTCATTTTCTCTGTCCAAAAGGCAGCTCCCATGGGATTTGAGATAAATCTCAAGGCTGACTTAAGACATGCATATATCTGCTTCTTACTAAAATGGAGCAATCTATTTAAATAGAGCATATGGAAGATGCAGGGAAACTAATGACCAATATGGTCATTTCTGAAATATTATTTCTTGTTGCAAAAATATGGCCCCCAAACAAGGAGAGCTGATGGCTGGGCGGCTACCTTGGACCCTGAAAGGGGCCAGCCGGCATCCAGCTTTCATCTCATTAACTGTTGCTGTGCGGTAGTTGACTTCTGGATTTGGCTTTACTGACTCTCTTCTTCTGTCTGATGCTGCAGCTCTGATTTCCCCAAAGTTTTTTTGCAGCTAAATTCCTGCACTCGGGAAACACATTTGTTGCATATGTGGGAGTAGAACTGGGAAGAGGCAGAGGTTGGGGCTCTGGACACATTTAATTTTAAACATGGCATTCCGGGATACTATCACCCAAATTTTGCAAACCCCTCCCCCCCAACCACATGGTTTTCCTCTCCACATATAAAACAAATACCTTCAATGTATTTGCAGTTATATTTAGCTTTTGTGGTGGGACAAGTTCCACACTGAAAGCTTATTCAGAAAAAACTCAAATGCCAACAAGCCTATTGCTGTGCTCTAGAGTTGATTGGCTTCCATAACAGATTTGTAAACCATGAATAGAACACGTAGAGCTCTATGGTCCTTTTCTGTATCCTGTCCATATAAACATACAGCATATCCAATATCTAACCAGGTTCTATGGAAAAATCAACCTTCCTTCTCTCCCTCGCTCCCTCCCTCCCTCTCTTAACTATCTCTTAGATAATACAATTTTATTAAAAGTGTGATTTTATTAAAAGTGTGATTTTATTAAAAGCGTGATTTTATTAAAAGCACTTCAGTTTTCTTTCTCCCTCCCTCCCTCCCTCCCCCCCCCCTCTCTCTCTCTCCATGCATATAGAGAATAGCACCCATTTTATTCTTAGATGCCTTTTAGTTCCAGGCAGGTAATGCACATTAATTGCATCTTTTACCGGCTTGGAATCCTGAATGTCACTTGAGAAACGATGGAAGGCGCTGCCAAATTGCCCCCACCTGGGGGGAGCCAGTCCTGCTGGCTCATCGTTGCGGGGGAGCTGGGGAGGGAATGTTGCACGCTGACATTTCCTTCGGGTTGCAGGCAAAGCGGCTGGCCCAGCGGAGGTTTTGCAGCCTGGCCCGAAGACAGAAATGAGCTGGGCAGCAGGGAGCCCCGAAAGAGCAGAATCTGCTCCGTTTCCTTCCCAGAGCGGTTCCAGGGCCAGTTTCCAGTCTGGAGGGAGCCCAGAGAGGCTTCCTCCTGAGTAAAGACTGCGTTGCAAACAGGATCACATGGTGGTCTTCATGATAGGCTACTTAGGGACCCACCAGGGGCTTTCCAGTGGCAGATCCCAAGCAGCACTGTGATTTCTTCATATCAGAATTATGGGTGTAAATAGACATTGAATTATCCAGCTCTAGGACTGCAAGGACCCCTCGGTTTAGAAGTGGGGCGGGGGGCAAACTCTTTTCTCTTCCTTTGATTGACAGCCGGCTGGAAGGTAGCCAGGCCAGAGAAGCATTTGGAGGGAGTGAAATCTCTCTTTCTCTGGGGTGATACCCGGATGCAGGGCAGGGAAGCAGAAGGATGCCCAATGCAGCCTGTCTGAGGGCCTCGGCTCTGCCAGCCCACCAGGACTTGGGGCACCCCCTCCCCACTGTTTTTAACCTCCAAGCCAGCTGTAAAAGGGGACCTCAAAGAGGGCTCATATATGAAATCCAAGGACAACTGAAACCTTTGAGAATCATTTCTCTTTCACATTGGCTAGGGCAGGGGTAGGCAACCTTGGCTCTTTTATGACTCATGGACTTCAACTCCCAGAATTCCTGAGCCGGCATGGCTCAGCTTGGGAACCTCTCCCTTTCTCCTCAGCATGGCTGGCTCAGGAATTCTGGGAGTTGGAGTCCACACGTCTTAAAGTTGCTGAGGTGGAGAAACAATGGACTAGGAGAACTTGGCTCCTTTTTGGTTAGCAGCAGCTTCCTGTGAGGCATATTTAGAAGAGTTTCTTCCCCCCCAGTCCGGACTAGTCTAGATTCCTTCCAGCTGAGCTGGGCTCTGGAGGACCCCTCATGGGCAGATCTACCTAATTTTCTGAGGACTGATATGGATATGGCTCCCTCCAGGATGTTTTGTCAGCTGCCCGGTCTAATCTGCAGCCCTGAAATTCCCTCCAGGCATTTAACCAGGCCCGAACCTGCTTATCTTCGGAGGGCAGAGTGGTTCAGCCGTGGCAGTCCCGTTCGCGTGGAAACGGTCTGCTCCCTCCTCATCCTTGGATCCCATTCTGAGCTTCACTGGCTCTGATCCTAGCAGCCGCTAAAGATGGCGGCTCCTGGATCTATTTGTGATAGCTCGGAGTGTCGTTGTGGTCCCCTTCCCAGCCTCGGCCAGTCTTTGGCTGCTGGAGAGCGAGAGAGCGAGAGACAGAACTCGGTGCTGCAGCAAACATGGACATGCAGGCAGGGAGCAGCAGAGGCAGCCAGGCCGTGCGGCGGTGAAGGTTGTCTGAATCCCAGGGAGGAGAGAGACTCGTGGGCAGAGGAAGAAGGAAGGGAGCAGACCAGTCTGAGGGACACCAAGGCTGGGCCAGGTGGGGGGGGGATGTGTAGGTGGGGGAATCTCTTCTGCTGTCACTTGGGGGAAAAGGGGCTTCCCCCCCACCTCCAATTATGCCTATGCAGCACTATGTGAAGTTGGGGTGCCAAGGAAAATCCCCCCCCCCATGAAATTCAGGCCATCTGGGTTTTTAGGCTTTGAGCTGGGCCAGGTTCCAGACATTTGTACAGGGAGAACAGGGGCTGTCCTTACAGAATCGAAACTAAAATTGGTTTGAGGCTGTTTAGAAAGCAGAGACGCATGATCAGCTTGCATTGTGATCAGATACTCTTCGCTTAGAAAAAAGAGGTCAGCGCTGAGGAAGAGGAGGGGGGGGATCCCTGGGACAGGGACAGGATGCCTGGCAGCACTCTGCATCTGCAGAATGTATTCCTGATCATGGAAAATAATCCCAAGCTTCAATTACAGAATTTTTTGTGTGTGCAACGCGCAGAGAAAGATCGGTTGCTAAATGTGACCAGAATTTTTTATAATAAGAGCAAAGCTGGAGCACTGGCCAAATGATTCAGCACAGAGGAGGGAGTAAAACAGGAGTCTCCAATCTTGGCCACTTTAAGATTTGTGGACTTCAACTCCCAGAATTCCCCAGCCAGCCATGCTGGCTGGGGAATTCTGGGAGTTGAAGTCCACAAATCTTAAAGTGGCCAAGATTGGAGACTCCTGGAATAAAACAAAGATGTGTGATGTTCCCCTTGGTTGTTTAATGTCTCTAGAGATGGATGAATGCTTGCAGGGATGTTACAGTTGTGTTAGCAATGGAAACCGGTGTGTGTTTGCTTTATATGCAGACAATGCCATGCTGTTGGCTGAGTATCCAAATGATTTGTGGCTGACCTTGCAGAATCATATAATGCGATGAGTATGAAAAAGTTGGTAGTTGGACAGGGGTGAATATATCATGGGTTCCTAAATTCAAGACCCAATGTCTTGAAATTATGGACTGGTTTCTTTTCTGAATACTGATTATAAAATATTTACAATTGTAACTGATAGGATGAAAAGTGTCTTGCAAGACTTTATATATGAAAATTAGTGTGGCCTTTTATCCAGTGACAATTGCTTCTGGGAGTAATTTAAGATGCTGGTTGTCACCTTTAAAGGGCTTCATGGCTTAGGCCCTGGTTACTTGAACGGCTGCAGGACTTGGGTTTGGCTAGTCTAAAGAAAAGAAGAAATAGGGGAGACATGATAGCAGTATTCCAGTATTTGAGAGGCTGCCACAAAGAAGAGGGGGTCAAATTATTCTCCAAAGCACCAGAGGGCAGGATAAGAAACAATGGTTGGAAACTGATCAAAGAGAGAAGCAACCTGGAATTAAGGATAAAGTTCCTAACAGTGAGGACAATTAGCCAGTGGAACAGCTTGCCTCCAGAAATCATGGGCACTCCATCACTGGGGATTTTTAAGAAGAGACTAGACAATCACCTGTCTGAGATGGTATAGGTTCTCCTGCTTGAGCAGGGGGCTGGACTAGAAGACCTCCAGGGTCCCTTCCAGCTCTATTCTATTCTACTTCCTGTCAGGTCCTCTCAAACATCATTCTTGGGGCTCTGCCATTCTGTTGGGGGGGGAGGTTTCTCTCTGTTGGGAGGGGGGCAAAGTCTTGTGGGCTCTGGGATGTATTTCCTTTACTTTGTTCTCTTCACCTTCACACCTCTTTGGGTGTGAAAGGGGGGGAGGAATGTGCCTGGGGCCATCTGCCTTATCTCTATTTGCTGGGAAGAGACTGGGAAAAGACTGCAACGCCTGAGAACCACGTTTTATCGCTCCAGTTCCCATAACAACTTCACACCTGTGGATTGGCTAGAATTGAGCTGGACAGTTGTGCACTGGGAAGGGGTTTGAAAGGGGAGTTTTAATTTAACGTTTCACGTGGGAATTATGCAGATCTTGCCTTGCCTTTCTGCTTTCACTATCTCTCAATAAAAAGTTCCTGTTGAAGGAACTTACCAAGAGTTCTGCTTTCTTGGGAGTACTAGCTGAGGCAGGACCTTACACTTCCTCTCCCCAGTTGCTTCTACCCATCCTATCCAATCTGGCAGGAAGGGCGAGCTCTGGGCTCCGGCAACTAGGAAGTCTGGCTGGTAAAGCCCACAAAGAGAGCCTTTTCTGCCGTGGGCCCCCTCCTTTGAAAGATCATCCCACTGAAATTAAGACTGGCCCCATCCCTGTTGGCCTTTCATGAGGCCTTGAAAATGTGGCTTTATGCTCAAGACTGGAGCCCTGGGCGTGGATTAGCACCTGTCTCCTGGTTGCACAGATGATGGATCAGATCGTGCCCAGTTGCTATGTGTATTATTTTTGTTTTTATTTGCTTTATTGTAAACCACCTAGGAGTCCCCCTGCGGATTTTACTCCACTAGTCATGACTCTGGGGGGCGCTGCTCATCTCCATTTCAAGGCCATTGAGCCAGCCTGTCCAAAGACATCTCCGCAATCATGTGGCCAGCATGATGTCACGGAGCGCTCGGTACCACGAAAGTGGTACCTATTAATCTACTTGCATTTGCATGCTTTCGAACTGCTAGGTGGGCAGGAGCTGAGGTGAGGACGGGAGCTCACCCCGTCACGTGGCACAGGTCTCGAACCTGGGCTGCTGGCTCTCTAGGCGACGAGCCCAGCATCTTAACCACCATGCCACCCCATAAGCCACCTAGAGTAGAATAAAAATGAGATGGTTTTAAAATTAATGATGAGAAAATAAGGATGTTAACAAAAAGTATGAGATGGATTATTAAAAAGAATTGATTGCTAAAACTGAGTTTCAGATAGAAAAAAGTAAAATACTTTGGCATTATTGTATATAAATTGTATATTATTTCATACTTTCATATTTTCCATCATTAGTTTGGATGAAAGAGTGGATGCTGTTGAGAAGCAAGATAAGGTTGGAATTAGAAGGACACAAATGAGGTTTTTCACATGGCTTTTTATGGTTCGATAAAGTTAAAGTTAATGTTAGATTTTAAAAACCATTATATTAGAAGTACCATATTAAGAATAGGGAATAAACTCCAGTTGTGTCCGAAAATACCTTTATTGGTTTTTAGCAAAGAAGCTTTTTATAGGAAAAAACAGCAGGCAAAGAAAAATGATTAAACTGTCAAGATTTGTTAGTAAAGGAACATGGAGAAATCAAGAAAACAATTCACTGCAGAGGGATTTAGTTTTCAGTGGTTTTCATATGTACAATTAACAGGAAGATTTAATATAGCTAGAAAGTAAAATAAATTATCTAGGACAGGGGTCCCCAATCCCTGGTCTGTGGACCGGCACCGGTCCACAGCATGCCAACAACCGGGCCGCACAAACAAGCAAAGCTCCATCCTCGGGATGCTGGCCGTATTCAAAACCACACCCCCTCCGGTCCTCGGAAAAACCTTTCTCCATGGCACCGGTCCCTGGTGCCCAAAAGGTTGGGGACCTCTGATCTAGGATGTATAAAGTTAAACTAGTCAGTAATGGAAATATGAAAAACCCGAAGGGACATATGCATGGTGAACTTGTGAAAAAGCGAACAAAAAATGGATACAAATGCATAGGATAAATATTCAGATGAAATCAGAACTTTTTTATTGGGACTTATGGATAAACCAATTTAAAAAACAACATAAAAGGTTGATTTCGTATATGGTAATTGCAGCAAGATGAATATATCTACATAATAGAGGAATAATTGAAAACCACAGTGGAGGAGTGGATTAGGATGATGTCAGAATTTGCAAAAATGGCATAACTGAGCTGTTTGATCAGGGATAAAACAATAAGTACTTGTATAAAAGATTGGAAATCTTTTATGGTCTTTTTGCTGAAAATGGAAAAAAAACACCAAAATCTTGATTTCTAAATTTGCTGATTAAAAAGGGTTGAATATGGGAAGAATATAACCAAGTAATGTTATCTTAAAGAGGGAGGCGGGATAATAAGTAACTGCCGTAAAGAAGATCAGAAATTGCTTCTTTAAGCAACTTTTCCTTTCTTTATCTGTATTGTCTCTCGCACCTTTTATCTTTTTGCTTTTTCCTAACTTTCCTTTGTATATGTATCTTTTACTCATGTAAAAATCTTTAATAACAATTCTATTAAAAAAAGAAACCCGTACAGAGCAAAGGGTTGAAGGCTGAATCCTACGTGGAACTGTTAAAAGAACTCGGTATCTTTAGTTAAGGCTCAGGGGAGACCTGATAGTGGTCTTCCAGTCATGAAGGGATTGATTAGGGCAGTGGTTCTCAACCTGTGGTCTGCGGACCCCTGAGAGTCCGTGATGTCATCACAGAGGGCCTATGAAGGCTTAAAAAAATATTACAGTTTAAATCTGGAGTTAAGTCTTGGGGGTCCGTGGCCATGAAAGTTATCTAAAAGGGGGTCAGTGGTGAAGAAAAGGCTGAGAACCATTGGATTAGGGAATTATAATATACTGAAAACAATAATGGATTAGGGAAGACTTCATAGTGCTCAATGTTGTGATAGGGACCAAGGGGTAGGAGACTGACCCAGGGAGAGCCAAACTCAAAACAGGGAGAGTTTCCCATTCCATGAGAGCTACAAAGCAGCCAAGAACGTCTCTGCTAGACTCCTGGATGCTCCATCACTGGAGGTTTTCAAGCAAAGGTTGGAGAGCCATTTCACTGGGATAGTGAGAAGGTAGAAGACTTTTTTTAAAAATATAAATTTTACTAAATTTTTTATTATAATAGTAAAAACTAGCACAAACTATCCCTAGAGAAGAAAATAGAAAAAGAGAATTAAAAGTTCAAAAAAAAGTAAGAAGAGACATAAAAGGAAGAATACAATAAAAAAAAGAAAAGCATTATATAATGAAGTGACTTCCAACATTCATCACAATTAGTAAAAAAAAAAAAATTCTTCACCCCCATAAGGTTACAAACAGATATCTCTTCATCCCCTATCCCAGTGGTGGCGAACCTATGGCACGGGTGCCAGAGGTGGCACTTGGAGCCCTCTCTGTGGGCACATGTGCCGTTGCCCAGCCTTGCCTCCGCCCGCGACCCCTCCTCACCAGCAACCCCCATGGAGGAGAGTCACCCCCGAGCACGGCCCACGCAGAGCAGCGCAGCCAAGGACATGGCAGCCAGGCAGCATAGACAAGACTCTGCCCTCACACCCCAACACGCACAGTTGATGCTGCGGGCAGAGGGCGTGGCTGCCATGGCGCTGCTGGGCTGCCTGGGCGATCTGCGGTGGGCCCTGGAGGCGGTGAGTGGCCCTGCGGGCAGGCAGGGTGGGGCGTAGTGGGGGCGGGCCAGGGGGTGGAGCGGGGTGGGGCAGGGGCGGGGCCAGTTTTTGGGCACTCGGTCTCTAAAAGGTTCGCCATCACTGCCCTATCCTATCCCTTATGTATAACAAATCCATCAAACATCAACTTTTCAATTCTGGTATCAGCATATCTGGAGAGGTTCCAAGAAACCGGTCTACTCACTGAGTAGTACTCACGGTCTCCTTTTGCGCAGACATCTTCAGTTCACCATATCTCCCCCAGGCGTCAGGATAGAAGATTTCCAATGACCCATTCCACCCTATTATTCTACAAATGTAATGAATGAATGCAACAGATTATCTTAATATGCACATGGCTTCCATGGGTTGGAAGGAGCTGCCTATTAGGGCAATGCACATCGGCATCTATTGTTTAAGCCTTGCTGCAACCCAAGAATAGAATAGAGCTGGAAGGGACCTTGGAGGTCTTCTAGTCCAGGGCTTTTCAACCTTTTCACAGATTGTACCACTTTTAGGACATGACAATATTTGAGTACCACCAGTGCTTAGCAAGGTGTCAAAAACTTGATGACAAAAAAAGGGGGGGATTTTGGGTTTTATTGATTAGATTCATTTGTTGTTATAGAAATGGCTAGTTTACAATATTATGGAAAAGTAAAAAGTTGAGTTCAATGTTAATGCTTCCTTCTACTGCAACAGAGGAAGTCTGTTCTTTTTCCCTTCTCCCCCTCACTTTTCCCCCCTTTTTCCTCCCCACTGTGTCCTACTATTTGCTTTTGTATTTTTGTATTTTTGTATTTTATTCTATAATCCAATAAAATATTACAAACTGTAGAAAAAAAGGAAAAAAGTACCAGTTTTAATTTCTTCGGTGACTGTTCCTTTGCTGAATCACTTTCCCTTTGCACTGACAAATGTATGATGAATTTATCCATGTTTATTAATATGCACCACTACCAGCTAGTTCAGGGGTCTTCAAACATGGCCCTTTTAAGACTTGTGGACTTCAACTCCCAGAATTCCTCAGCCATCATGGCTGGATGAGGAATTCTGGGAGTTGAAGTCCACAGGTCTTAAAGTTGCTAAGTTTGTAGACCCCTGAACTACCTGGTTGGCCCTTCTTCCTCTCTCCCTTCTGAGCTCTCCTTCCACAGTGTAGTAAGAATGCACCCCCCTCCCCCAATCCCTTCCCTGTATCAAGGAATCAAGTGCAAAGCAAGAAAGGCTCACAAAATAAAGAAACACATAAACTCCGTGTTTTTCTTCTTTAAGCTGCCTCAGGCGTGTCAAGTGTCACAATGTTGCAATCGGAGACTGAAAGGCTCCGGCAATTGCTAAAAGCTTTAGCCTTAAATTAAGCCTGTTTACCTTCAAAGAAAACTTTCTAAGACAGACTCAAGATAAGGGGGTAAAACTAATTACATTTGTTTAAAGGGATTAAACCTACGGAAGTCAACACTTTGGACTGATTGCTAGCCTAAAATACAGACTAAAATATTCCAATCACCAAAGCATACAAACTGAGCCTCTGAATTACAAAATGCTGTAAAAATTGTACAAAAATCCTTATGGTAACCCAATCAAGCTGCCAGCTGATCCAGAACTAAATAAACCCACCTCCTTTCCAACATGCCGGCTTTTCATTTCATCAGCGCTGATTGCATTCTCCTGGCTGGAGAAAACGAACCAGGGGACCTTTTCTTCCAGCAACAGCTGTTGCTTCTTCTCTGTCCCTGTTTCCTCCCTGCCTGCTGAATTCTCCTTCTCTTTCCCTGTTGTCTTTTTTCCCTTTCCCACCCAAACCACCTCCTTTTATAGCCTCTCCTCTCCTCCCCCCCTTTTTCTTCAGTTCACCTCCAGCTCCGTGCTGCTTCCAGAAGCGCCATTCAGCTGGAGCCAATCAGCTGGAGCCCTGCTGGCTCCTGGGGCTTCTGCCGAGCCCAGACAGTCCTGCAGCTGCCTCTCCCTCAGGATTGGATCATTCCCCTCCCCTGCTACACTTCTCTAAGACAGTCGCGTACCATCTGCCACGTGGCAAAGTACCACAGGTGGTACGCGTACCACCGGTTGAAAAGGCCTGTTCTAGTCCAGCTCCATGATCAAGCAGGAGAACCTATACCATCTCAGACAGGTGACTATCTAGTCTTTTCTTAAAAATCTTCAGTGATGGAGCGCCCACGATTTCTGGAGGCAAGCTGTTCCACTGCTTCTCTCTTTGATCAGTTTCCAAACATTGTTTCTCATCCTTCCCTCTGGTGCTTTGGTGAATAACGTGACCCCCTCTTCTTGGTGGCATCCCCTCATATACTGGAATACTGCTATCATGTCTCCCCTATTTCTTCTTTTCTTTAGACTAGCCAAACTCAAGTCCTGCAGCCATTCTTCGTATGTTTTAGTCTCCAGGCCTTTAATCATCTTAGTTGCTCTTCTCTGAATTTTTTCCAAACTCTCAACATCTTTTTTGTAATATGGTGACCAAAATTGGCTGCAGTATTCCAGGTGTGGTCTTACTAGGGTTTTATAAAGTAGTACTAATACTTTGTGTGATCTTGATTCTATGCCTCTGTTTATACAACCCAGGATTGTATTAACTTTTTTGGCTGCTGCTGCACACTGCTGGCTCATAGTTAAGTGATCGTCCACTAGGACTCCAAGGTCCCTCTCACAGTTACTGTTTTTAAGCTAGGTCTCACCCAATCTGTACTTGTACATTTGATTTTTCCTGCCTAAATGTAAAACTTTGCTTTTCTCCACATTGAAATTCATTTTGTTGGATAGGGCCCATTGTTCAAGTTTGTCAAGATCTTTTTGGATCCTGAGTTTGTCTTCTGGGGTGTTGGCTATTCCTGTCAGTTTAGTGTCATCTACACATTTCATGAGTTTCCCTTCTATTCTAAGTCATTTATGAAGATATTGAAGAGTACTGGGCCTAAGACAGAACCTTGTGGTACCCACTGCTTTCTTCTCTCCATGTGGATGTAGTGCCATTGAAGACTACTCGTTGAGTACGGTTTGCCAGCCAGCTACAGATCTATCTGGTGGTGTTATTGTCTATCCCACCTTTTTCTAGCTTACCAAGGAGTAAGCTGTGGTCTACTTTATGAAGCGCCTTACTGAAATCTAAGTATACTACGTCCACTGCGTTTCGCTGATCTACTAGTTTAGTCACTTTGTCGAAGAATGAACTAAGATTGGTTTGGCATGATCTGTTTTTAACAAACCCGTGCTGGTTACTGGTTATGACTTTGTTTGCTTCTAGTTGTTTGCAGATCTGTTTTTTGATTATCTTTTCTAGGATCTTCCCAGGTATTGATATTAAACGGATTGATCTGTAGTTTCCTGGGTCTGTAATTGATCTTTCCTTTTTGTAAGATACAAGCCAACCCTTCTTTCATTTCTGTTGGGACTCAGCAACTTGTGGCTCTATCTTTGACAAATGAACAAGGCCACCCTGGGGCTATTTCTGCTGCTGAGAGCAACTTATTTGTCCTTGATGTTGATGCGTCTTCCATCACCCCATAACGAAACAGCCTGTTGGAAGCCAAGAAAGACTGTGTTCCTGCAGTCCTTGGAGCCCTACGTATGGCTGGACGGGCAAAGCAGCCACTCTCTGCACTTTTCCCAGCACTGAGGACAGGATGTTCAAAGGGGCCCTGGGTATTTTGTGCCTTTCTGACTTATATATTATACTTTTATTACTATAGTTGTCATTCCCAAACTTGTTGTAAGCTGCCCCAGGGAATCTTTGCTTTGAAGGGTAGTGAACAAGTACACTTTATTGGAACATGCTTTAAAATATTCCTAGTTTGTTCTTCCAAACCACAGTCTCTGACTCTGTTATCAACAGGGCTCAGGGCCAGGTAGTGTTAAAGACAGAGATGTATGTCCCAAACTATGCTACAAGTCCTTCCTCCGGTGCAGTGGAGGTGGTTGCTCATTGGATACCTGGATAGTTACTGGCTTTTTTACACAGCCCGGACTAGGGCATCTCCTCACACTTTGTTACTGGGAGATGGAGGCTCTGGGCTAGCAAAGACCTTGGTCTCTTGATCAGGTGGTGTTGCTGATTGCTATCCATTTGCTGGGCTGCATTTAACAGAATAATAGAGTTGGAAGGGACCTTGGAGGTCTTCTAGCCCAACGCCCTGCTCAAGCAGGAGACCCTATACCATTCCAGAAACTGGCTGTCCAGTCTCTTCTTAAAAGCCTCCAGTGATTAGTGATGGAGCATCCACAACTTCTGAAGGCCAGCTGTTCCACTGGTTAATTGTTCTTACTGTTAGGAAAATTCTTAGTTCTAGGTTGCTTCTCTTCTTGGTTAGTTTTCATCCGTTGTTTCTCATCTTGCCTTTTGGTGCTTTGGAAAATAGTTTGACCTCCTCATCTTTGCAGGAGCCCTTCAATATTGGAAGACTATCATGTCACCCCTGGTCCTTCTTTTCACTAGAGTAGACAAACCCAACTCCTGCAACAGTTCTTCATGTGTTTTAGCCTCCAGCCCCTTAATGATCTTTGTTGCTCTTTTCTGCACTCTTTCCAGAGTCCCAGCATCTTTTTTATAATATGGTGACCAAAACTGGATGCAGTATTCCAAGTGTAGTCTTACTAAGGCTTCATCTGAAATGCCTCCTAGATCAAGACTACATCCATCTGGTTCACCTTCTTTACCAGAAGCCCAGAAGTCAAGAAGGGTGAAGGAGCCCAACATAAACTTGACCCTTGATCTTCCACTGGCGTGCCCCATGCTGCTTGCCCTCTTAAATGACTGTCATCTTCCTTGGAAGCAAAGATGTTTCTCTGAATACTGTAGCTTAATTAGTGATTTAGACTCTGTCTGATGGTTGCTGAAAAGAGGTTAATTGTTGTTAACCCCCATTTTTTTCCTGGCTTCTCATTACTCAGTTGTCAGCCCAGCCATTCAAAGGAGCATCTGGAACATTAATGAATTGGAGGCAAGGTTGCTTTAGACTGAAGACTCTGTAGAATTTGAAGCAATTAACTTGGCTAAAGCTGCTGCCCAAAGAATCGCCGTTCAGCAGTTTGAGAAAGAGAAATTCTATTAGAGCTCCGTCTCCCCAAGGTTGGAAGGTTTGCTACCCTGATTACGTCCGCCCAGACTCGTTGGCAAGAAGGCCCTGGGGTTCGGTCCCATCACTCCAACTGCCTCTTAGCCGTCAAGCTAATCCCACTTCAAAATCTCATTTTCTCATAAAGCCTGAGAGCTGCGGCCTGCTTTCCCTCACGGTAGCCGGTAGGTTTCTCCCCTCCCTTCTGCTGGTGTTGCAAGGACCAGGACAGACAATTCTTCCCACAAAGGAAGCCTTGAATTGGGGGAGGGGAATCCATGTAGCCCCTTCAGTGGGAGTCTTGTAGACATGCATTGAACTGCACTTCCAGGCAGTTTCTGGACCTTCGGCTCTACATCCTAGCAGATCCAGGATTGCGCTCTGCTCTCCTCATACCGACTTCCTCTGGTTCCCAGAGCAGAGGAGCCGTTGATGTGCTGGTTGGGACAGACAGACGCCCAAGTGCAAAACCCCTGGCCTTGGCCTCTGCCTGCTCTTGTGCTGCTCTGCTCAATCAGCACATCCCTTTCCATAAAACTGGCTCCACCTAGCAGCCTCCTTAGAGAGGTTGTATCCCTGTGAAGTAACATCTTCCATAAACAAACAGAATAACAATATAACAGAGTAGGAAGGGACCTTGGAGGTCTTCTAATCCAATCCCCTGCGTGACCCTAGACCATTCCAGAGTAATGGCTGTCCACGCTCTTCCAGTGGAGTTTCTGCTGTGGGCTCAAGCAGGGTGCTGGCACAATCCACTTGATGGGAACTAGAGAGAAACCTTGGTGGACCTTGTCCTGAAGATACTTTTGCTAACAATCGCCTGCACTGATCATTCACCTGTCATAAGGCATCGAGGTGGCTCCTTGCTGAATCACTTCCCTCCGTTGCTTCTATCTTGTGCCTCAGGCCTTTTTTATCAGGTCATATACAATCTGACTGTAGGAAGGAACAGGCAGGATGTCTTTCTGGGCTCATGGGTGCCAAATATTGGGACTAAAACACGGGGGATGGGAATTGTAGACCAAAGCGTTTGGGAGGCAGCAGATTGGGAGAAGATTGATAAGCCATAGTCTGGTGCCTGTTGGATCAGAGGGCCTCAGCCCAAATCACTGTCCTTGTTAAGGAAGTGCTCAGTGAAGTGATGGATGTGAGATTTTTGCCTTTCACCTTCCCTATAAACATTCTGCCTGGTCAAATTTTAGATTCTTCAAGGTTAAATGCTGGTCAATGACTGAAATAAAGAGACTTGACTTAAATATTAAGTGTTATAATAGGCACTAAATGATTTTTCACTGGTGTTTTGCTTTTCAAGTAATGAAATATGGACGGTGTTGAAATGGAAGAAAAGTTTAGGCTCTGGTGGGCAGCAGCTTCCTGCCTTCGCTCCCATTCACAGAAGCGGGTCTCCCGGGTGGACCTTGAGCTGAGTTGATGCAGCTCATGTGAAGACAGGCGTGGAGTCCCCCAAATTGGCCACAGGCTGGGGGCGGCGGCTGCTTCCTGACAGCAACCCTGAGTGAAGGCTGAGTCTGGGGAGGCCTGTTTTCGCCCCCTCGCTCCCTGGAGGTTTTCTTTAGAGAGCAGCTTTAGTGTGAGATTGCATCAGGCTCCTGGGAAGAATGGCCACTTGCAGAGAAAGTGCCTTGAATTATGAAAATGCACAGGAGATCATATTTCCCCAGCATTTTTTCCATGGCAAAAAGATGCTTTCCAATTTATGTCAAACCATGTTTTGGAGCTCAGTCACCGATAACACTGGAATTGCTTTACAGGGGCGCCTTTTCAATCCCCCTCCGCAGGCCTCCTTTGCTGGCCACAGTTCCTGGTGCAAGGGATGCTCCTTTTGGGAGGGAAGTGGGGTCAGTCAGGAAGACTCCAGACACCCTGGAACTGAAGCCCAGAAAGAGTAGATTGCACCCAAGCAAGGGTCACTGAATATGCCTCCGTCTTCGGAAAAATAAATGAAAAACCACCTTTTTTGCATCAAAACGAATGGGAGCGATTGAAAAACTGCAGCAGAGGTTTCCAGCATGAACAGCAATCGCCATAGTAATGTTGCATGCCAGCAGGCAGCTACTTGTGGATCTGGGAGACCCTGCTGAAGGGGCCCTGATTTGACCTGACCGTTCTCTTTTCCTCCAGGACCCTCGGAGCAAGCACAAGTTCAAAATCCACACATATTCCAGCCCAACTTTCTGCGATCACTGCGGCTCCTTGTTGTACGGACTTATCCACCAGGGGATGAAATGCGACAGTAAGTCCCAGCCAGCGAGGTCTGGTCCTAGGGAAGCACCCTGCTCCATTCCCCTGTTCTTGCAGGGGTCCTTGTCAGCATATCAGAACAGGGGGGAGAAACGGGCAGAGGGGTTCCTTGCATGGGGGAGCTGTGGGCCTGGGCAGCTGCAGCTCTGGCATCCTGGCAAAACGATAAATGAGCAGAGAATAGAGATGCCACCTCGAAGGAAACAGACGAGGTTGGTGTGTGTGTGAATGCAAGGAAGCAGCTGCCAGTCTTGTCTCTCACCAGTTGCAGGCAAGGAGTCTCTCTGTGTGGGAACATCTCTGTCCTTTCATAAGGTCTATGGAGATTCTCAATCATCCGGGTCATGGTTGCCCCAAAGGTGCTTTTTCCAAAAGGCAACTGGACTTCCTTGGTTTTTTTCCTCTGAAGATGTTTCACTTCTCTATCCAAGAGATTCTTGGATGAGAAGTGAAATGTTTTCAAGAGAAAAAAAAGCAAGAAAGTCCAGTTGCCTTTTGGAAAAAGCGTCTTTGGGTTCACAATCCCCTGCTATTCCTTTATGCAGATATGGGTGGTGTGTCAGCCTTCTCCTTCCTGCACTGAATGTGTGGGGCAAAGCTGCCAGGCACATCAGGGGTGAGGGGTAACCTCCAGAGTCTCCCTGCCCTAACTCCTCTCTCCTTGAAATGCTTGGTTATCATGCCACCAGCCCACCAGCTCCCAGCCCTAGCCAACAAAATGCAGTTTAGTGGTGAGAAAAGTAAAGTTTTACACTCAGGCAAGAAAAATCAAATGTACAGGTACAGAATAGGTGGTACCTGGCTCAATAGTAGTGACTGTGAGAGGGATCTAGGAGTCCTATTGGACAACCACTTAAGTATGAGCCAGCAGTGTGTGGCAGCTGCCAAAAAGCCAGTGCAGTCCTAGACTGTACCAAGAGAGGGATAGCATCAAGATCATGGGAAGTGATAGTAGCACTTTATATTGCATTGGTGAGACCACACTTGGAATACTGCATTCATTTCTGGTCACCATTATACAGAAAAGAGGCTGAGGCTCTGGAAAGAGCACAGAGAAGAGCAACGAAGACGATAAGGGGTCTGGAGGCCAAATCATACGATGAACAGTTGCAGGAACTAGGTATGTCTAGCCTAAAAAGAGAAGTACCAGGGGTGACAGCATTTGAAGAGCAGTCATAGAGAAGGTGGCTATTCTCCATAGCACCTAGGAGCAGGGCAAGAAGCCATGTATGGAAGACAGATCCAACCTGGAACTAAGGAGGAACTTCATGCCAGTGAGAACCACCAACCACTGGAATGGCCGGCCTCCTGAGTTGTGGGTGCTCCATCGCTGGAGGTCTTCAAGAAAAGATTGGACAGCCATTGGTCCAGAATGATATAAAGACTCCTGCCTGGGGCAGAGATGGGCTACTAGAAGACTTCCAAGGTCCCTTCCAGCCCTCCGATTCTGTGATTCCAAGTTGAAAACTCCCAATGCAGAAAAGGTAGACCAGCAAGCACAAAACATGAGCTTAGGGAGCCCCCTAGTGCCCACCTTACAAATTGCAGCCACCTACCTAAGTGTCAGAGACCAAAGAAGCGAACAAAATGTTTCCCTTCCAGGTATTTGGATCCCAGGCAGGAAGGAGGCTTCCGAAGGGGCACCAGCAGCCTCCTAAATAAGGCACATCTTTTTCTGGGCTCACATGGTAGCTGAGGGAATGCAGAAAAATACATGTCTGAGGATTCCTATCACCGCTTCCTTAGAGCTTATTATAGGTAGGTGGGTAGGTAGGTAGGTAGGTAGGTAGGTAGATAGATAGATAGATAGATAGATAGATAGATAGATAGATAGATAGATAGATAGATAGATAGATAGATAGATAGATAGATAGATAGATAGATAGATAGATAGATAGATAGATAGATAGATAGATAGATAGATAGATAGATAACCTTTATTGTCATTTTTTTCCTGTGGGCACAATGGCACACAGTAAAAATGAAATTTAGTTGCTTCCTCTCAAAGTGTACACATACATAACACATTTAAAACATACTATATACAACATAGGTATAGACCTACACCCTTACATATAAGTAACATATAAATATTATTCACTGTCCATCTTGAATACATAACGGAAGGAGGAAGCTTTAGAGTTCGCAAGGTTAATACTGTATGGAACAAAGCTGTGACTGAATCTGGATGTTCTGCTTTGGATACCATGAAGCCCCCTCCTTCCAGAAGGTAACAAGGAAAACAGGTCGTGAAGAGGATGTGTAGTGTCCCAGACAATCTTGTGGACCCTGCCATGTTTTGGATGGGAGGGAGGGAACTGCCAATGATCTTTTCAGCCATCCTCACCACTCTCTGCACGGCCTTCCTGTCTGAAGCAGTGATGTTTCCAAACCAGACTGTGATGCTGTATGACAGGATGCTCTCGATCGTCCCTCTGTAGAAAGTGGTCAGGACAGGGGAAGGAAGATGTGCTTTTCTCATGCGGCGCAGGAAATGCAGGTGCTGCATTTTTTCCAGTAGTCTTCCTGTTTCCATTGGAGCCAAAGGTCCTGGGGAGAGGCATTCAGAATCCTGAGAACAGGCTGGGGGAGAGGAAGGCTGCACCCCTGGAATATCCCAGGCTTTTAGGAAGTCCTAGGGGCTCCACAGGGAGAAGAACCCCAGTTAATGTTTGAAGGAGGAGTTACTCTGTAGTGATGTTCTTAAATATCAGTCCGATAGGGTGCAATCTGCATGTGGGAGGGTAGGGCCCCCCCTAGTATTTCTTCTTAGAGCTCCCTGGGAAGGAAACATTTTGGAAAAACAGACAGAAGGAAGTGCAATGAAAAGACGTACCTATAGCCCTTTGGGGGCCTCCAGATTTAAAGAGCATTTTCCCAGCATGCCAAAAGAGCATGGTAGAATCCTGGATACCTTGTATGTTAAGACATAGAAAACCTAGTTGAGCCCCTGGTCTGTCCAGGTCAGGAATCCTCAGATCATCCCAGATGTTTGGCTACCCCATCTTGACTCGAGTGGATGGAGCCCCAGTGACTCCAGGGGGCTTTTACCCTGCTTAATAGCCCTGAGAGTCAGAAAATCTTCCTTATTTTGAATTTGGATATCTCTTGTAAATTTCCTCCCTGTTGATTTCTGCCCTGCCCTTGGGCACTCTGGCGACTAAGGGACAGCCCTTCAGAAATCGGACGATTGCTGTCAAGACTCAGCCTTGTCTTCTGACGCCATTTCTCTCCCTGCCTCAGCTTGCATGATGAACGTGCACAAGCGCTGCGTGATGAACGTGCCGAGCCTCTGTGGGACGGACCACACCGAGCGCCGAGGCCGGATTCACATCAAGGCGGACATCGAGAACGAGGTCTTGACGGTGATTGGTAAGTCTGACTTCTTGGTGATGCAGGGAAGAAAAACGGATCCTTTCCTGTTGCAGGGGATCCCAGGCTTTTGCATGACGGCTGCACATGTCCATAATGTGTGGGGGTGGAAAAGGGATTACAGATAGTCCTCCTCTTACGACCACAGTTGAGCTCAAACTTTCTGTTGCTAAGTGAGACATTCGTTAGGTGAGTTTTGCCCTGTTTCATGATTGTTAAATGAATCACTGGAGTTAAGTTAGTAACGGTTGTTAAGTGAATCTGGCTTCCCCCATTGACTTTGCTTATCAGAAGGTCGCAAAAGAGGATCACGTGACCCTGGGGACATTGCAACCGTCATAAATATGAGTCAGTTGCCAAGCATCTGAAATTTTTTTTTAAAAGTTTTTTTATTAATAATACAAAATTAAAAAAACATTGGACATAGATATGACATCACTGGTTCCATACATCTTCCGTCACTTTACAACAATATTACTATTCATATGAACATATAATTCTTAAGCTTTATTCCTTATTTAAGCAAAATATCATATAATATTAATACTTTCCCCCTCATTTCTGCATATTTATTTATCTCTTAAACATACATTTGTCCATAAAAACATCTATTTTTTTTTGTTCTAACACTATACATTTGTCTTGGCTACCCTCTTGTTATCTATACAATCATAAAATTGTTTCCAGATTTTGTAGTACTTAGTTTCACTTTTATCCAAAGTGAGTCTGTCCATTTCTGCGCAGTTGAAAATTTTGCGTCTGAATTTTGATCACGTGAGCTTGGGAAGATGCTGCAACAGATGTAAGTGTGAAAAACGGACATAAGACACTTTTTCCAGTGCTGTTGTAACTGTGAACAGTCACTAAATGAACTGTGGTAAGTCAAGGACTACCTGTAGTGAGCTGGCTGAGCCAAAGCCTGTGGGGAAACCGTGCTTTTCCTGGCTCACTCACAACCACCTGCTGCGTTGGGTCCTTTCTGAGAGGCCAGCCGCGTCCAGCAGGAAAGGCCCAGAGAGGCTGAAGCCGAGCCGGCCTAGGTGACCTGTGGTGCCCAGCGCATTGCTAAGCCTTTCTCCTCTGGGCTCTTCTGGCTCAAGATGCAGGGTGGGGGCCACACGGGCCCTCTGACTTCTTCTACTTTCCCACTCTCAAAAGATCCCCTCTAAACACGGGTGGTTCCAGGGAAGACGGGGGCAGTGCAGCATGGGGCCAGCCTTTCAGACACCCCGTGGGAGCTTAGTTGCACCTGCCAGCTGGGCCCCGGAGAGAGTTTGTGCTGAGATTCTTTTAATGTGTTGTGTATATTTTCTCAATAGAATTGTTAAAAACCTTACGTGCTGTGGTTTTTCAAGAACTTATCACTTCTGGTGCCTGCCTCAGCACCACTGCCCTGAATGCCACCTTCCTTCAATTGGCCCACAAAACCAAAGATATGGGATGGTTTTCCTTTTCACTGGTGTGTGTGTGTGTGTGTGTGTGTGTGTGTGTGTGTCCCTTAGACTCGAGGTGTCTAGAGCAGTGGTTCTCAAGTTTTTCTTTGCCATGGACCCCCTTTAAATACTTTTTGTGGCCACGAACCATGGCCACGGATCCCCAAGACGTAACTCAAGATTTAAATCATAACATTTCTTCAAGCCTTTGGGGACCCCCTCTGAGTCATTGCAGACCCCCAAGGGTCCATGGACCACAGGTTGAGAGGCACTGGTCTAGACAGCAGTGGTTCTTAACCTTTTTGAACGAATCGCCCCCTTGAGCCAATGAGGAAGTTGTCATCGCCCCCCTCCCCCAACATAACCTCTCAATCACAACATAGGAAATAATTCTTCAATTTATGCAAACACTTTTTTTGTTTTCTTTAAAATTGTCATCAGGACATATCGATGCAAATCATTTATTTCCAGTCTTTTTCCCATATCTCAACTGTGTGAAAAATTTTGGTGCCACCCGTCACTTTATTCCCAAACTTTGTGATACATGTATTTCATTATTATCTTATTTATTCAAGACACTTAAATGTAATGACCACTGAAAACAAAATTCAATTGCAAGAAAGTGAAATGCCCAAAAAGAAAAACAGTAACATTTAATGATTGAATTACAAGTGAAATTTAAGACGCAAAAAGAAATAAAAAAAGGGCATAAGAACAAACCGCAATGCAGGAACTAAGAATTTCAAGACGAAAACTCTGAAACTAAATTAAGATTCGAGGAAAGTATATATATAGTCACGCACACTGTAAAAAGGATTAAAAAGACACAAAGAAAATATAATATCGAACTGGAGTGCACGCTAAAAAAGTACAATACAAAGAGACACAAAAAATGTTTTACAGTGCACAACAAAAATTTGAAAACGAAGCCAAAAACTCAAACTGGAACGTGAAATCCAATGCAAGCAAATACAACGATAAAAGCTTGGACGTGGATAAACCTAGTTTCAACAGTTAGGTTGACATTACAGCTGACGTCACAGGGGACAGCCACTCAGCATGCAATGTTTCAAAAGAAGCGCTGCCCCCTCCATCACTGCCCATTCTGGCCAATGGTGCGCCACTGTATGGGTAGAGGCTGCTGCGCAACGCGCATGAAGATAAGCGATGCGTATTCACATATGCACGGCGTTCTGTACTGAAGCTAGCTGGAGGAACATTTGAAAACACAATTCAATCCACTAATAGCGAGCGATCTGATGTTTTTGTACGACAGATACAGTATACAGCGATTCACTGTACGAAAAAGTTTCAAAAGTGTCCCCAAAACTTCTCGCTCCATCGCCCCCATATCGCCCCCTTTTTGTTCCTTCGCCCCCCTGAAAAATGAAATCGCCCCCTGGGGGGCGATATCGCCCAGGTTAAGAACCACTAGTCTAGAGCAAAAATCCCCAGACTTATTTGTTTGCAATTTGGCCATTTTCTTTCATTCTTTCAAACTGCCACAGACTGATATTACTGATTTTTGAGGTGCGCAGATAACTAGCTCTAGGAACCAAGACTGGCTGAAAGACAATCCCCTACCAGGATTCAGGCCAGGGAACCTCCTCGCTCAACAGGTGGCTTCTTCCATGTCCTTCCTGGTGTCTCCGTCCCCAGGAATGAAAAGCCATGCTCAGGCTATAACAGGCATTCTTCATCTCCCTCTTTTGGGTGCAAATTAGCAATCTCGCTGTAAGGACCTGCCCCAGCTGGTCCCTCAGGAAAGTAAGACTCAAAAGAGCTTTTACTGAGGTTGCAGTAAAGTCAGGCACAATCTAAAAGTCCTGCACAAAGCTCAAAGCAGTTATTTTGGTTTTCCAATCCCAACCCCCTTAACCAGTCCACCGGCAGCCAATGTGATGCTGAGAAGATGTTTTGAGAATGCTGAGGTGCTGGGCAGATAACAGTTCACACTCAGGGCATGACAGCCTTGGAACCAGGCTGGAACTGGCTGGAAAGGAGTCTGCTTTGTCTCTGAAGACAATCCCCCTCCCTAATTCCCAAGCGGTTACAGCAAAAGCGAAAGCATGCGATAGATGCCAGCAAACCTTCCTCCCCGCCCTCCAACCGAATGGCAGGACACGATGGTGGACCTGACACTCACTTTACATAAATACCCGTCATGCTATTCCTTTTTGTGGTATTATATTATACAATATTATACAAAGCACAGAAAAGCTAAGGAACTACAGAGAGTCCTCAACTTAACAACAGTTCTTTTAGTTATCGTTCAAAGTTACAACGGCCCTGAAAAAAGTGAGTTATGACCGTTTTTCATACTTATGACTGTTACAGCATCCCCATGGCTGTGTGATTAAAATTTGAACTTTTGGCAACTGGTTCCTATTTATGACAGTTTCATTGTCCTAGGGACGTATAATCACCTTTTGTAACCTTCTGACAAGCAAAGTCCATGGGGAAGCCAGATTCACTTAACAACCCTGTTACTAACTTAACAGCTGCAGTGTTTCACTTAACAACCGTGGCAAGAAAGGTTGTAAAATGGGACAAAACTCATTTAACAACTATCTCACTTAGCAATAGAAATTTTGGTCTCAATTGTGCTCATAAGTCGAGGACTCCCTGTAAATTAAAGATATGAGACGGGGGATAGATTTCTCATTCACCGCAGCCCTTCCACTTTTCTCCGTGTCTTTCTGTCCTGGAAAAGCATCTTTCTTCCACCACTTCCATCCATTCTCCACCCATTGCTATTTGTTCTTCAAACATCTGCTCCCCCCTCCCCCTGCCTTTTGGAAGGTCTCATCAGTGGGATCCGGCCGCATCCATTTATTCTCTCCATATTATCAGCCCCTTCAGTGGACTTCTTCCCTTTAAGGCAGAGGTGAGCAACTATGGCCCCTGTGGACTTCAACTCCCAGAATTCCTGAACCAGCTATGTTGACTCAGGAATTCTGGGAGTTGAAGTTCACAGGTCGTAAAGGGGCTGCAGTTGCCCGACCTGTTTTAAGGCCACTCATTTCAGTCCCTGTTTCAAACTACCTTCATGTACTGATCCTCTCCCTTCTTTTGCCAAGCAACCCATTTCCACTGCATACAACATATTTTCATATTTCTCCTGACATATCCAACCCTCCCTTCAACTTTTTCTGTAAACATTTGCACATCGTAAAATGTCTTCATCAATTTCCCCATCTTTAGTAAACATTCCACCAACGTATGCAAATCCGTTACTTGCTGTGGCAGGTGGGCCATTTGCATTTAACTTGCAGTCCCCCTCTGCGTTTTCTCTGTCAACTCCCTTGGCCTTTGATCAATTAATTCTTTGACTTGTGCTTATCATTATCTCATAGAATCTATTTGACATTTGCCACAAATCAATTGGATTCACAGCCCACAACTTGACATCTTCAAAAGCCCAACCCACATACATTTACACCGCCATCTAATATACTTCTGACATCTGCACAAGCATTTCTTATGCATTTATCTACAAAAATATGTCAAACAACTCCGGGAACATAGCACATTCTCATCCTGCTTCCTGCTCAGCGCTGAAGCTTTCTATTCGTTCCCTTGCATGTTTATTTCCATCACACACTTCCTACCTTCAGCCACCAACTTTCAACTCCACGTTCACACAAAGTTCCATAATCCAAGCCTATTTGCTTTATTACATGCCTTCTCTAAACCAGCATTCCTAGAATTTGGCAGCTTTAAGCTGTGTGGACTTTACGCTGGCTGGGAAATTCTGGGAACTGAAGTCCACGCCTGCTAAAATGGCAAGCTTGAGAAATGCTGCTGTAAACCAAATAGATAGTAAAGTTTTCTTTCCAGCTGTTTCTCAATGACCGGCCGGAGAACAAGAACACGATGTGCACGCACCCTGCCCAGTCTAAAGCTGAACTGTACCTCCCTTATTTATTTATTATTAAATTTATTTGAGATTTGGCTCATTCTCAACCCCAAATCTGTCAAACAGCTTCACATGCTCCTCTCACAAACAGTTTTTGCCTTCACTCTAGGTAGTTTCCTCTGGAAAGAGTGTAGAGAAAAGCAACAAAAATGATTAAGGGCTTGGAGACTAAAACATATGAAGAACGGTTGCAGGGATACAGTTACTCGAGAGAAAAGAAGGACTAGGGGTAAAATGATAGCAGTATTCTAATATTTGAGGGGCTGCCACAAAGAAGAAGGGGCTCAACTTATTTTCCAAACCGCCAGGAGGCTTCAGACACCCCCCCTCCCCCCGTATGTGAGCTCTTTCTCCCTCATCCTTGTTCCCTGAGTGCGTTTGTTCTTCATGCACGGCCTCTTGCAGTTCAAAAGGCCACCAACACGGCCTGTTGTCTTTGCTGCCCATTGGCAAAACCCCACATGTTTGGGTGCTTTGCACAGGTAGTTCTCGACTTACAACCGTTTGTTTAGTGACCGTTCAAAGTTCCAACAGCAGTGAGAAAAGTGACTTAACAACAGTGGTAAGAAAGGTCATAAAATGAGGCAGAACTGCCAAGCAACTGTCTCGCTTAGCAACAGACATTTTGGGCTCAGTTTTGGTCGTAATCTCTTTCTTTTCCCTCTGTGCCAAGCAACTTCCAGATTGTTCCTCGTGTCCCCTCTCTGTTCTCCTGTTGGGACAAGAACCTGCTTCTGTTCCATTCACACCTGCAGTCATTTTACCTTCGCTCTGAATTTATTCACTGTTGATATTTACTTCCACCTCTGTTTTCTACTCTTGACATTACCAAAATGCTCCATAGAAGGTCTGAGCAGCCCTGTAGCCACACATTATCTCAGTCTCTGCTCATCAAAGTGCTTTTAAGCTCCTTCCTTCTACGTATTCTATGTATTCATTTGTTCATTCCTGAGTTTGAAACCTGGTTTCCCCCACAAATCCCCCTAGACTGCCCCAGATCCCTTCCGCTTCTCTCTGAGGAACGTCTGGCACCAATTCAGCAGCTCCACCCCCGGCAGCGGAGGGATCTCCAATGGATCCTGTCCCCTCCCCTTCCCTGGGAAATCCAGACAAAGAAAATAGTCATGAAAAATGAACAGACGGACTACATTTTCTTCTAATAGCAACCAGTAGTTTAAGCACAGAAGCCTCGTCAGCGCTGAGCTAGAATAATGGGGAGAGGAGAGAAGCAGCTGCTAGCTGTGGTAGCAGCCTTCGGCCTCCTGCCTTCCTTGCACAGGCCCTGGCCCCAAAGCTTTTCTGGGCGTCGCTGCTGGCTGGCAGCCTTAATGGCAGACTATAGGCCAAGCGGGTCGTTCAGCTGCCCCCAAAGTATTTTTTCCTTCTTGAAACGTTGGCTATTGGATGCCTGACATTGCACGATGTTCGCCGCTGTTTCTCTGGCGTCACTTGCACATCCCGGCTCCTCTGACTCTGCCAGCGGCTTCCTCCACTGCCCAGTTCACTGCCAGGCAAAACTTTTCTTCCGTTAATGGGGCCTCTGGTTAAAAAAAAAAAAAAAAGTAAGGAAGACCACAGCCTACTTCTTGGTAAGTTAGAAAAATGTGGCATACCACAGTATCACCACCAGATGGATTCACAACTGGCTGGCAACCCGCACTCAGTGTGTGGTCCTTAATAGAACTACATGGAGGGGAAGCACGGAGAGGGGGCACCTCAAGGTTCTGTCTTAGGCCCAGGACTCTTCAACACCTTCATAAATGATTTAGATGAGGGGATTGAAGGGAACTCATCAAATTTGCAGATGACACCAAGCTGCCAACACTTTAGCAGATAGATTTAAGATTCAGAAGGATCTTGACAGACTTTAACACTGGGGCTTATCCGACAAAATGCAGTTCAGTGGTGTAGGTAGGGAAAATCAAATTCCCAGGTACAGAATAGGTGGTGTCTGGCTCAGCAGTAGTACTGTAGTAACTATGAGAGGGCTCTAGTTGTCCTGGTGGATCTCCACATAAGCATGAGTCAGCAGTGTGCTGCGGCTGCCCAAAAATGCACTCCTGGGTTGCATCAAGAGAAGGAGAGCATCAAGACCACAGGAAATGATAGCACCACTTTTTACTAGTGAGGCCACACTTCATCTAATTCTGGTCACCACGATACAAAACAACAAAGGTGTTAAGGGGTTTGAAGGCTAAATCGTATGATGAATGGTTAAGGGAACTAGGTAGGTCTAATCTAACAAAGAGAAGGATTGGGGTGACATGATAGCAGCCTTCCAATACTTACTTGAAGGGGTGTTTCAAAGAAGAGAGGGTCGACTTAATTCTCCATAGCACAAGACAAGAAGCATTGGGTGGAAGATTATTAATGAGAGATCCAATTTGGAAGTAAGGAAAACTTCCTGACAGTGAGAACAATTAATCACTGGAATAGCTTGCCTGCCAAAGTTCAAGTCAAGATGATAGCTGTGTCAGTGTGATTACACATAAACGACAAGCAGAGCTTCTAATACATCATTGTAGCCACCATCTTGACTTTTCTGATGACAGTCTGTAGATGCCCTGTTTCTGTGGGTGTTCTCAGGTGCCCCTGTTTGGGTCAAGAGGTTTCGCTTTGCTCTTTCGGTGGGCAGGGGAGGAGTCTCCCCACTTCTCCCCTCAACCTTCTACTTTTCTTCTCCTTCCTTCCTTTTCTTAAGCTGCCTGAGTTCCTTAAATTTCCTTATCCAGGTGCCTCCTACCTCTCAAGCTTTAATGCTGGTCTGGGTGCTCCACAACCTCCCCAGAGGTCTTCGCTCTGGGTGCGCACACTGCTTGCCCCTTCGATGCTCTCCTCCTTTACGCTGCCTCTCTCAGCTTCTTTCATTTCTGCACTTTTACTCCTTACGCCCTTCTGGAAGACTCCTTAGCTTTTCCCTTTCTTGTTTTCAGTTGTCCTTCATCTTCTACCGGCTTTTCAGTTTCCAAAACTGCTCCTCGCTGCTCCTGTCTCTCTGCAGCAGCTCTTCTTCTCTTGCCTCCTGTTTACACAGCCCCATCTCGGAAGATCCTGTTTCCCTTGATCTGGACAGGAAAAGGTTCCTTCTGGACTTCAGAGGTTTATAGACCCTTTGGCAACCACATTTCCCTCCTGGGGAGACCCATCCATACATTGGGCCTCAGCCAAAAATGTCTGAGGACTCCCATTGCCTCCCATCTCTCTCTCTCTCTCTCTCCCCCTCTCCCCCCTCTCTCCCATTTATCTATATCTATCTGTCTGTCTATCTGTCTCTATCCACCCACCCACCTAGCCAGCCATCCAATTTCTATAGCCGCCTATTCCATAAAGGGGACCCTGACTGCTCTGAGCAATCATCCCTCATGGTTGTCCATAAGCGATGGGAAGAGCTGTGGGCAAGCAGCCCACCTTGTTGGGAAAAAAATAATCTCCCCTCCCCCCCTGATTCCACCCATCATTTCTACCCATCAAATAAATTTCTCCATCTGCCTTTAGAAAGGGACGGAAGATTTCTCCTTTTGCTACTTTTAAGCTATCTGGGAGGAACTAAAAATAGTACTTAATTGTGTTAAAGAGTATATCATCTTGATTATCCACTTAATTAGTCCCAAGTGACACTTAATTAGAGGTGACCTTGAATTGGAGATTAAGAATGTTTCGCTTCATGCAGCAGTGGCTGTTTCGGCCTACAGAGGGCAGCACAGGACGGGAGAGTTTAGGGCTGCTTCCTTCAGGCTCCATTCCGACAGCTGGAAACATGAGGCGCAGCTTGGAACAAAGCCCCCCCCCCGGCCCATTTGGGGTGGGGGTCCCTCCTCCTACAGCCCCGCAGCTGCCAAGGGCAAATCTGAGGTGGCTCATAGCCACTGGCTTGCTTGCCTTCAAATTTCAAGTTAAATCTGTGAGTTTGGAGGGCGAAGAGGTAATGTGATTTTGCTGTATAGTTACCATGTACAGGTAATCCTTGACTTACAACAGTTCGTTTAGTGACCGTTCAAAATTACAATGGCACTGAAGAAAGTGACTTACGACCGTTTTTCACACTTACAACATTTGCAGCATCCCCAAGGATGATCACGTGATCAAAATTTGCACACTTGGCAACTGACTCGTATTTATGATGGTTGCAGTGGCCCGCAGTCATGTGATCTCCTTTTGCGACCTTCTGACAAGCAAAGTCAATGGGGAAACCAGATTCACTTAACAACCGTGTTACTAACTTAACAACTGCAGTGATTCACTTAACAATTGTGGCAAGAAAGGTCATAAAATGGAACAAAACTCACTTAGCAACTGTCTTGCTTAGCAATGGGAATTTTGGGCTAAATTGTGGTCATAAGTCAAGGACTACCTGTAATGCTAGAAAAAGTTGTATTGTATGTAACAATATTCTTTAAGGGTCCAACCTGTGTCAGACACCAGGACTATATTTTTAAACTCTTCTGTCATCAAATAAATGGGGAAAAAAGTGTTTTCCTTCCAGGCCAGTACAAGACCCTGGTTTCTCTTCCCATGTATCCTGGTTGATTTAGTACCATTTTTTGGGGGGTGGGGGGAACTGTCTTACATCAGTTGAAATACTGAAGAAACCATCTGTGATGGTTTTGGAAAGGTGGAGGTACTTTGTGAGAAGATTTTGAAACTGCAGATTGTTCTGTTTTGCACCAATCCGTTACTGCCTACTTAGAATTAAACCAGGGCTGGGCATCCTTTGAGTGGCTGAAGCTGCCATTCTGCCTTCTGATCAGGAGGCACCTGGTGGCATTACTAGGAGTCTGCCTATAATTGGGGAACCTTTGGGGGCTCCCAGATGGGACTTAAGAGCGAGAATGTGGCTGGGATCACTTCTGCCTTTAACTTCCTCAAACCTCCAATGATGGCCTGTGAGACTCCCATTCCTGTGCTTATTTTGGGGGAAATAAGCTCCAGCCACTCAAAGGCTGAAAGCAGAGCATGGATTGCCCTTTCTTTAGGAGAAGCGCTTTCAGAACCTTGGAGAGCAGCCTCTCTCTGGTGCCCACACCAGAAGCACTGATGTTGTTTAATGCAGTGTTTCTCAACCTTGGCAGGTGGACTTCAACTCCCAGAATTCCCCAGCCATCCATGAAGTCGAAGTCCACCTGCTTTAAACTTGCCAAGGTTGAGAAACACTGGCTTAGAGGAAATGTTGATGGAGAGAACTCTTTGGCTGCTGACCTTCCCTTCTTAAGATCATAAGCTCTGAAATGTCCTTTCAGGAATCCCTGTTTGAGGCAATCTGCTCTGTCCTGTTTACCCAATCAATCAATCAATCAATCAATCAATCAGTCACAATAGAGCTGGAACGGACCTTGGAGGTCTTCTAGTCCAGCCCCCTGCACTGTGGCACAGTGGTTAGAATGCAGTATTGCAGACTAACACTGCTGACTGCCAGCAATTCAATCCTGACAGGCTCAAGGTTGACTCAACCTTCCATCCTTCCAAGGTCGGTAAAATGAGGACCCAGATTGTTGGGGGCAAAATGCTGACTCTGTAAACCGCTTAGAGAGTGATGTAAATAACTGTGAAGCGGTATATAAGTCTCAGTGCTATTGCTATACCATTTCAGAAGGTGGCTGTCCAGTCTCCTCTTAAAAGCCTCCAGTGATGGAGCACTCACAACTTCCAGAGGGAAGCTATTCCACTGGTTAATTGTTATTACTGTTAGGAAGTTTTTCCTTAGTTCTAGGTTGCTTCTCGCCTTGGTTAGTTTCCATCCATTGTTTCTTGTCTTCTGGTGCTTTTGAAAATAGGTGGACCCCTCTTCTTTGTGGCAGCCCCTCAAATACTGGAAGACTGCTATCATGTCACCTCTAGTCCTTCTTTTCTCTAGACTAACCATACCAGTATGTATGATTTGGTACACCATACATATAGCCATGCCGCTATGCATGTATGGTATGAAGAAGAGCGTCCCTCTGCATCTACCAAACATGGACCTTGGTGGTCTCCATAGAGCCTTAGCTTAGGTGAAGATCTTTATAGAACATGTAGATCTACTCAGAATGATTGGAATGTTGCTGGGCTATCATTTTACCACTCTGTCCCATTCTGAAGGGCAAATTCTCCTGGTTGCTTCGGGTGAATTTCTCCCTTTCCCACACGGATTGTTTTTATTGCACAGACTGGATACTTGCTAATTGAATGAGTTGATGGACTGAGACATAGGGCCAAGCTGAACAAATTATGCAGCAATTAGATAAGCAAGTCAGAAATGCATTAATTAAAGTACACTACTCTGGGAAGAGGTTGTCCTAAGAAAATGTGTTTTCCATGATATATATTTGTGCACATTTATTTTGAAGTATTTGTTTGAGGAGCATAGGGGCTAATCTTTCCACCCCATATTTCTAGAATAGACTGACCCCAAATTCTACCTTTGCACTGGTAATGTTTGTGGGCTGGCTTCAAGGACATTTCTCCCTGGAATTCTGTTCTGTCACCTCCATATAACTCAGAGATTTGGCAGAACAGAGGAGGATCTGCATGGTTTGTGAGCTGTAATGGTGTACTACAGAAGCTTAAACTTGTCCTTGTCTGATACAAGTGAAAGTTAGAGCTAGTTTGGTGTAGTCATTAAAGGCTTTAAGATAGAAACTCCTAGGCTGCATTAACAGAGGGATAGAATCAAGATCATGTGAAGTGTTAATACCACTTTATACCACCTTGGTAAGATCACACTTGGAATATTGCATCCAGTTTTGGTCGCCATGATATAAAAAAGATGTTGAGACTCTAGAAATAGTGCAGAGAAGAGCAACAAAGATGATTAGGGAACTGGGGGCTAAAACATATGAAGAATGTTTGCAGGAATTGGGTTTGTCTAGTGTAGTGAAAAGAAGGACTAGGGGAGACATGATAGCAGTCTTCCAATATTTGAGGGGCTCCCTCAAAGAAGAAGGAGTCAACCTATTCTCCAAAGCACCTGAAGGGAAGACAAGAAACAATGGATGGAAACTAATCAAGGAGAGAAGCAACCTTGAACACTAAGGAGGAATTTCATGACGATGAGAACAATAAGCTTGCCTTCAGAACTTGTGGTGCTCCATCACTGGAGGCTTTTAAGAAGAGACTGGATAGCCACTTGTCTGGAATGGTCTAGGGTCTCCTGCTTCAGCAGAGGGCTGGACTAGAAGACCTCCAAGGTCCCTTCCAATTGTTATTCTGTTGTTCTGTTATAGAAATGAAGACCTAGGAAGGAGGCAAAGGCTTCCAAAAATGTTGTGAAGAAAACTTGCATGGACTTGTCCAAAACATTGCTATTGCAAACAGCAGAATCACTGGCAGCATATAAATTTTAATGTTGATGATGACGATGCCATAATGCAGCCTGGGAGAACAAACTGGTAATGAGTTGAAATAGAAATACTATGCTGGTCTATGACTGTAATAAATATTTGATTTGGTATGAAAGAGAAATAAATGGGGGAATAGTCTGTGGAAAAATACGACTTCCATTAGGCAGATTTGGGGAAAGTACTTTGAAGCAAAGGGCAACTGAATGCTGGCAATCTCTAGCCCTCCCTAAAGAGAGCAAGGCTTCCTCTCCACCCTTTGTGAGACTGCTCCTCTCGTCCCGCCCTTCTTCCTCAGCCATGTTTCATTCCTCCTTCCTCAGCCGGATGCCCATCCCTTGGTTTGGACTGCAACTCCCAGTAATCACAACAAGCAGCTAAACCAAACCAAAATCGTCAACCAAGGTTACCAAGTTTAAACACTTAAGCCATGATATTGCTCCTGAAACCCAGAAAGAAGGACGTAGGTAAATTTATTACTGGGGTTAAATCAGGGGCATGATTTTAGGAAGACTTAATCAAAGGTGGGGAAAAAGCAGCCTAAAGTTTGAGGTCTCTTTGCTTTGATCCAGACACACACACAAACCTAACTTGGATCCTGAGCTTTCTAAGAGGGAACTCCCCTGACCCCAGTGCAGCTCTAAATGTACACTTTCAGACAGACCCCCAGGCCAGGTGGAGCTATTGGTTAAAGGAAGGGAGGAAGTAATGTTGTGAGTACAGTAGAGTGATGGCAATCTGGTTTGAGTCCTCCATGGACCTATCTCACATGGGGCAGATGATAAAAGAACCAGGAGGGCCTTGAGGTACCATTGCTCAGAAGCTTCAGCCAGATGCCCTGCAGTGAAAGTGACAGATGTTGACCAAGCCACCCCTCTACCACACCTTACTCTCCCTTCTTTACTCATAGTACTGAATGAGGGTTAAGCACGTTTCATCTCCCCAAATGGTGCATTTCAGTGTTTGTGGATGTTTATGTTAGCTTCAGAAATATGTTCTCTTTGAGCAACAAATATGAATGCCTGACCCCTTGCAAAGGGACGGTAATGAAGAGGCACCCAATTAGAACCACTTTAATTGAGTTGCTCTGAAATTCACTTTGATTTTTCAGCATATTTCTTGCCCCACTTTTTAAAATTTATCATGTATGGTCCTTAACCAAGATAAGTAGCTCTGGTAATATGCAGTTTGAACAAAGAATTTGCGTAATTCCAACAATTAGTCAAGCTGTTGAACGATGGTCAGGTTGTAGGTCCATGTCTATTTTTGTCATTGCGATCAATTCTTATGTGTTGCATTAAGAAAAAAATGTTGTATTTGTACAATGTATATTTATTTCACTTCTTCCAGTGCAGCCCTCTTGAACTCCCATAGTACACAACAGAATAAAAATAATTACAATGCAACAGTAAAATTAGAATTTTGCCTCAAGTCCCACCCAATGTCTGGTGATTACCTGGTCATGTCTTCTTGTGGGCTCTACTGAAGTGGGTTTCCTTTGCTGCCTTCTTCTGTTTGTATAAATAAATAAATAGAATTCTTTATTGGCCAAGTGTGATTGGACACACAAGGAATTTGTCTCTGGTGCATAAGCGTAAGTGATAGGTCATAGATCATAGATCATAGTTACAATCATTAATCATAATATACAACAAGTGATAAATCATAGATACCAAGAGGAAAAGGTAGTAGGAAAGATGAGAAGATGAGTAGGATGAGAAGATGAGAAGGATAATGGCAATACAGTCCTACTACATGGGTAAGCCTATGACAGTGCTGTGGGAATTAGGTGTTCAGCAAAGTGATGGCACAGGGGGAAAATTGTGTCTATTGTTTAGGCATGCAATGCTCTATAGTGATGTCCCAAGGGGAGAAGTTGAAATAGATTATGTCCAGGATGTGAGGGGTCTGTAAATATTCCCTTTGTGGTTTCTGCAGTATATAGATCCTCAGTGGAAGGCAGTCTGGTTGCCATTGTTTTTTCTGCAGTTCTAACTATCTGTTGAAGTCTGAACCTGCCTGTTTGGTTGCTGTGCCAAACCAGACCAAAAAAGCTAATACAATCCTGGGTTGTATAAACAGAAGCATAGAATCAAGATCACGCGAGGTACTAGTACTGCTTTATAAAGCCCTAGTGAGACCACACCTGGAATACTGCAGCCAATTTTGGTCACCATACTACAAAAAAGATGTTGAGAGTTTGGAAAAAAATCAGAGAAGAGCAACTAAAATGATAAAAGGCCTGGAGACTAAAACATACGAAGAACGGCTGCAGGACTTGGGTTTGGCTAGTCTAAAGAAAAGAAGAAATAGGGGTGACACGATAGCAGTATTCCAGTATCTGAGGGGCTGCCACAAGGCAGAGGGGGTCAAATTATTCTCCAAGCACCAGAGGGCAGGATAAGAAACAATGGATGGAAACTGATCCAAAAGAGAAGCAACCTGGAATTAAGAAGAAACTTCTTAACAGAGAGGGCAATTAACCAGTGGAACAGTTTGCCACCGAATGTTGTAGGCGCTCCATCACTGGAGGTTTTTAAGAAGAGGCTGGACAATCACTTGTCGGTTGGTTTAGGTTCTCCTGCTTGAGCAGGGGGCTGGACTAGAAGACCTCAGAGGTGCCATTCTATTCTATTCTATTCTATTCTATTCTATTCTATTCTATTCTATTCTATTCTATTCTATTCTATTCTATTCTATTCTATGCTATGCTATTCTATTCTATTCTATTCTATTCTATTCTATTCTATTCTATTCTATTCTATTCTATTCTATTCTATTCTATTCTATTCTATTCTATTCTATTCTATTCTATTCTATTCTATTCTAT